>CM064351.1:20156982-20309333 GCA_032595735.1 Pelochelys cantorii | reverse complement strand
AGGCCACACCCCCTTCCTTCTGCGCTGCTGCTGGGAGCGGAGCTGCCCTCCGAGCTGGGCATCTCCCCTGTGGCCACTGCTCTGTGGTCCCCGAGCAGCAGTGCGGAAGGAAAGGTGGCAACAACATGCCAGGCAAACCTGCCTTCTGCGCAGCTGCTGAGGGCGCACTGACTTCTGAGCTGGGTGACCCGTTAGAGACCACCCCTCACTCGCTGCTCAGTGGGGCCCCCTCCAAACTGGGTCCCACAACAGCAGCCCCTGCTGTGCCGCTTCCTAGGTCCAAAGGCAGTGCCACCACCTGCAGCGGCACAGAAGGAAGGGCTGACATACCAGACCAGGCCTCCCTTCCTCCTCAGCTGCTGCTGGCGGTGGTGCTGACTTTGCAGCTGGGCGTCCTGCCAGAATGGGCCCCTCTCAGGCCACTCAGGGTGTGTCTAGACTACAGGATTTTGTCGACAAAAATCCACTATACTATACAAAGTTGACAAAACTAGACCTTCGTCTACACTGCTGCTGAATTCTGTCGCACAATGGCGACAGAACTCAGCAGTTTTGTTGAGGGCTATAAACCTCATTGTACGAGGAATAACGCCTTTTGTCCAGAGAGTTCTGTCGACAGAAGGTGCTATTGCATCTACACCGTCCTTTGCCTCTACACTGTCATGTCGACAAAGCGGCTTGCTTTGTCTACAGATCTGGATGTAGTCTAGACGCTCTTTGTCGACAGAAGCTTTGTGGACAGTATCTGTCGACAAAACTTCTGTCGACAAAAGCCTGTAGTCTAGACGTACCCTCAGTGTGGCAGGCAGGGCTGCCCCCAGCAGTGGCACGGAAGGGAGGGCGGCAGTCGCAGACCTTCTGTGCCTCGGCTGGGGGCAGGCGGCCTTGTGCACATGGTGCCTGCGCTAACTAGCTGTCCAGCTGAGAAGTGAGAGGCACGGCCAGCAGCGGCACTGCAGGGAGGGTGGCGATACCAGACCAGCTCCCCTCCCTCCTGCGCTGCTGCTGGCAGTGGGGTTGCCATCCAGGTTGGGCACCTAACCCCTTATAACTGCCCCCGCCTCCCCGTTAGTAAGCAGTGCCACTACCAGCAGCAGTGCAGAGGGAAGGCCACCCTCCCTTCTGCGCTGCTGGCGGTGCTGGCGCTGCCTACTCATGGGAAAAGGGGTGAAAAGGGGGTACTCCGAAGGAGCAGCGCCGCATGGGGCTCGGTGTTACCAGGGGTCTGAGTCCCCTGCTGACTCCAGGCTCCATGCAGGTGCTTCCACTCTGAAATGCACAAGAGCCCTCAGGATCCTGTGCCTTTCAAAGCGGAAGGACCCTCGTAAAGCCCGGAGTCAGTGGGACTTCCTGCTGTTCCCGGGCTGCACACGGCGTTCCGATTTTGAAGTGCCCAGGGCCTCCTTGTACATTTCAAAGTGCAGAAAGTGCCCATCGACTAGTTGAGTAGCCAATGGAAATTCTATCGACTACTCGATTCCTCCATGAATCGTTATTTAACATCGTTACCCAGCAGCAGCGGCGCAGAAGGCAGGAAGGCAAAGCTGCAGCAGCCCACCTGCATTCTGCACTGTTACCAGAGACAGCACGGATTGTCCAGCTGCCCGGAGTGAGAGGCGGCGCCGTCGCCAGCGACGGCAGAGAAGGACGAGGGGAGCACCGTCCAGGGCCGCCCTCCCTTTTTCCTAGGGATGTCAGACAGGGAATCATCGAACAAACATGTCACTGCATCAAACTGTAGCAATTCCACGATTATTCGATAGTCCCTGGGGCCTGAGTCAGCAATGCGGGGCTGCACCGGCATCCCACACAGCAGACAGAGGCTGCAACGCCATCCCACACAGCAGCCCCTGTGCGACGAGAGTTTATGCCAGCCCCGGAGTGTGAGAGGGAGGAGCAGGCAGCTCCGCAGAACTGGTGCTCAAGGAGAACTAGATTTTAAGTCAGCTCCCCTCGAACACTCCCCCCCCCACTGCCTCTATGTGAGACAGCAAGGGAGGAAAGGGGGCTCCATGGAGCTGGCATGTGCGGAGAGCCGGCTTAGAAGATAGTTCCCCGTACATCTCATCTCATCTCTGTCCTGCACCCACGCTGATAAAGAGGCAGCAGCAGAGGGGGATGGGTGAGACGTGGTTCCACAGGAGCTGATACACGTGGGGAGCTGTCTTAAAAGCTGCTTCCCGTGTGCACCAGCTCCCACGTGCCCCCTCCCCTACATGTTGCTGCATCTCTAGGAGAGGCTGCAGTACGTGGTGGGGGCCAGGCAGCTCCACGGGATCTGGTGCTCATGGGGAGGCAGCTTAAAAGCTGGATCCCCACAGACACCAGCTCCCACCTTCCCCCGCCACCCCCCTTGCTGCCTCTGTTCCTGAGGCAGCTGGGGGAGGGGTGTGTGGAGTCGACAGGATTAACCAAGAAGTCCAGACGTATCGGTTAATCGTGTAGCCGACTACACACGTTGACATCCCTAGTTTGTGCTGCTGCTGCTATCGGCGCTGCCCTCTGAAGTAGCCCCTGGCCAGTGGCACCCACTCTCTGGTCACCCAGGTTGGGAGGCAGGGCTGACACCCGCCGCGGGGCCGAAGGAAGTGCTGCAATCCCGCCCCTCCTGCACTTCCTCCTGCACCGCTCTTGGGAGCAGCACTGACTGCCGAGCCGGTGACCAGAGAGTCGTGGATGCTCCTGGGGCGCCCAGCTCGGAAGACAGGGCCACCGCCAGCAGTGGTGCAGAAGTAGGAGTGACACACCACACGGAGCCACCCTGCTTCTGTGCTGCTGCTGGCAGGGACACCGTAGTCTAAGCTGGGCCCCCGGCCAGCAGCCACTGCTCTCCAGCCACCCAGCTCAGAAGCCAGCCCCACACCCAGCAGCACTGCCCCCTTCCCTCTGTTCTGCGGCTGGTGGTGGCACTGACTTTAGAGCTGGGTGACCTGCCAGGGGCCACTGCTCTAAAGCCACCCAGATCGAAAGGCAGCCCCACCGCCAGCAGCAGTGCAGAAGGAAGGGTGGCAATACCGGACCAGGCCTCCCTTCCTCCTGTGCAGCTGTTGTTAATGGGGCTGCCACCAAACTGGATGGCCAGACAGTAGCCGCTGCTCTCCAGCCACTTAGCTGGGAAAACCAGGAGAAATCCGACAGTTTTTAATATTTCCAAACATCTGCCCAGAGGAAGATTTGAGGGCCAAAGACGAGGTCATGGCTGGGAAAACCCAGGCGGCCAGTGACCCTGCTCGAGAGCCCCCTACCCTGGCCCTGGCACCCCCTTTTGGGTTGGGAGCCCCAGCTGGAGAAAGGCTGCACTAGGGGATTTCCCAATGACCCTGAGGACCAACAGGGCGAGGAGTTTCTGGCAGACCCTTTCCCACAACTTCCAGGGAATACGCCGCAATTAGGGCCCCATCGCGTCCCCCTCCAACCTCGCCCATTTCACAGCCAGAGCCTTTCCACGCTGCTCCCTGACACACTCCTGGGGGTTTCCGTGGGAAATTTCCCCTCTCTCTGCCCGGGTGGGTCCTGGCCCAAACTAGGATTGTGCGCGCTGGGGGTGGGGGACATCTCAGGAGTGCCAATTTCACTTCCCAGCAGCCTGTGGGGCAGGGCTAGAGCTGTTCCACCCTCACTTCTCCCTGCCCTCAGAGTGGCTGTGATCTGCCACCTCCGAGAGTGCCGTGTTGGGGCAGGACAACTCCTGTCCCATCCCGGGAGGGCCAGGCGAGCAGCTGGTGCCCCAGGCCCCTCACCAAGAGGGGAGCTCAGACTCCCCCCTTCCACGTTGCACGTCTCCTGGCTGTGAAATAGGTGGGGCCCTAGTCAGGTTCCCAGGGACCTTTCCCCCCACAGAGCAGGGGTGGGGAACCTTTGCTGGGTCGGGGCTACTGACCCACAGAGAAATCCATGGGGGGCTGCACACAAGTGAGAAACAGCCCCCTCCCCTCCGAAGCATGGGCCCCCAAGGAAGGGGGAAGCCCCGACCTTCAGGGGCCGGATCCCCGCAAGCCGGGGCTGCATCTGGCCCCAGCACCTGAGGTTCCCCACCCCAGCCGTAGGGATCTGCACTGGATGGGAGTCTCTCTGGGAAGGGCCTGGCCAGGCCACGAGAGCCCAGGGCAGGGCTGCGAGGCGCCCTGCTTTCTTTGGCTTCTCTGCCCAGCTTCCTGGCTGAAGGGAACCAGCAGCCTGAGCTCGGGTCTGGGGGAAGCGACGCGACGGGGAGGCCCCTCGGTCTCTTCCAGCTTCAGCAGGCCCCCGAGGTGCAGCCTCCGTCTGGACTCTCTCCCCTGGCTGGCCAGTTTCCTCCTTCGCTGCCCTGGTCCCATGTGTGATCTCGCCTGGTCCTGGCTGCTGGGCTGGTTGTTTAGTCTTCAGTCTGCTGTGACACGCCCCGTCTCTGGGCTGGAATCGTCTCCGTCGGGTCACTAGGTTCAGGAAACGCCTGGTTCCGAGGTGACAGCAGCTTCTCCCGCCACAAAGCCTGCGGGCTCCCAGCTTCCCTCTGGAAGAGTTTGTCTTCGGGCAGGGCGGCCAACTGGCTGGAGTCTGTAACTGGCCCCTTTTCTCAGGGCAGTTTGGCCCAATGGCCACTGTCAGTACCTTGCCCCTTTTCTAAGTGCACTATGGCCCAATGGCCACTGTCAGTACCTTGCCCCTTTTCTAAGGGCAGTGTGGCCCAATAGCTAGTGTCAGTACCGTGCCCATTTCTACGGACAGTATGGCCCAATGGCCAGTGTCAGTACTGTGACCCTTTCTAAGGGCAGTGTGGCCCAAAGGCCAATGTCAATACATTGCCCCTTTTCTATGGGCAGTGTGGCCCAATGGCCAGTGTCAGTACCTGTACCCTTTCTAAGGGCAGTATGGCCCAATGGCCAATGTCAGTACATTGCCCCTTTTCTCTGGGCAGTATGGCCCAATGGCCATAGTTCGTACCTTGCCCCTTTAGTCCGAGCAGTGTGGCCCAATGGCCAGTGTCGGTACCTTTCCCTTTGCTATAGGCAGTATGGCCCAATGGCCATAGTCAGTACCTTGCCCCTTTAACCAGGGCAGTGCAGCCCAATGGCTACAGTCCCAGCGTGAGCAGGAAAAGCTCCGACCAACGCTCTGACTCCGGCTGGCGGCTCCCTCCCCGCAGGCGTCACCTGCCCTGGAGCAGCCCCTGCCGAGCTGCGGGTACCTGGAGCCAGGCTCGGGGGGGGAGGGGAGGTGGTGCATCCCCGTGGCCGGGCTCCTCCTGTCCCAAGAGAGCAAGGGCCTGTCAGACGTGGGGCCCCTGGAACCAGGGGGGTCAGTGGGAGCTTGGCCCTGGGCGGCGCCTCTCTAGGCCCCCCCAGGGCCAGACCCCTCTGGCCTATCATTGCAGGAGCTGCTATCGCCTCCCTCCCCCCGCCCCATGCCAGCTGTTCCCCCACAGCATCCGGCTGCCCCAGGGCCCTGGCTGGGGCTGTGTCCCAGTGGGCCGCATCCCTGCCCCACAGAAGAGCGGGCGCCTGGGGAGGGGCTGGTCCTACATGGATCAGGGCGGGGGAGGGGAGAGGCAGACTCACCCTCCCGCGGGGCCGGGCCCAGAGGCTTTGGCGTGTTGCAACCGGGCTCCCATTTAGGGTTGCCAGGTGTCCAGTATTCTACCGGACGGGCCGGTTTTTGGGCCTCTGCCCGGTACGAACAGTCAGAACATACCGGACATGAGCAATGTCTGGTAATTTCTGGTTTTCCGGCTGGGCGCCCGACGGCAGCCTGGCGGGGGGAGGGGGAGTGGCTGGGAGGGGGCGCGATCGGCGCTGGGAGCCTCTGGTTGCATGTGATGCCTTGGGGAGGAGGGGAAGCCCTGTCTGTGCTCCTGAGCGCTGGGCAAGCGCCTTGTGGAGCCGCAGCAGAACTCACTCGCGCTTTGCCAGGACCGTGCGCGGAACAGGCAGCGCCCTGGGATCTGCCCATGCCCGGCTCAGTCCCACTCCCCGCCGGCCGATTCGCTCCCCCAACCCCCTCCCGGCCAGCCGGTTCTCCCCCACGTCTCCTCCTGATCTTACCCGGCCAGTTCCGCTGCCCCCCCAGCCTTTCTTCCGGCGGCCAGTTCTCCCCTCCTCCCCCCGATCTCCCCCAGCCAGCCCCGCTGCACCTAACCCCCCCCCCAGCCCTGCATCCCGCCAGCTGGTTCCCCCACCCCATCTCCTCCGGCCAAGCCTGCTGTCCCCGACCTGCCCACCCACCCCCGTCAGGCCTGCTTCCCACTGGCCGCACTGCCCCTCCCCCTGCCTCCCGGCCACCCCTGACTCCCTCCTGTCCCGTCCCCCCACCTTCATCTGACATCAAGTGTGTCCAATATTTTTTTTTAAACTCACCTGGTAACCCTACTCCCATTGCCGGGTGGGAGCCTGGGCGGGGTCATTTCCGCAGGGCCCCTGACCTGGCATCTGCTGGTGTCTCTGCTCCAGGGGCCCGTTGCCCAGCGGGGTGCCTCACCTCCGGCACAGCAGTGGACAGAGGGTTCAGGCCCCTCCCTGGCAGGCTGGCCGGTGTCCTTGGCTGGGCAGCCGAGGGACAGTGCCAGCTGGGCCCCAAGCTCCCTAGTGGGGGCTGTGCTGAGCTGGGATGGAAGGGAGGAGACAGGGCCCCATCAGTGTCCTGCTCCCAGCTCCCAACCCCCCTGGGCCAGGTGCCTCCCTCCCCGCGTCCCTCTTCTGGAGCCACTGGGGAGAGGAGCTAACGAAACCCCCAGCTCCTGGGGCAAAAGGCGGTGGGCAGGGCCCTCCATGGAGACTTACACCCCCAGCTGGTTTTGCAAGGTTTAGGACTGGACAGTACCAGTCAGGCAGTACGTAGCTACACAGTAGAGAGGAGGGGGGCGGGTCCGGGGAGAGATCGATTCCTGGGCGCTGGACTTCCTCGTGCTTCGCCGGGATCATGCGCGGGACAGACAGCGCCTCGGGATCTGCATGCACCCAGGCCAGCCCCACACCCCACTGGCCGCTCCCCCCTTGGCCACACCTGCTCCACCCAACTCCATCCCGGCGAGCCCCTTGCTTCCCGCCAGCTGGTGCCTTCCCTCCCCTTCCCGCTCCCAGTTCTCCCCGCATCAGCCCTGCTCCTCCCGACCTCCTCCCAGTCAGCCCTGTTTCCTGCTGGCCGGTCTCTCCTGCCCCCGATCTCCCCACGCCATCTCCGTTCCCCCCAGCCCCATCCCAGCCAGCCTCATTCCCCTCCCAGTCGGTCCCCCGCTTCCCGTTCTGAGATCACGTGTGTCTGGGATGTTTTTCAAACCCATCTGGTAACCCTTCCAGGGGGACAAGGAGGGGCCCAGGGCCAGAAAGGAACCTGGCTGGAGCCTGGGCCAAAACATGGCTCCTTATCGTACCCGGGTCTCCCCTGAGCCAGGAGAAGATGAACTGGGCCCAAGTCTGGCTCAGGCCCGGCTCTGACTCTGTCCTCCCCATGGATCACTCCCAGCCCGCAGCCCTGCCGCTGCCGGCCTGCGGCCTGTGGGAGCCGCCTGCTCACCCCGGGGTCAGGGAGCCGGATCAGAGGACACTCACCTCCAACGCCGGGTGCCGGGGGGGCAATTACAACCCGGCTCTGCTGCTCCCTGGGGCCTTGGCTCTCCTTTGGGACACTCTGGGCGCGATGCAGGAGCTGACAAACTGTGAGGGAGAGAGGTGGGGCAGGTCAATCGACCCGTACCCAGCCTGTGCCAACAAGCCCCCATCCCCATCCCCGGGGCTGGGCCCTGGTGCTCAGGGGAGTGAGTCGGATCCATTGGGCACGGCTATAAGGAAGGGCCTTCTCTCTCCAGACTAGGACAATATGGGTGGATCCCATGGTGGGGGAGAGGGAAGTTGTGGGGCGGGGGGGGGGGATCTGAGGTTCTTGTTCCCAGAGCCAGCCAGGCCCTGATTTCATCTTCCATCTCCCAACGCTGTCCCGGAAGGAGGAAGGGCACAACACAGCCCTGCCCAAGGGTCCGCAGTCTCTCCTTTCCCGACCCCACCCCCAGTGCTGAAGGAAAACAGCCTCCCCCTACTCGCCCATGCTCACCTCCCCTCTGTCTGAGAGCCTGTGTGGGGCTCTGCCCGCAGGTCTTCCCGCAGGGCCGGCCCAAGGCCAGACCCCGCCCGTGCAGAGCCTGCAAAGGAAGTGTAGCCCGGGTCACCGCTGGGAAACCGGGAATCCTCCTCCCTCTCCATAGCCCCCTGCTCAGCCAATCAGCAGTAAGACTGGGAGAGGGGGTGGCCGAGAGGTCTCAGGGGACGTCCGAAGGGACTGGCCCAGGTCACCCCCCCGAGGGGTAGGTCTCAGAGGGATTCCAGCCCCGCCTCTTTGGGGGGCTCCCCACACAGCCAGAAATGACTGGGAGGTATTTCTGAGGCTCCCCTGCCTTGCAGCTGATGTCAGGGAATCTCCATGAGCTTAGCCGCCCGCCCCCCCAGCTGCTTCCCCACACAGGCCTTTGTGGCATCACCGTCCCCTCCCCCTGCACGGCTGGTGTCCTGCCCCCAGCCAGCACCTTGGGACACTTGCACAATCAGGGTATGTCTACACTACAGCACTAATTAGAACTAACTTAGTTCGAATTAGTTAATTCGAACTAAGCTAATTCGAATTAGCGCATCTAGACCTAAAAGTTAGTTCGAATTAGCATTTTGCTAATTCAAACTAGCATGTCCCCGTTGAGTGGACCCTGAACCGAAGTTAAGGCTGGCCGTAACCACTGCCGGTAGGGCATCAGCTTAGGACTTAGAGTGTGGAGCTGCTGCCTCAGGCTAGCCGAGGGCTGTGCTTAAAGGGACCCGACCCCCACCCCGGACAGACAGTTCTCAGGGTTCCACGCTTGCTTGTTTACCTCGATGAGGGACAGCAAAGCAGTCCTGTCTTGTAGTGCCCTGAGTGCCCACACTCGGCACATCACAGCTCTCTGCCATCAGCCCGGCTCAACTTGCCACAGGCTGCCATATGGGGGGGTCATTCGGGGGGCTGTCAGGATCCAGGAGGTCCTGCAGGAGATCCTCCACCCCGAGGAGCCTGCAGAGCCACCCCAGTCCTCCCCATCGGGGGCTCGTGCCCCATTCCTCCCTCACCTCCTTCCACTTACCCTTCCCGAGCCCCCCTTCCTGATGTAAAAAATAAAGGACACGTGTGTTCAAAAATAGAAACTCTCTTTATTTAACAAAACTAAGGGTGGGCGGGGGGATTAACCTCTGGGGAGACTGGGAAAAAGAGGTGGGAGAGGGGAAGAGAGAGGATGGGAGAGGGGAGGTGGAAACCTGGGAGGAGGGAGCTGGAAGGGGGAAGCCAGGGGAAGAAGGAGGAGGGGAAGTCTAAAACTATGGTACACCATATCTTCAGTATTGTGTAGAGATGGGGTCTCCTCACCTCAAAAAAGATATTTTGGCCTTGGAAAGGGTTCAGAAAAGGGCAACTAAAATGATTAGGGGTTTGGAACTGGTCCCATATGAAGAGAGGCTAAAGAGCCTGGGACTTTTCAGCTTAGAAAAAAGGAGACTGAGGGGGGATATGATAGAGGTCTATAAAATCATGAGTGGTGTGGAGAGGGTGCATAAAGAAAAGTTCTTCATTAGTTCCCATAATAGAAGGACTAGAGGACACCAAATGAAATGAATGGGTAGCAGGCTTCAAACTAATAAAAGAAAGTTCTTCTTCGCAAAGCAAATAGTCAACCTGTGGAACTCCTTGCCACAGGAGGCTGTGAAGGAGAGAACTAGAACAGAGTTTAAAGAGAAGTTAGATAATGTCATGGAGGTTGGGTCCATGGAGTGCTTTTAGCCAGGGGGTAGGAAGGGTGTCCCTGGCCTCTGTTTGTGGAAGGCTGGAGATGGATGGCACGAGACAAATGGCTTGGTCATTGTCTTTGGTCCATCCCCTCCGGAGTACCTGGTGTTGGCCGCTGTTGGCAGACAGGCTACTGTCCGAGATGGACCTTTGGTCTGACCCAGTACGGCCGTTCTTATGTTCTTATGTTCTAAGCTCAGGGCTCAGGGTTGGGGGTCTCACTGGACCAACTTGATTTTCATGCAACTCTGCTCCTGGGTTCGCATGTGGCCTTTGATGGCCAGGCTGGCAGCTATCCTGCCCTAGACGGCCACTTTCCTCTGCCTAGTGCGGAGATTTTGGACGTTGGAGGCCTCCCCCCAAACCTGGATGAGGTCCACAATCTCCGCACTAGACCAGGCGGACGTCCGCCTCTTGCGGCCCCGGGCAGGCTCCTGGGAGCCGCCAGCCTGGTCCTGGGAAGAGGGGAGGGCTGGGTGGCAGCGGGTGGCTGGCTCATGCTGTGCCAGGTGCAGGGTCTGCTGGCTGGGTGCTGGCAGGCTTGCACCTGGCACGGGCACCGTAGCCAGACCGTGGCCCTTTAAGGGCTCTGGGGCCGGGATGGGGGCAGACAAGTTTCCCTGGCTTGGCCCAGAGTGGCCACCAGGGCAACCTGGGAAGGGCTAGCCTCCCACTAGTTCGAATTAAGTGGCTACACAGCCCTTAATTCAAACTACTTAATTCGAACTAGGCGTTAGTCCTCGTAGAATGAGATTTACCTAGTTCGAATTAAGCGCGCCGCTAGTTCGAATTAAGTTCGAACTAGCGGTTTGCGTGTGTAGCGCCTATGAAAGTTAATTCGAACTAACAGCTGGTAGTTCAAATTAACTTTGTAGTGTAGACATACCCTCACAGCCCAGAGCTGTACAACCAGCCACAGCCCAACCACTGCTCATGGGCACCGCCAGCAAGTGTGTGAGCAGCCCTGCCCCTTAGAGAGACTCAGGAACTGCCCAGAGATAGGTACAGTAGAGAAACAGCTTGACCACCCCCCTCTTCCCCGCCAGCCCTGCTGCTCTGGGACTGATCCGTCTGGTCTGTGAATCACAGAACAGTACAATGGGAAGGGACCATGGGAAGCCACCGAGTCCAGTCCCCTGCCCTCGCGGCAGGACCCAGGACCATCTAGATCAGTGGTCCCCAACGGGGCATTTATGTGCGCCCGCCAGGTGCCGGCTCTAGGCGAGCAGCGCCCTCTCCAAAAAGGAGTTTTCCTGCTCCGGGGAGAAGAGCTGCCCAAAGACCTGAAATCAAGAGGACAGGAGGTTTCAGCTGACGGCCCAGAGCCCGGCCCCAACTCCTGCGATACCCTAACCCTAACCCTTCCCCAAACTCCCTTCCAGACCCTGCACCCGGACATTCTCCTCACCCCGCACCCCTAACCCCTGCCCCATGTCACACCTTCCTCCTGCCCCCAAGACCCTCCCAGACCTCACCCCCCTCCACAGGACAGAGCTGCCCTAGGCCACTGGCCAACATCTTGGAGCGGCCTCCATCAAAAAGTGTTGCCCCCCCCTCCCGCCCTGGTTCCCCTTCTACGGGAGGGAGATCTGGGGCTCCGTGCGGCGCTGCCCCTGCGAAGTGCTGCCCCATTGAAACACCGTGACAGCGTCACAAAGGGGCAGCGCCGCCCTGTCCATGGGTCTAATAGTTGAGGGAAAATGCATCGACCATTCGATCAGTGACTTACTCACCGCTCCCCACCCCGCGTCCTACCCGCACTAGGGCCCCAGCCAGCCCCACCCCCGAGCCGCGTCCTGCCCTGGCAGCGTGTCCTTACCTCTCCCACCCTGACTGTGTTGCTGGGAGCCAGGACCCAGCTGTCTTTATACCAGTGCCTGCACCACAGGTCCTCTGCCTGGTGGATGCTGAGGCCTGGAAGAGACACAACAGGGTCATTCTGCTGGCAGGTCTGAGCCTTTCCCCTCCACGGGTCCACCAGGCATCCCTAGGCAAATGGAAGGGCAAAGGGGGCAGAAGGACGGGAACCCAGCGGGACGCATCCCCCCCTTGGGCCAGTCTGGGGGAAAAGGGCTGGGTCCCGTTCCACCGCCGCCGGCACCCTCAGGGTGTCCCTGGGGCCCAGTTCCCGCTGGCTTCCTTACCCCTGTGGGGTGCAGGACGAGTTGGTAGAGGCTGTGCACCCCCTCCCGGGCCAGCCGGCTGACGTCCTCAGATGGGTCCGAAATGAAAAGGCCCGGCTGGGCCTGTTCCCACAATACAAACCAACAGCACAGAGGGAGCGGGGAGTGTCAGCTGATGAAACTTGTTCTGCTTAGAAGAAGCACACGGGGTCTTTTCCAGAGAGAAGGCCATACCCGCTGAGTATTGAGAACACAGTAGAGAAGCAGCGAGTATCGAGCTCTGGCTATGAGTTTTTTCTTTTTTAAGAGCAAAAATATTTAACGAGGGATTCATTTGCATGAGCCACAATCTCATTTGCATATTTTCTGCGATCTGTTTCTTTGCTGCACTAGGGCATTTCTTAAACTGTGTTCCCTGGCATACCTGTGTGCCAGGAGAATAACAGAATTCAAAATGGACACCCGTAAAGGGGCAGGTAACATTTTTTCTCTATAACTAACCAACCCCTCACCCCTCTGACACCCCAAGAATCTAGTGTTCTATAAAAAAAAAATGGTTTGGTAGTGCCTCAGTCTCAGAAGTTTAAAGAATACTGATCTATGACCTAGCCAAATCTGCTCAAAGCATTCTTGTGAGACTCATCCACACGGCATCAAAGCATCCTAAGCAGCTCAGCTGTCTTCTTTGACATCCACAGTTTCCACATCGCATGTCACTTGTAGTACTGGCATGCTCTGTCGTAAAAGCAGATACTGTGGACTGTGGTGGAACTGTAATGAGGGGAACTTGTCGCAAACTTGTTCGAGATTTTCTTCTCAAAAAAAAATCCTCTTTTTCCACACTCATCTTTTTCTGAAAAAGGCATCTTGTAGAATGAGATAAACTAAGGGCGGCTCCGAAGGCTTTCCCCTTGTTTAACAGAATGTCTTTTCAGTGCGTACTAAGAAGTTTCTAGAAACCTTTTCTGAAAGAATGTGGGCTGTGGAGGAGGGGGGTGGGTGGGAGGGGGAGGTTTGTTCTGGCCTGCAAAGTCTCACAACTTTTAAGCCGGCCAAAAACTTTTTCCAAAGCACTGAGCTGGCTGAGAGGGTGAGGTTGTCCGCTGGACTGAGGACTGCAATTTCCCAGGCCTGCCAGGAAACTGCCATCTATACCAGCTGCTGGAGGCTGGTTTGAAGGATGGCGCCAGCCATTTAACCTCAATCATGACAGGTAGTCAAGCTTGCAATGGTGTGGCACTGTGAGAAAAGGCTGGTTAAATGTGCGATGGTTCTTGATCAGGAATCAAGGTGTGGCCGTGAGCTAAATGGCAACTCAGTGTTGTGATGAATGAACACACTAATGGGAAGTTGGAATGGATGGCTGAAAAAGGGGGAAGTTACTGTGGGGCTGGCTACTGTGGCCAAGGCTAGGCTGTGGCCAAGGATGGCCTAGGGCCTGGGTAGCAGGTCTGGGGAGCAGGGTACAGGAGGGAAAGGGTGCAGCAGAGTTGGTTGTGGGCTGGGGAGGGGGGTACCTCAGTGACAGGGGGGCAACGTGGTAGGTCTGGCAATACTGTCCGTGGATGGGTTCAACGTGGATAGGGGAGCCCCAGCCCTGGCAGGTCTAGTCCTGGGCTAGGTTCAGGTCAGGGAGAGTTGCCGTGGCTGCGGTTGGTCTGAGCCACAGCAGGACAGGGACCAGGGGTGGAGGTTTGTGTCCACAGTTTGGGGGCCTCTGGATGCCCCTGTCCCTGCCCCTCCCAATGCAGGATGATTTAGCCCATTCTGACATGTCACAGTGTAGGCCTGTTTCCCCCACCTGCACCCCTGAGAACTTTCTAGATCCCCCCTCCCTCCAGGAAACGTGGTATCCAGTCTTGGGCTCAGTGCAGATTCTTGCCATGTCCAGCTGTGATGCCTGCAGAGAAGTTGTGACATTGCGGGGTCTTTGTTCACTCTGTTTGCCTTGTGGTGCTGTATGTGATTCTACTGTCCTGTGCTGTTCTGTGATAACTCTGTGTGTGTGTGCCTCAGTTTCCCTGGGCACTACAACACTACTTGGCTGAGGAAGGGGAAAGTTGGACATGACTCACCGTGGAGATTCCACAACCTCCCTGGGCAATTTATTCCAGTGTTTGACTAACCTGACAGATAGGAACTTTTTCCAAATTCCAACCTAAACCTCCCTTGCTGCAGTTTAAGCCCATTGCTTCTTGTTCTATCCTCAGAGGCCAAGATGAACAAGTTTTCTCCCTCATCCTTATGATACCCTTTTAGATATCTGAAAACTGCTATCATGTCCCCCCTCAATCTTCTCTTTTCTAAACTAAACAAACCCATTTCCTGCAGCCTTCCTTCATAGGTTATGGTCTCTCGAGCTTTAATCATTCTCGTTGCTCTTCTCTGGACCCTCTCCAATTTCTCCACATCTTTCTTGAAATGCGGTGCCCAGAACTGAACACAATACTCCAATTGAGGCCTAACCAGGGCAGAGGAGAGCAGACAAATGACTTCTCGTGTCTCGCTCACAACACATGCATCCCAGAATCATGTTTGCTTTCTTTGTAACAGCATCACACTGCTGACTCATATTCAACTTGTGGTCCACTATAACCCCTCGATCCCTTTCTGCTGGACTCCTTCCCAGACCGTCGCTTCCCATTCTGTATGTTTGAAACTGATTGTTCCTTTCTAAGTGGAGCACTTTCCATTTGTCTTTATTAAACTTCATCCGATTTACCTCAGACCATTTCTCCAATTTGTCCAGGTCATTTTGAATTATGACCCTATCCTCCAGATTAGTAGCAACCCCTCCCAGCTTGGTATCATCTGCAGACTTAATAAGCGTACTTTCTATACTAATATCAAAATCGTTGATGAAGATATTGAACAGAGCCGGTCCCAAAACAGACCCCTGCGGAACCCCACTTGTTCTGCCTTTCCAGCAGGATTGTGAACCATTAATAACTACTCTCTGAGTATGGGTATCCAGCCAGTTATGCGCCCACCTTATAGTACCCCATCTAAGTTGTAGTTACCTAGTTTATTGATAACAATATCATGCGAGACCGTATCAAATGTCTTACTAAAGTCTAGGTTTACCACAGCCACCGCTTCCCCCTTATCCACAAGACTCGTTATCCTATTAAAGAAAGCTATCCGATTGGTTTGACATGATTTCTTCTTTCCAAATCCATGCTGGCTCTTCCCTATCACCTTCCACTTTCCAAGTATTTACAGATGATTTCCTTAATTACTTGCTCCATTATCTTCCCTGGCACAGAAGTTCAACTAACTGGTCTGTAGTTTCCTGGTCTGTTCTTATTTGCCCTTTTCCAGTCCTCTGGAATCTCTCCTGTCTCCCATGATTTTCCAAAGATGATAGCTGGAGGCTGAGACACTTCCTCTATCAGCTCCTTGAGTATTCTAGGAGGCATTTTGTCAGGCCCTGGTGACTTGCAGGCATCTAACTTTTCTTGATGATTTTTAACTTGTTCTGTTTTTATTTTACCTTCTAAAACTACCCCATTCCCACTAGCATTCACTATGTTAGGCATTCCTACAGACTTCTCGGTGAAGACTGAAACAAAGAAGTCATTGAGCATCTCTGCCATTTCCAAGTTTCCTGTTACTGTTTCTCCCTCCTCACTGACCAGTGGGCCTACCCTCTCCTTGGTCCTCCTTTTGCTTCTAATGTATTTCTAAAAAGTCTTCTTGTTTCCCTTTATTCCTGTAGCTACTTTGAGCTCATTCTGTGCCTTTGCCTTTCTAATCTTGCCCCTGCATTCCTGTGCTGTTTGCCTATATCCATCCTTTGTAATTTGTCCTACCTTCCATTTTTATATGACTCCTTTTTTAGTGTTAGATCATGCAAGATCTCGTAGTTAAGCCAACGTGGTCTTTTGCCATATTTTCTATCTTTCCGACACTTGGGAATAGCTTGCTTTTGGGCCCTTAAAAATGTCCCTTTGAAAAACTGCCAACTCTCCTCAGTTCTTTTTCCCCTCAGTCTCCATTCCCATGGGACCTTACTTATCAGCTCTCTGAGCTTACCAAAATCAGCCTTCCTGAAATCCATGTCTCTGTTTTGCTGTTCTACCTTCTACCCTTTGGATGATTTTGTTAGTTGTTTAAAAAAAGCCTCATCCACTTTTTCCACCTGAGTAGGTGGCCTGTAGTAGACGCCTAGCATGACATCACATTTGTGTTTAATCCCTTTTAGCCTAACCCAGAGACTCTCAACACTTCCGTCTCCTATGTCCATCTCCACCTCACTGCAAGTTTGTTCATTTTGAATGTATAAAGCAACACCTCCTCCCTTTTTTCCCTGGCTATCCTTCCTGAGCAAGCTGTACCCTTCCATACAAACATTCCAATCATGTGTATTATCCCACCAAGTTTCTGTGATGCCAACAATGTAATAAATGTACGTATTGAATAGCACTTCCAGTTCTTCCTGCTTATTTCCCATACTTCTCACATTTGTATATAGGCATCTAAGATCCTGAATTGACCTTGCCTCCCAGTTTTGCCCTGACCCTCCTTTCTTTCTGCCATTGTAGCCCACGCTCCCTCCCATTTCCGACCCATCTCCCAGGTCTCCATGTTCTCCACTTACCTGTGGGCTTTGCTCACCTGTCCCCCTCAAACCTAGTTTAAAGCCCTCCTCACTAGGTGAGCCAATCTGTGTCCAAATAGGGTCTTCCCTCTCCTCCAAAGGTGGACGCCATCCCTGCTTAGCAGTCCTTCCTGGAATAGCATGCCATGGTGGAGGAAGCCAAAGCCCTCCTGGCGACACCATCTTCGCAGCCAGGCATTCACCTCCAGGATGCACCTTTCTCTGTCCGGGCCCCTACCTTCGACAGGAAGGATCGAAAAGAATACCACCTGCGCTCCAAACTCCTTCACCCGTACTCCCAGAGCTCTGGAGTCACTCTTGATCCGCTCAGTGTCACACCTCACAGTATCATTCATTCCCACAGGAATGAGTAGCATGGGGTTGTAGTCAGAGGCCGGATAATCCTTGACAATGCCTCCGTAACATCTGGGATACGGGTCCCCGGCAGACAGCATACCTCCCGCGATGAAATGTCAGGGCGACATATTGTCTCCTCCGTCCCCCTCAGAAGAGAGTCTCCAACCACCACTTCCCTATCTGGCGGCGCGTTGGGGTTCCCCCATCTCCTGTACCCCCGTAGTGGCATGAAGAGACTCCGCCTGCCAGAAGCATTGAGGGAGTTTATTGCTTCTCCAAGATACAGCACAGCACAGATGCAATCTGGTGACAGGAACTGGGGCTAGGAGGCCACCCCCCTTGAGATGGGGGGTGGCTGGGCCCTACTATCCCCGCTCCTTGCTTCGGCTGCTTTCTCCATGATACCAGACAGAAAACTGCCTCTCCTCCAGCCCTGCCCCCCAGCCAGGTGTTGGTCTCTGCCTTCCTTCCTTTGTCTCCCTCCCTGGGAGGCTGAGCCTGGGTGTCTGGGTTAATACACATTTGGGAGAGTCAGTGAGAATCTCCCATCACAGCACAGGGGAACCCCGGATCACAGAGCAGACAGTACCCCCACTATGCCACAGCTGTCCCCGCTCCGAGAGCGAACTGAGTAGGGGAACTCCGCTTGTGACTTAGGGAAGTTCGGGTCCCCTTCCCGGGAAAGCCGCAGCGGTGACATTGGCGCTCCCCTTGACTTGGACCAGCTGAAGTGATGCCCTGCAGGAGCCGGCTCCCCTCTGTCCGGTTGCTGCACAGCTCCAAGGGGACCGGCATGGGCCCGCCTTCGGTGGCTGTACCAGCCCTTCCACTGTCCTTGATCTCTGGCCAGGGTCTCTCTGGACGGGCTCATGAGCTCAGTGAGCCTTTCCCGGAAAGCCAGGACGTCTGCCACCCCCGACGCTCCATCCGGGGAGGTCTTCCTGTCCTATAACTCTCTCAGCAAGCCCCCGGGGTCCTTCCCCCTTCTGCACCCCGGCTCGGTCTGGGAGAGCCTGGCAGAAACTCGGGGTGCCTCCCCGTGCAGACAGCAGATGGGGCAGGTACTTGTCCCAGTCCTGCGGGTGCCGGAGCATAAAGGCCTCCAGCATCTGCTTCAGGGTCCCCATGAACCTTCCCACAATCCCGCTGAGCCGGGCGCCATACGTTGGGGTCCAGGGGAGCCGGGACCCGTGTTTCTCCCATAAGCACCGGAGCAGGGCCGACATGAAGTGGGATCCCTGGTCCGTGAGGACCTCCTTGCGGAACCCCACCCTGCTGAAAAGGGCCAGCAGTGTGTCTGCCTCCGTGTCTGCCTCGCTAGAGGGCAGAGCCATGGCCTCGGGGCAGTTGGTAGCCATATCCAAGCCTACCAGGATGTATTTCTTCCCCATCCGGGTCGCCTGGCCGACAGGCCCCACTATCTCTAATGCTGCCTTGCAGAACAGCTCCTCTATATGAGGTAGGGTCCCCCAAGCAGCTTTCCTCCCATCTTGGGCCTTGCCGCCCCTCTGACAGGAGTCACAGGACCGGCAATATCGCTGCACAGCCGCAAATATCCCCGGCTAATAGAAGTGTTGGAGCAGCCTCAGCCGTGTGCGCCGGATCACCGGGTGGCCTGCAAAGGGGACGTCGTGTTAGGTCCTGCAGACCCTTTCGGGCCGGCTCTGCCCTTGCCCTGGCTGGTTTTCTGGGGTGCAGATGACTGGTCCTTGTCTCTTGGGCTCGCCTTGTAGGTGACTCTCTCCATCGCTCAGCCGAGATACGGTCTCTGCGCAATTCCCTTTCTCTCCGGGACTCCCGTTCACCCCCGGACCGGCTCTCTGTGAACTCTTCCGCCAGCCTCCCAACCTCCTGGGCGTTCTCTGGTCTTCGGTCCTTGAGCCACAGCCTCAGGGTGGATGTGCATGCTTCATAGAACTGCTCCATCATGATCAACTTGAGCAGGTCCTCTGCGGTCTGGGCTCCGACCCCGGACATCCACTTGCGGCTGTATTGCGCCAGGCGGGAGGCCAAATCCACATAGGTCTCTTGTGGCCCCTTCTGCACCCCCTGGAACTTCTTCCTGTATATCTCGGGGGTCAGCGCAAACTTCTGCGTCAGGGCCTCCTTGACTCGGTTGTAATCCCCTGGCTGTCGGCCCTCCAGCTGATTGAGCACCCCGGCAGCCTCCTGGTTCAGGGTGGGAATGCGCTCCTGTAGGCAGTCAGGTGACGGGACCCGTCGCAGTCCACAGGCCCTCTCAGAGGAGCTGAGGAACCCGTCTATGATGCCCATGTCCTTCATTTGGGCCACCACGAGCTTCTCCAAGTGTCTGGCACCCCGAACCCTTGGGCCCCTCCCCCTACCGCTTCTCCGCTCTGCCATGACCAACTCATACTGTCGCTGCCTCTCTCGGTCCTGGCGGTCCCTTTCTCGATCTTGGCCCTCCTTTTCTCGGTCCTCTACTTCCAATTCCTTCATCCGCAGCTGGATCTCCAGCCACCACAGCTCTGCTGGGCTGGCCTCTGCCATACACGGACAATGGCTTGCAGGGCATCCATGCGCAGGCGCTCTGTCTGGCTTCAGGCGCAGGTGGAGGAGACACAAGCAGTGCTGGCACAGGTGTTGCGGGTCTTCCTGACCATCTTAGGCCTTCCTCTGGCAACCTCCCTCTCAAACTCCCCTGTCTGCAGCTCCTGTCCGCTTTGCTCATGTAGAGTTCATCCAGCAGAGGGCAACAATACACCCCCCACACACATCGCTCCCCCTCCTTTTCCAAACGCCCCAAGTCTTAAACTACTGGAGACTACCTATTAGCTGCTAGTTGTATAGGAACTATGACACACACATGCAGTTCTGATGCCATCCAGCAGAGGGCAACAGACTGCATAGAAAAAGTTGTGTATGAAAAAAAAATCTTACTGAAGTTTTTCTACAATATTTACCACCATTTTTAAAGCAAGGTCAGGCAGCAAATCTGTGGCAGAGCCTGGAATGGAAACCAGAGAGGTGGAGCTACCAGATACCGCTCCAATCAAACCCCAGCCCACCTGAGCTGGCTAAATGCAGGCACCTGTTCTAAACTGGTTGTCAGGTTTATTTACCTGTTCCATGTACCTCTTCCGTCGGGCGCAGAGAAAAGCAGAAAAACTCCCTTAATTGGAAAATACCAGACACTTATACATCCAGTCTTTTCTCTATTTGTTTACCAGACACAAAATCCAACTACCGGATGCCCGGTTCAGTATCAGGCACTGTCAACTCTACCCACGTCCGTGGAGCCAGCCGAGCCATTACACCTCTCAGGGACAGGGCCGGGGGATCTCGTATTGGCCCAGTTTGTGCAGGGAGAGAGCAAAGCTGGGATAGGGCCCAGCCGCAGGGCTAACCGCAGGGGCAGCAGACTGTGTGGACGGAGCTAACCCAGCTTGCAAGGGCTCTGTGGCAGAAGTGTCCCATAAGGCTGGCAGGACAAAGGCAGGGCCCCTAGGCTGCAGGTTGCAGGAATAAGCCTTAAACCCGGGGTGGGGAGGGGTAGGAAGGCCACAGGAGTTCTAGCGTCTAGCAATGCTGGCGTCATGGCTTTTGGGCCTGTGACTGTGAACAGGCCATACCCCCTCGCCTGGTTCCTGGCAATCTGGGCTAACGCAGAGGTAACCGGTCTGCATCGCCCTGGGTTTAGCTGTGGGGCTGGGAGTCCGTATCCCAGCCTGCCGGAGAGCTCTGTGAAAGCTCGTCTCCCTCGCCCGCCCGCCCGCCTGCCCGCCCGCCAGTGCTGTCCAGTGAGAGTCACGACCCCAGCCACCTCATCTCGCTGATCCTCTGGGGCAAAATGGGCGCCAACACACTGCCGATATCTATCTAGTTATCTGTCTGTCCCCGTGCACCCCCTCTGCCTCTCTGTCTGTCTGTCTATCAATCTATCCCCATTACACCTCCTATCACAGAATCACAGAAGTCATCGAGTCCAACCAATCCAAAGTACATGAACCCAGCCAGGGCTTTGTCAAGCAGAGACTTAAAAATATCTAGGGATGGAGGTTCCACCACCTCCCCCCGACCTTGTCTCCAAACAACCACCTCTCTCTAACTACTCCTAGAGGTGGGGCACACATGGAGGGACACAAACATAAACATCCCTGCAGAGACACGGAAAGATTCAGAGATGTTCACTCACATTCACATGCACGTACAAGGACATGCACACACACACACAGTGCGCACACAGACACGCACACACACATGCAAGGACACACAGAAATACAAACACAGTGTAAACATACATACAGGGACACACCAACATACACAAACACACACTCGGCCACACAAGCACACACAGAGACACACAAATATACACAGGAACACACTCAGAGACACGTGGACACACAGGGATGTGCACAAATGCACACACAGGGGCACAAGCATGCATTCACACACACGGAGATGCACGCACACGCAGTGTCCACACAACACATACACAAACACAGGGACGGACACACACGCACTCCCCAGCCCTGTGAAGACACACGCACTCGCTGAGCACCCACAGCCAGAGCTGGAGTGCCATGGGGGAGCCGTGGGGCTGGGGATGCTGTGCGGAGTGTGTGCCAGGGGCTGAGGCAGGAGTGAAGCTGTCGTGTCAGTGGTGACCGGGACTCTTCTCCTTTCCGCACCCGGGGTGGGAGCAGCCTGACCTGGCCTCCCCCCGCTCTCTGCTCCATGCCCTGGCCAGCGGGGGAGGGTGTGAAACCCCCAGTTCCTCCTGTGCCCCACTCCTGCCCTCCCCCTGCACTGCTGCCCTCCGTCAGGCCAGGCTGCGTTCTGGGACTCCCAGCATGGGCAGGGTCGGCAGGAAAGGGGGAATCACCTCTGTGGGGGGCGTGAGTGAGCCCAGTCAGCTGATCAGCAGAGCACCCACAGGAGGCAGCATGTGTTCGTGGTGATGCACATCCACACAAGCCTTGGTGCACAGAACAAAAATGATGATGTCCGTGGATGGGAAAATGAGAGAGAACATTGTCGGGGGCTCCGTGCGCTCCCTGGAAAAGGCAGAGCTGGACCCGCTGGCTGGAGCTGACACCGGAAAGATGCAGGCTGGGAAGAAGGACAGATGTTTGGGGAACACAGAACTGCTGGTCTAGGGAAACCGGGGGATTCCCATCTCGGGCAGTCTGCACAGCACCATCCGCTCTAGTGGGGCCAGGAGAGAGGGGCTGGGGCCAGGACACACTGTGGGGCTCTCAGGCCTGGGCACTCGAGTGGGCCAGACAGGAGGGACTCGGGGGTCCCTCCAGGCCTTGGGATTGATGACTCTGAGCTCCAAGGGGCCAGCCACCCCCTTGCAAACACAGACTGAAGGACACTAAAACTTGAGGCAAACAACCCCTCTGCCCCACCCCAGATGCAGCTGCATCACGGCACTGGAGAGGCAATCCCTGTAGACACAGCTGAGTGTGGAGAGTCCCCTCTGGCCTGGAGCAACCTTGTGTGACTCTGTGACGGGACCGTCCAGCCCCGCACTGGCCAAGGGAGGAGCGAACTGGACTGCTGGGCTGAGCAGGCCCCGCTCCCGCAGCAGTGCTGGGCATGCTCCAACTGCGGGCCAGGTATAAAAGGGAGACAGGGAGACAGCTCAGTCGTGGCTGGCCTCCGGGGGCGGGGAGGGGGAGAGGAACTCCTGCCCGGCCTCTGTAGCCCCAGCCGGGCCAGCCACCTCCGCCGCTACAGACCCCGGGCCGAGCTCGACAGCAACGCCGACTACGGTGGGCAGCCCGCCCGGCCGCTGTTGATGCCCCCGTCGCTGCTGCTCCAGACGTCGGGCCTGCCAACGTCATTGCCGCCGCCAGCCCAGTGCATGCGGAAGGGATCTCCCTCGGCCAGAGGGCTGGGGTAGGAAGCGACCTGGGGCAGGAAAAGCCCTGGAGGGCTCGGCGCCTTTAGGGGAGAACTCCTCGCCGAGCCAGTGGAGGGAACCACCCACCACTGATAGGGCCCTGGGTTGGGGCACAGTGGAGAAGGAGGGCCCGGGCCCCCCTACCCCATCCTCCCAGAACCTGGACTAGGCCTCAGGGCCGAACTGTACGGGGCTGGGCGCTCCACCACAGACCCTTGTAAGGCCGTTCGTTACTTCTCACACACCTCCCGCTGCTGTGGGGTACTGCCTCCACATCCTGCAGCTTGTCTCTCCATGGGACCCTGAGCAGCCCCCAACTAGAGCCCCTCCCCCAGCCAAACCAGTGACCCTGGAACACACAGCCCTGATCCACCTCCCCCCCACACACACAGCCTGGGCCAGTGACCCTAATCCCCCAGGACCCAGCCGCAGCCCCCTCCCACAATGTGCTTGAGCCAGTGAATGAAGCCAGAGCAGGAATGGGGCACATGGGTCCTGCATTAAGTCCATGGGACAGGTCCGAACTCCCCTCTCCCAGACACGCTCCTGGCCCCCCCACATCTATCCCCCACAGTGACACGCAGGCAAAAACGGAAACACACAGTGACGCATGTAGAGACAGACAGACACACACACACACATAGGCATGTAGAGATAGACACACACATTGACACGCAGGCAAAGATGGACACACACAGTGACATGCACAAAGAGACAGACACACATAGTGACATGCATGCAAAGACAGACACACAGTGACACGCACGCAGACGGGCACACACAGTGACACACACGCAGAGACAGACTCATACATAGTGACACCCAAAGTGATACACACTGTGACAGACACTCGGCAACATAATAAACATGGGGAGTGACAGACACACACACACGCACACTGTGATACACACAGTGACAGACTCGTCCCCGATGACACAAGGACAAGAAGCAAGGGGCTTAAACTGCAGGAAGAGAGGTTTAGGTTGGACATGAGGAAAAACTTCCTACCTGTCAGGGTGGTTCAACACTGGACTAAGTTGCCGAGGGGGCTTGTGGAATCTCCATCCCTGGGGATATTTAAGAGCAGGTTGGACAGACGCCTGTCAGGGATGGGCTAGAAGTGCTTGGTCCTGCCATGGGGTCCCTTCCAGTTCTAGGATTCGATGATACTGTGATATCCAGTAACAGACACACATGCAGTGAGACACGTGCAGTAGCAGACACACATGTGCCCAGGGATTTACACACAGGAAGAGCACAGAGCTACGCTCGCGTGTGTGTTGTTTCTGAAAACTGCATTCCATTTGTGGTTGTTGCAGTGTATTTGCGGGTTTTTCCCTGGTCCTGCTGGCAGGCGGGGGGCTCTGCAGGGAAGCCTGGATCTGGCTCTGGTTGAGCAAGCCGCAGCCTTGTGGCTGTGAGGGTGCAGCAGGAGTTTGCGTTGGGGTGCGTGAGGGGCTCAGAGCAGGGAGTTTGGGAGTTTGATGGGCTCGGGACACAGATTTATGGTGTGTGGATGGTTCAGGAGTGTTGTGGCAGAAGACTGAGGACGGCTGCAGAACAAGGAGCAGTTGTCTCAAGTTGAGGTGGGAGAGGTCCACGTTGGATATTAGGAAAAACTATTTCCCTAGGAGGGTGGGGAAGCACTGGGATGGGTTCCCTAGGGAAGTAGTGGAGTCTCCATCCCTAGAGGTTTTAAGTCTTGGCTTGACAAAGCCCTGGCTGGGTTGATTTAGTTGGGATTGGTCCTGATGTTCTCTTCCAGCTCTATGGTTCTATGATTCTATGTGGGGGTGCAGGAGTTTGGGGATGTGAGAGGCTCAGGTAAGGGGGTTCCACTGTATGATAGGCTCAGGTTTTGGGTCGGGGGGGGGGCGGGTGCAGGAGTGTTATGATGCTGCAACCACATGGGGACCTGGCCCTAACTGGCCAGGCTTCATTTCTAAATAAAATGTCAAACAAAATGTTTCAGCATTGTCTTTGTTTGTGAGAGGGGCGGGGAAGCTGTTTTGAGTCAGGGGGCAGCGGCCACAGAAACATCAGTCAGGGCCACACAAGTGAGATGCAAACAAAATCCCTCCAACCCCCCCCAAGCTTCACTAATGTGGCCCCAACTGAGACATCTCACTCCCCTGGCACTCCATCCCCAGGCCAGATTAACTCTTCTGGGTCCCAGGGTTAGTGGCATTTGCAGGTCCCTCTACAATATGGGGGGGGCCACAAATGAGGGATCCCCGAACCTCAGTCCTTCCTGTCCCTTCCCCTCACCCCAGTGGGGCTGGAGAGCCAGAGGAGTGAGGTGTCTCAGTTGGGGGCCACCTCAGTGAGGCATGGGGATTTTGGAAGAGGGGTTTTTGTATTTTGCTTTTCTCATGTGTGGTCCCCAACTGATTTTTCTGGGGGTCAGTGGCCCTGGAGACAAAAAAGGTTCCTCATCCTTGCCTTGAATAACGAAAACTTTGAACTCCTTTGTGTTAGACAAAAATTAATATTTTACGTTATTTAAAATGAAGTTTGATAAACTCACATGAGAAAGTTAAAACGCCTAATCTGTTTAACTAGCCAATTAGCCCATCATAAGACAGGATTTTCAGGTCTCTCCTGCACTTCAGTCTACTCTCCTGAACCCGCGCCTCCTCCCTCTCCTTCCGGGGACCATGGAGTCCAGTATTTCAGGCAACAGCGCCCCCCAGAGGGAACAGCCAGCATTTCAGCGTTACAGACTCTCAGACACTGGGCTACTATATATATGATAATTCAAATTAAACCAGTCACCCGAGCTCCAGCACTAACAAAATGGCTCAGGCGTGATGATGCAATGAACGGTGCGTTTCCATTAGCAACTGGTGCTCTGCGCAAAGGTTTACGTTGAGCCAGGTGGTTTGTGGGCCAAAAAGCTTGAGAGCCGCTGCTCTGGGATGTGCCCTGCAGCCTCAGGGGGAGGTGAGGTCGCCTCCTGTGAAGTTGGGTTGGGGGGAGAGGGAAGAGGTTTCTGCTGTAGGGCTCCCTAAAGCTTGCCCTGGCCTCTGTCATGTGGTGGGGGGTGTCTCTGTGTTTACGATGTGACTTGAGGTATCGCCCCTTCCTGACAGCACGTCCCTGCCCTCAAAAGTGGGGAGCTGAAAAAAAAACTGTAAAGAGTCTCTGAGGAGCAGGGTTATGTGAGTGTGGGGGAGACCCCCAGACACCTGGGGACAGAAAGGGCAGCTCCCCTGGGCCCAGACTGGGCTCTCATCGCCCAGCCATCATCACTACTGCCCTTCTTCTGTCCTGCTCCTCATCCCCCCCCTGCTGTTCACATCCCCTGTTCCCCTTCCATTCTCCTTCCCCTCCTTATTTCTACCTGCCCTGCCCTCTGCCCATCCCCATCCTCTCCCTCCTCCCCGTCTGTCCCCCCCTTATGTGAGGGCTTCGCTGGAAATGCCGCCCCACCCCCAGCCAGGGAGATCTCCCCTCCGGGAACAATTCAACCCCGCCCCCCCCACATCTCGCTCCCCTCCACTCCACATTTTTCCTCCATTCCCCACAGTTGAAAATTGAGCTCCCCCATCCCCTCAGGTGACAGTTGGGCTCCCCCATACGCAACTGCCTTGGTAAGCGCCTCCCTGCCAGAGCCTACCCCTGGCACCCACATCCCCTCCCCGACTCCCTGTCCCAGGTGACCACCTGAACCTTTCCCCCAGGTCACACCTCCCTCCCTGACCCTGCACCCCCTGCGACACCCCTCCCCCAGGCCAGAATCCTCTCTGGAACGCGTACCCCCTTCCCCAAACCTCTCTCCCCCCGTCACCAGCTCACACCTCCCTCCTAGACCCTGCACCCCCCAGAGCCCGTCCCTCAGGCCAGACTCCTCTCCTGCACCCATGCCCCCTCCTGGACCCTACACCCCTATCCACTGCCCCAGATCAGACCCCCCCTCCCTGCACCCAGGCTCCTACCCTAAGCTCCCTTCTAAACCCAACCAGCCCGTCCCAGACCCCAAACCCTTCGGAAGAAATGTGGCCCTTGACCACTTCCCAAAATGCCCCCCCATTAAGAATTATTCACCAAGCCTGATCCAAATGTTTTTTCAAATGTTGTTTAATCAGAATTTAAATACAGTTATATACAATTCGGAGGGTTGGGGGGAGAGGGACGCAGCTGCTGGCTCCTCAGCTCCTGGTGTGCTCACTGGCTGTCTTCCTGCTGCAAGGGAAGCAGAATCCTTCAGAGATTCATCCCTGGGGACTCAGGGGTACTGGGCCCCCCCAGCATTTCCACCCTCCTCCCCCCTGTCCTGAGACTTGTTCTGCTCTCTGGTCACCCCCCTGTCAGGCCCGTAGGGTGAGCTCCTGACCCCCCCAGGGCTCCTGACACCTCTGCCCCCTCCCACCTCCCAGGACAAGGCTTGTGTGTGCAGAGCCTCCCCCAACCCCAGGGACGCTCGCTGGGGCAGGAGGGATTCTGCCAGCAGGGACGTGGGGTGGGGGCAGCCTGAGGAAAGGGGCGGAGGGGACTCCCTGAGGGGATGGGAAGGAGACCCTGGCCCTGCCCCACTCTCCTGCATCTGCTCCGGCTGCTCACCATGTAGACTAGGAGCTGCTGGGCCTACCCCAGCAGGGCATGGGCCAGGACCAGCCCGGCCCGGCTGGGGTGCCGCAAGGGGGAGCGGGAGGCGAGCAGCGCCCTCTCCAAAAAGGAGTTTTCCTGCTCCGGGGAGAAGAGCTGCCCAAAGACCTGAAATCAAGAGGACAGGAGGTTTCAGCTGACGGCCCAGAGCCCGGCCCCAACTCCTGCGATACCCTAACCCTAACCCTTCCCCAAACTCCCTTCCAGACCCTGCACCCGGACATTCTCCTCACCCCGCACCCCTAACCCCTGCCCCATGTCACACCTTCCTCCTGCCCCCAAGACCCTCCCAGACCTCACCCCCCTCCACAGGACAGAGCTGCCCTAGGCCACTGGCCAACATCTTGGAGCGGCCTCCATCAAAAAGTGTTGCCCCCCCCTCCCGCCCTGGTTCCCCTTCTACGGGAGGGAGATCTGGGGCTCCGTGCGGCGCTGCCCCTGCGAAGTGCTGCCCCATTGAAACACCGTGACAGCGTCACAAAGGGGCAGCGCCGCCCTGTCCATGGGTCTAATAGTTGAGGGAAAATGCATCGACCATTCGATCAGTGACTTACTCACCGCTCCCCACCCCGCGTCCTACCCGCACTAGGGCCCCAGCCAGCCCCACCCCCGAGCCGCGTCCTGCCCTGGCAGCGTGTCCTTACCTCTCCCACCCTGACTGTGTTGCTGGGAGCCAGGACCCAGCTGTCTTTATACCAGTGCCTGCACCACAGGTCCTCTGCCTGGTGGATGCTGAGGCCTGGAAGAGACACAACAGGGTCATTCTGCTGGCAGGTCTGAGCCTTTCCCCTCCACGGGTCCACCAGGCATCCCTAGGCAAATGGAAGGGCAAAGGGGGCAGAAGGACGGGAACCCAGCGGGACGCATCCCCCCCTTGGGCCAGTCTGGGGGAAAAGGGCTGGGTCCCGTTCCACCGCCGCCGGCACCCTCAGGGTGTCCCTGGGGCCCAGTTCCCGGCTGGCTTCCTTACCCCTGTGGGGTGCAGGACGAGTTGGTAGAGGCTGTGCACCCCCTCCCGGGCCAGCCGGCTGACGTCCTCAGATGGGTCCGAAATGAAAAGGCCCGGCTG
This sequence comes from Pelochelys cantorii, assembly GCA_032595735.1. NCBI lineage: Eukaryota > Metazoa > Chordata > Testudines > Trionychidae > Pelochelys > Pelochelys cantorii. Next base: position 20,280,930 of record CM064351.1, on the reverse strand, counting down.
GGCCACGTGGTGACCCAGCCTGGGCCAGTCGGCTGAGTTCTGAGGGGAGAGAAGGGGGGGGGTGGGGGGGGCCCTCAGCATCCTGTCCCATGCAAAAGGCCGCCGAGGCGGTTTTAAGCTCGGGGGATGGACAGAGACACCTCCTGGGGCAGGGGCGGGGCCGGTCTTGCAAGGAGACAACCCTGAGCAGTGGCCCCGACTGAAGGGTCACTCCGGGGGTGGAACAAGGGGATCCACTAATGGCCACTCCCCAGGCCCCAGGCCCAGGTGCAGTCACACAAGAGCTCCCCCTGAAAGGCCCAGGGTCGCCCCTCCCCGGGGAAAGGAGAACGCGGATCAGTCCCGGCCAATTCCCGGCTCTGCCTCTGCCTCCCCGGGGGACGCTCCCAGCCCCGCGCCCTGCAGCACCAGACCCCACGGCTCCGAGCTCACTTAGGTCAAACCCCGGGAGGGTGGTGGCGACTCGCAGCAGGGCCGTGGTGCTGCCAAGGGCCCTGGCTCGCTCCTGGGGCAGGTGGGAATCCAGGCACGTGCTGAGGTGCTGTGGGGGAAAGAGGCAGGTCAGGACCCGTAGGCAGGCGCCGGTTCTGGGCAGAGCCTGGGGCTCCTCTTAGACTGTGTCCCCCCCCAACCCCCAGACAATGGCCCCCGTCCCTCCCCACGGGGCTCACCTCAAGAATTAGCTGGAGCCTGGCGGTATCTGGGGACTGGGCGAGGAGGCTTGCCAGCAGGGTGTGGAGGATGTCGGGAAGGGCCCGGCTGAGCTCCTGCAAGACAAGGGGGAGGCCTGGGTCAGAGGGAGGGTTGGGGTTGGGGAATCCAGGCCACCAGCTGGCTCTGGGGTCCTTCCTTGAGCAGGTCTGAGCCACCTTGCAGAGCAGGGAAGAGCCCAGGCTGGGCATGGAAGGGACGGGTCCCCCGGGAGAGCAACGGGAACCCTGGAGGGAAGGATCCAAACTTGCAGCTTCTTCCCTCCATCTGCCCCCCCTGCCCCCACTCCTCTCTGGAGCTCCAGCCCATCCCTGGAGGAGGGCCCAGAGGCTGCTCCTGCTCCTGGCTGGGGGAAGGGGGGGGGCGTGAGGGAGGGGACGTACCTGCTTGTGGGTGGGCTCCTGCTGCCAGTCCCCAGACACTGAGTGTCTTATTGCAGCCCTCAGCAAGGGGCTCAGGAGCTGGGCCTGCAGGGGAGGCTTCAAGGTCCTGGCGCGAGAGAGGGGCAGAGACTTTTAAGTCAGAAGCAGGAGACAGAGACCTTCCTACCCACTTCTCAGGGGATCTGCTCTTGGGGGATAGCAGGGTCGGCGGGGGGGGGTGGGGGTGGGGGGGGGATCGGTACCTGAGGCTGCAGGCGGCGCTGAGGCAGTTGGCCAAGACCAGCGGCGGTGGGGAGTCCTCCATGATCTCCTGTGAGACCCCAAGGAGACAAAGGGGCGTGTGAGCCTGCGGCCCCTAGCACGTCACCAAGAGACGCTTACATGGCCAGCACACCCCAGCCAGCAGGATCCAACCCCACTGCCTCCCGTTGCCCTGTAGCCCCGCTGCCTGGCACAGGGGCCCTCCCAGCACCCCCCCTTCCCATAGCGGTACCAGCTCAATCCTTGTCCCCAGGCTGTCTCCTGCCCCTCACTACCCTGGTGAACAGCCTCTGAATCTTCAGCACCCCCATGGCCCGGGGAGACCCCTCCCTGTCCCAAATCCCCCTTCCTGTCCAGCACCCCAGACCTGCCCCATTTCTGTGTCTCTCCCTCCTCCAGCATCCCCACGTCCACCTCCCCCTCCAGCACTCCTGGCACCACCCCATCCCATTTCCAGCACCCCCACCCGCAACCATGGCCCAGGCAGACCCCTGTCCACCCCACGTATCCCATCCCCTCCTCCCGGACGCCGCGACTTGCTCACCACCATCCTGGCCACCACAGTGTCCTTGGTGCAGCGCGGCGCCAGCGTGCCCTCGCCCCTTTGGAGGGCGGCGAGGCAGGCGGTGGGGATGGCTAAGAGGAATCGCTGCAGGGCGGCCGGGCTCTGCAACCCCAGAGAGAGTCTGTGAGCCTGGGACCTGCCCGCCCCACCCTGGAGAGCTGCAGGGCTCAGGCCTCCCAGGAGTGGAGGTGGGAGCTGCCGGTGGTCCAAGCACCCCGCACCCCTCAAACTGCTGCCCCAGGCTTGTGGGGGGCCCAACTGGTGCATGACAAGAGCCCCCAGATTGGGAGCCGAGGTCATGCAGGAGAAGGAGCCCCAGGGGGATCCCCAGGGACAAGCCCCTCGCAGGGGGGGGACGTGCTGAGAAGGGGCCGGACAATCTCGGGTCCCACCCAGGTGGAGAAAGTTCGTACCGTGTCCCGGGTGCAGAGCTGTCCTTCAATATCATAAAGTAGGACATCCTCCACCCGGGAGTCCATCCGCTCCCGGCAGCGCTCCGGTGAGGCCCAGGGAGGGAAGGGAACAAGGTGACTCCAGTGGCCTGCAGGGGTCACGCGCCCCCCCACGTCAGGGACACAGCGCAGATTGGGCCCCACACGCCCCTCGCAGGGATCCTTCCCCCTTCCACCCTCACATCTTCCAACACCCTCAGCAGAGCCCCCCACCAGGAAAAACAGGGAACCAGGTAGCAGCAACCCCCACCCCCATCAGTTGCCCTGGCTGCAGGGCAGCAGTGTGAGGCTGCAGGATTCAGTGGGGTGGGGTTCGCAGGGCTTAGGCCAGACACTGGGGCTGCCCTCCCCGGCCCCTCCTGGGTACCAGATGAGCCCCTGGGTCCAGGATGTTCACGGCCACTCACCTGGAACAGAGAGGCTGCGGGAGGTGGCCCAGCTGCAGCTGGAGGCCCAGGCGCTGCTGCTGACCGACCTGGACCCACAGCTGCAGGGGCTGGTGCGGAGAGCGATGGGCTGCGGGCTCCCGGAGACTGGCACTTCCCCGGGGGCGGGGCAGGGCGATGCCCCCTGGTGGTAATGGGGGCTGGGCTCCTGGGGCAGGTGTCTCTCTCCACAGAGGAGGCCCCAGAGCCACCAAACCCAGCTCCCCCGCTGGGCTGGGTCCCGCCTTCCCAGCCGCCCCTGGTGCCAGGTCTGGAGGGGCCTGGCTGGTGGGCGTGTCGCTCCGGGCTGGTGGGATTCAGCTTCCCCACCCGCAGGGATGGAAGAGCTGCTTCCCGACGGCCCTGGGGCCGCCTGCAGGGCCTTCATCCAAAAGCGCCGGAAGCCTCGGGCCATTCTGGAAATGAAGGGAAGCAAAGATGAGCTTGGGGTGCAGGCTTGAAGACTTAAATCCAGGGGTTCCAGCTTCCCAAAGCTACTGCCCCCCAGCCCCCAAATGGCCCCCTTGCTCACTGGCTCCGTCTTGCACAAGACCTCCAAGAGCCTTAGTCGTCTGCCCATCAACAGCCCCCACTCAGCCAATCAGGGGAGAGTCTAAGGTGTGGGGGGCATGGAACGTTCTCCCCAAAGACACCGGCATAGACCTGTTCCAGACCCACCTCCCCAGTCCCCACAACACAGAAGAGGCAAGAACAGAGGAGGAATGTGGGTGGGATGGAGGAAAAGGGAAACCAAATAGGAGAAAGCCCCACGGCCCCAGTGGCGCTAAGGACGCCGCCCAGGTGAGGAATCATTTTCTGGCCCTTGACCGAGGGCTGGCCCTGCCAGGAACCCAGCCAGTCCTGGGCGGGATCCAAACCCCTGGGGGCTCTTACCTTCTTCCGAAAGCTGTCGGGATGTGGATCTCATAGTGCGCAAAGGAACTGTGAGGAGGAGACGCACCAGAGCTAAAGCAACCGGGGTCTCCAAAGTCGCCTGGGCCCACGCCCCCTTTTATCAGCCTGAGATCTGGGTCTCTCTGTGAGGTCACCACCTCCCCACCTGCCCTTTGCCTTATATGCTGAGGGCTGCCCAAAGCCACTGTGAGGTCACGGTCCCCCCAGCTCACCCCTGCCAGGGAAATGTCCTGCCTCTGGCTACCCCCCGGGAAGTTTGAGACATTCCTAGGAGTCCCCCCCACTCCCTCCCCAACAGTGCATCCTGCAGCCAGCAGTTCCAGTAGCACCCCATACATAGTTCCCTGCCCTACACTGTAGTCTTCTTGCGCAGGAACTCTTTTACGCGGGAGTTCTTGAGCAAAAGGTCGTATGCAAGACCATCTCCTCCGTGCCATGTGCAAGAGGACCTCCACCCTGCCATGTGCTTTTGCACAAGAGCATCCATGGCAGCGTGAACACTCTTTTGCACAAGAAAGCTCTGCTGTCCAGTTTAGCTATAAGAGATTCTTGCTCAAGAAGCCCTTGGTGTCCATCCACGCTGCTTTTTTGCACAACAGTTCTTGCACAAAGGGGGCTTATTCCTTACGGGGAGAGGAATAACTCTTGTGCAAGAAGCCCTGTTTTCTGATGCTCCACAGTTGCTCTTGTGTAAAAAGCCTGCAGTGTAGACGTGGGTTTGGTGTCACCCAGCACTGGACTTTCTGGCCAGGAGCAAGAGTTAGAGCCTCCCACCCGCCCCGCTGCCTCTCACGGGCTCCCGTCCGGCCCAGGCCCTTGTTTTAACCCAACGCGTCCCAGCAAGGCCTCTGGCCTGCACTAGACCCATCGACACGCGGAGAATCCACCACTGCCCTGGGGCACCTGTGTCTGTGGGGACTCGGACTCACACCTGAACATGGGGCCTGATTTCTCACAGGACTTTGGCTCTTTCCTGGCCAGGCCCTGGGGCTGGTCCCACCTTTGTCTGGCAGGGACCGAAACTGTCTCTCCAGGGAGGCCCTGCAGTGCAGGCACCTTCTTCTCCCCCTGGGCTCGCTCAGGAGCTCAGGAAAAGCCATTTTTCTACAGCTCACAAGGCAATAGGGGGCTCCTGGTTGCTCCAGCACCAATCCCTCAGCTTCTCTTTCAGCAGGGGTCAGGCCTGGATGGTCTAGTCCCCTCTGAGACTCACTGTTGCTGGCTCACCCCCTGTCCTGCTCGTGGCTCTGTTGTCCCCTCTCCCCACAGTCCCCCCAACCTCTAAATGCTCGTCATGTCAGTTCCCGCTTCTCCGCACCCGTGGCCAGGCCGTGCACGGCTCTGGTGGGCTGCTTTGCTGCCCTCAGCCCATCAGTAGCCTGCTCCCCAATTTGCAGTCCCCTCGCATCATGCTTGGGGCTTCATGGTACCGGCGGGAGGACAGGGTCAGACCAGGAGGGTTAATTTGATGTTGCAGCGGCAGGGGAAGCGGAGGGGGGTGGCGCAGAGGAGCTGTTAGTACATTATGCCAAGCAGGGGAGTCTCCATCTGCGGTGAGCAGAAAGGGGGTCTATGACCCATACCAGTGGCCCCAGGACCACACAGGAGAACAGTCCTTCTGCAAAAGGGAGACGTTTATTGGGTCTGTGAGGGCGGCCGTAGGGGGGTGTTGTGAGTGTGCCCCTCGACTCCCTCTGGGCAGCGACACCGGTCGGGCTCAGAACTGGACACAAGACAGGACCACGGCTCCGTCCATCTCCAGTGTATGGATCTGCTGGAAGCCGTGGCAGAGATGAATTGCAGAACGGCTGCCCACTGCCAAAGACCTTGAAGCGCTGCTTCCTGCAGCCGATGGACAGGAACCCACTCCTTCTGTGGGGAGGAGCAGCCATGAGAGGGACCCACTCAGACCGGTCAGACTGCATGACGTCGTGGAACCAGCGCTGCCTAGGTGGGGTTCTACCATCCCCCAGTCTGCTTCTGTGCCCGAGTTTCCCCCTCTGCCCCATGGGCTTACAATAAAGTGCTTTACAAACACTCTCGGTGTCATCGACATTTTATGAAGGGGGAAACTGAGGCATGGAGCGTCATCTAATTTATACAGCCAAGTGCTCTTGCTACTTGGCCCCACTACCTCTCCATTCCCCTGCTTCCACCTGATGTCAAATACACTCAGCTTGTACTTCTTCTTCCTTCCTGTGCTGAAGCCAAGCAGCTCAGGATGGGGAGGAGACATGAGGGAGCCCCCAGGTTCTTCCTCTCTCTCTCTCACACACACACACGCACGCACACACATATATTACTTTGTAAAATGCCAGGCGTGAGCTAGAGGAGACTCCCCATTAACTGTTAGCACTATAGGGCATAGGATACATACATAGACCATTTAGAGTCCATCTAGCAGAGGGCAACAATACACCCCACACACATGTAGTTCGCCCTCCTTTTCCAAATGCCCCAACTCTTAAACTACTGGAGACTACCCATTAGCTGTTAGTTCTATAGGAACTTTAACACGCACATTCAGTTCTGATGCCACCCAGCACAGGGCAACAGAATGCATAGAAAAACAGTTGTGGATGGAAAATAAAGCTGATTGAAGTTTTTCTACAATATTTTACCAACATTTCTAAAGCAAAAATGGTTTAATTTCAATGAAATCTTTTCCCCCCCACACACTTCAGGTGCAATAATCTTCTTGGGCATTCCACAAAATAGTTTAGCATTGAAAGGCAATCTTTTCTTGTGCTTCGAGGTGACAATTTTGATTTGGGTGTCAAAATCCAAAAGTGGCAGGAAAACGTCTATTGGAAACTAAACCTCACAAAAGCCCTTTCTGTCTCTTAACTGACCGTTTTGTCTCATTTCATTTGCAAAATACTCAAAACAAAGGAAAATGTCAAACGGGAGTTCAGGTGGGATGATATGGCTGGTGCCTCCCGCCAGAGCAACCCCCCACCCAGTGAGTGCAGAGGGAGGCAACATCACTAACCAGCAGGGACAAACCACATTCAGCATCATAAAAGATACCCCTTGAGAAAAATCTACTAGGAGCAGGTTTTAGTGACTGGCTGCCGGGTTAGCACAGGGGCAGGGAACTCCAGAGGAAACTTGCCCGGCAGAAGGGTTTGGGCTTCCCCCTCTGAAAGAGCCATTTTCCTGCCCTGAAAGACATTTCCAGGCTCAGCCATGCTGGGCAAATTCCAGGAGAGGGACAGAGAGACCAAGCGCCTCACTGGAGAAGCCCGTCCCTCTCTTGGGTCATCATATTTCCTTTGATATCCGCTGCCATGGTGATCACACTCAGACAGGGGGGATCCAGCTCAGGACCCACCTTTCCCCAAATAGAGTCTCCAGAATGGACAAACACTCCAGGAGCATTTCCCTGGTGAGGGAGACACAGCGGCTGCTGGAGTCACCATCTTGGCCATAAATACACAGAGACCAGAGGAGACACAGGCCTGCCCCAGTCCCATAAAGAGACTCGGGATCCCTCGTTCTCCATGTCCACTCAAGGCAGAACAAGACATGTGGGACTTAATCTGCAGCCAAAAAATGTAGCTGACATGTAGTTAAGCTCTGCAGTAGCTTCCTGGGAAGGTTCTAGACTTGGGGTTCCCAGGTGTCCAGTTTTGAAACGAACAGTCCAGTATTTGAGCTTTCTATTCGGGAAAAAAATGGAGAAAATATAATTGAGCAGATAGACCTGTCCAGTATTTTCTCAATCAGATGTAATGTAGATTGTGATGTCATGTCAAGTGTGTCCAGTATTTTTCCTGAAACCATCTGGCAACCCTATCTAAACTCCCCATCTTCAGAGGCTGTTCTTAGCAGGTAGAACAAATCCCTGTCAGGGATGATCCAGGTTTGCAAGGTCCTGCCCCAGAGCTCAGGGCTGGACTTGGTGAGAAATTTAGGCCCCTTCCAGTCTGTGGCTGGGGAATTCTGTGCCAAAAAATTAAACATTCTGCAGGCAATATCTGAAGATTCTGCAGATTTGATTTGTCAGCTGAACACAACACAATCCTGCCAGTTACCGTGATTTGGGAACAATATTTCACAATATCTCTCGGCCAGCACGTCTGTAACAACAGAGACTAAATGAATAAAGATTCTGCTGCTTGTTTTGACTAATTGATTCCTTAGCAGACACACTGAAACAGAAGTGTGTGGAGTTCATTTCCACGGCACTGAGGCCTGTGTTTCCCGCCCCGGTGGGAAGCCGTGCACAGGCTGGAGGAGCTCAGGGTGAGGGAAGAAGCCGGAGAGTGAACTCAGAGGATGCTGCTTTTGAGGGGAAGGTTTAATTTGAGGGGGGTGTTGTTCAGGTGTTGAGAAGCCTCCCCCAAGGCTGACCCAAACCTCTTCCATTGAGTCAGACACCTCGGCTCCTGTCCCCCCACCCTCATCCCCATGGGTCTCTGGAGCCCCTCCCCCACTCCCGGCTCAGAGCTATCGCCTGTCCCCCTGTGTGAGCACCAGGGCTCAAAATGCTCCCTCAGAGCTGAGCCCACAGCCCAGGGCTGCAGGGGCTTAGGGCGATTCACTCAAGGCTTCCCCCTCCCCCAAACGCTCCCCATCACACCCCTCCCCCCTCCACACTGGGAACAGGCTGGGCCTTGGGGGGGCTTGGTCCCTGCTGCGCTCACACAAGGCCAATTTCTGCCCAAGCAGGTGACTACCCCCTGGCCCAGACCACCCAGGGCAGGGGGGTTCCCCATCCCCCGACATGCTCAGAGCCAGGCTCCGGGGCCAGACCCTGCAGGACTAGAGAGCGACTGGCTGCTGCTCCAGACAGGGATACTGGTGCTAGACAGGGGGAGGGGCAGAAGGCGGGGGAGTGGGAAGGGGGGAGACGCTCTGGGGAGGCAACCGGGAGTACCCAGATTTTACAATTAAAATCTGAGATGGTGCCCGATCCCAGGGTCCTCCCCAAGGAGTCTCCCTGTCTGGGAGCAGTGGCCCTGCTCAGCGACTCTGCACACGCAGTCCGGTTGCTCCCAGGGTTGCCGGGTGTCCGGTTTTGAACCGGACCGTCCACTCTTTGAGCTTTCTGCTCAGGAAACAAATTGAGAAAACAGAACTGTGCGGTGTTTGCTAGATAAGATGTGATGTGGAGTGTGATTAACGGCACGTGTGCCCGGTATTTCTGTGGAAACCATCTGGCAACCCTGGTTGCATCATTCAGCAGAGCAGGGGGTGAACCATGATCCCACGGCGCCCGGAGCCTCGGCAAGGTCTGCAGAGAGCCCTGTGCAGACACCTCTTCTTCCAGCCGTGAGCTCTCCCTGCCTGAGCCTGAGCTACCCGCCCAGCAGGGTAGGGAGATGGGGGAAGAGAAGGTCCAGAAAGCAGTTCCCTGACATCAAAGGGGTAAGAAGCAGGGCTGGGAGGCACCTGGCTCTAGCCAGAAGGAGCTAGTTTCTGACAGCCAAGCCGCCTACAGAGAGGGGAAAAGGGACAAAGGCCGTTGGGCCCAGGGATTGTAAAAGGCCCGGGGGCTCCGGGCCACCATCACAGTCACTCCTGCTGCAGTGGTGGCAGCTGGAGCCCCAGGCCCTGTAGAATCGCAGCGCTGAGCCTTGTGCCTCAGTGTCCTGCGCCACGTGCTCTGGGCAGCTCTGAGCCAGCAGAGGGAGGAAGACCTGGGCCACCTTTAGTCCTGCTCCTTCGCTCTGAGGTCCTGTCCCTCCCCAGAATATGGAGCTCACTCTGATTATCCCCGCACTACTGCCCGGGGGGAATCTTCCATCCTGCCCTTTGTCCTACACCAGGCACCTGCAGCCTCCTAGGATTTAATGGGCATTCGCCTGACAGGCTTTAAGAGCTTTTCCCTGCAGCCAGGATGCTGTGATCTCCAGCGACACCTGGAAGCAGCCGGGAACTGCTGTTCTGGGGGCAGACGCAGAGCAGGGCAGGTGTCCATAGGCCTGGTGAGACACTCACTCTCCATGAGGTGTAACAGTTAATTCAAACTAAGGACTTAGTTCGAATTAACTTTTTAGTGCCGCGTTTAGGTGCGGGCAGTTAGTTCGGACTAGGGGGATTTAAAAATGGCACCTGCCAGGGAACATGCAAATGAAACCCGGGATATTTAAATCCCAGGCTTCATTTGCAAGTTCAAATGCCCACATTAGCCTCCCTAGTTCGAACTAGTGGGCTAGAGTAGACATACCCTTGAGGACTAAAATACTGCAAAGGACAACTGCTGGTAGGACAATGCTCAGCCGACCAATAGCAAGCACCAGTGTAGATGTGGGGAATAATGTATCAGTAATGAATGTAAATGATAGTAATTAACGTAATGCCATGCGGAAAGCTGGTAACGGGGGTGTCGACATAGTGACAGAGCTAGTGCACCCCTGTGTCTTTTCTCTGAAGCTTTTCCCAGTCAGTTGACTTTCTCAAAGCATCCCACGTATCCATTGGGGAAACGCAGCAGGATGGGTGGCGGGTAACGAAGGCAAGGAAAGGCGCTGCCTTCCCAGAATTGCGCATGCTCTAGCTAACTATGTGGCTGCCCAGCCTTATGGCCAACCAGGGGGGCTGAAGCCATGGTGTGGCAGCTGGGTCCTCTAGCTGGCAGGGAAGACTGGGGCTGATGTGCGGCTGCCCACTCTCCCCAGGGGCCAAGAAAGATCAGACTATCGTGCAGCTACCCAGGTCTCTGGCTGTCAGGCACTCTGGCCAGCTGGGAAGTGTGGGGCCATGCCACCCCCTTGAATGGGACAGCCAAAGGGCCCTGAGAAGTTCAGGGACTAGGGGCAGTAACCTGAGGTGGGGGACAGCTGCTGCCATGGGGGCTGGGCTTGGCTTCGTAGGGGAAGAGGTTGCAGAAGGGGCAGAGCCGTGGGAAGAAGGGGCAGGGCTCGGCTTGCCTTCCCCAGATGGGCATTCACCCATCACCCATGCCCAGCAGGCCCAGAGGGGTTCAGCACTGGCAGTTCTTCCTGAGGCAGTCTGTGACCAATCCGGTGTGATGGTGACCGAGGCAAGTCTGGCCTCTTTAGACATCCCCAGCCCGTGTCGGCGTCAGTCTGACCAGCTCTCTAACTGTCCCCACCTTCCCTACTTAGAAAGACACTTTTATCCAGCCAGAATTCCTTTGTCTTCTCCAAAGAAGAAAGAAACCAATGGCTGTGAGTGGTTATTTTCAATGGGAGAAATTAGGAAAGGTCACATTTATTGAAAAAAGAAGTTACAAAACATAACATGAAACGGCCAAATTACTGACCATAAAATATCCCGTCCCTCCTGCAATTTGTGTCCACCCAACCTTCAAGCAACTAAGTCTTTCACAGCATGCCAGGAACCTTGTCTGCTGTTCGCCCTTGGTAACAGCCATCTCCATCAACACAATCAAATTCTTGTTTTCCAGGTGTGTCTCCCACTAGATCATCCCAGGAAAAGGTAAGTGACTCCAAGATTCCATGGCCAGAAGGGACAACTGTGATCTTCTAGTCTGACTTGTACGACACAGGCCAGAAAATCACATCCAGGGAGTCCTTTACCAAGATAGCAGTGTAATTTGTAGAAAACGTGGTGGGGATCTGCCTTCTGAAATGCACTCCACGGTGTTGGTTTGCTTTCCTGCCTGAGATCTAGGCTCTGATTAGAGCTGGCGGAAAACTGCAATCTGACCTGCAGCGAGCCAATATTTCAAACTGTGTTTTCATTCCAAAGTGGAATGAAACGCTGACATTTTTCTCAGGGACTTTTTTTTAACGCCAATTCAGGACCATCAAAAGATTTTTGTTGTGTTCGTTACGCAGCATTATATAAAATGGCATGTGCAAATATCATGTGTCAGAAGACTTACCTGGCGTTGGCTGGATCTGGCCTAGGGGCAGGCCAGGCAGGCACTGGCCTTGCACTGGCACTTCTAGGGCCTGGCCTGGGGCCAGGGGAGCGGGGAGCTGGGCTCGCTCAGAGCTGGAGGGCAGGTCCCGCTGGAGAGTAGCAGCTGGGGGCAGGGGTAGAGGCTGGATAGGCCTCCTTCTGGGTCCCCAGAACCAGCCATGGGGGAGGGGGGAGGTAGTGCAGGCCTCCTGACTGATCCCCAGGGATGGTTCATGGGGAGGGGACCATGCAAGCCACAGGAGGGAAGGGGAGGCAGAGTCGGCTGGCTGGCTGTAGCCATGCTGGGCAGCCTGCTGGTGCTGGGGCAGACTATGGCCACTGCAGCAGTGCTCCTGGGAGGGGAGGGGGCACGGCAGTGGGGCTGGTGGGGCCTTTCCCTCCCTCCCTGGCACTGTGTCTGAGAGTCTGGGAGAAGGGTTTGGGGCAGGAAGGCCACTTACCTGGGCCAGCGGCAGACAAGATGGTGAGCCCCGTCCCCAGCTGGCCACTCCCTTGATGGTGCAGTTGGACCCAGAGGTCACTGTGCATTATTGCTGTCCCTGCACTCGCTGCCCCCGGTGGTGACTGTGAGTATCGCATCCTCCACTCAGCCCCCTCCCTCTCCACATCATGGAAAACAATTGAATTCCAGGCACATTCCATGTTCTGGCACAATGAAATTCTTACCGTGCTTTAAGTTAAGAGGAAGGTAAATACCCAATTTGGTGGTCTTAGCTCTTAGCATTTAGGAGGACTTCTTGAGCAAACAGACTTGCAGACAGACAGATAGATAGATAGATAGATAGAATATTAACATTAATATTTACTATAACAAACATCTTTATTAATATATTAATATTTACTATAACAAACATGAAATGACAATGTAGAGCTGAAACGAGCTAGTTTTTGTGGTTCTTTTTCAGATTTTTCCTTGAAAAAACATTGGTATTGCATGAAAAATAAGCTTTTGGTTGCCAAACACTGGGTAGGGAAATGGGCTTTTTGATTTTGTTTGATTTTCTTTTTTTGAAGGCACCACAAAATGACAAAGATATTGCTGGATCATATGAAAGTTTAAAAGCCGCCACCATGGAGGATACACCTTCCTCCACACTTCCTGTGAGAGTCGCCCCTTCCTCTATAACATCCGAGCTCTGTAAGTGATCCACTCCCCTCTGGACTTTGCATTCACAGAAATCTCAGGCTGGAAGGGAACTCGAGAGGTCATCACGTCCAGCCTCCTGGACTGAGGCAGAACCAAGGAAACCTGGACCATCCCTGACCGGTGTTTTTCCAACTTGTTTTTTAATCCTTCAGTGACTGGATTTTCACAACCTTCCTTGGAAGCCTGATCCAGAGTTTAATTATTCTTACAGTTCGCATTTTTTCTTCACATCTAGCCTAAATCACTTTTCTTGCAGATTAACCCCGATAGTTCCTGTCCTACCTTTAGTGAGACTGAGAAGAATTGATCCCCATCCTTTCGTAACAGCCCTGAACATATCTGAAGGTTGCTATCAGGTCCCCTCTCAGTCTTCTTTTCTGGAGACTAAACATGCCCCATTTTATTAACCTTCCTTCACAGGTCAGATTTTCTAAAAGAATTTCTGACCTGCTATACCCCTTTTCACCAGTCCCACCACCTAGCCAGCTATTCACACTTTTGTAGCTGTCCACTTGATTTTTTGTTGCACAGTACACTGTGCATTTATTTACTTCTATTTGTCTATTACATTTCGTCTGGTTGATACCAGCCGAATTCTCCAGTTCCTCAAGATCAGTTTGAATTGTAATCCCATTCCACAATGTGTTTGCAACCCATCCCAGTTTGGTATCATCTGCAAGTTCTATGAACCGTTGTGCACCCACCTTATACTAATTTCATCGAGACCACAGTTCCCTAGTCTTCCGACGTGAATGTCATGAGGGACAATGCCAAAAGCCAGACAAAAATCAAGATATATCAGGCCATGCTGCTAGGTGAAGTGGCAACCCAAGTGCTGTGTAGCTCTTCAGAGAGCGATGTCTGTGCAGGGGAACCAGTGAGGAGCTGAGACCAGAGGACCAAACAGCCACAGAGCAACCTTCTCACCTGTCCAGAGGGGGCATCATGTGGACGATAAACTTGGGCAGGCAGCATGCTGTGTGTTCTCCAGCAGAGTCCCGCATGGATGGAAGCAGCAACTGTCTCAGGTGAAGGGCTTCTAAAAAAAGGAAATAATAAGTGCACACAACAAGCCTCTTGCAGTGCATGACAAGGCCGTTTTATTAGTCCTAGTACACTCATGAGCTATGCTACATCTTCCTGAGAGCCATTTATCAATGTATTACCTATTTCCTAGAGCTGGCTGGAATTGTTCCAATGGAATGCTTTTCCACTGGAAAATGCAGTGTCATCAAAATTGAAACACCTCAAAGAAACTTGTCAGTTTGGACAGAATTTCGGGTAACAACAACAACAACAACAACAACAAAAGCTAAATGGGGTGTTGCTGTCAGCTTCAAAGGGAACAAGCTGGCTCTGGGGTCCTTCCCTGAGCAGGGTCTGAGCCGCCTTGCAGAGCAGGGAAGAGCCCAGGCTGGGCATGGAAGGGACGGGCCCCCCGGGAGAGCAACGGGAACCCTGGAGGGAAGGATCCAAACCTGCAGCTTCTTCCCTCCCTCTGCCCCCCCACCCGACTCCTCTCTGGAGCTCCAGCCCATCCCTGGAGGAGGGCCCAGAGGTTGTTCTGCTCCTGGCTGGGGGAAGGGGGGGGGGGCGTGAGGGAGGGGACGTACCTGCTTGTGGGTGGGCTCCTGCTGCGAGTCCCCAGACACTGAGTGTCTTATTGCAGCCCTCAGCAAGGGGCTCAGGAGCTGGGCCTGTTTTTCCTGGTGGGGGGCTCTGGTGGGGGGCACTGGTGAGGGCGTTGGAAGATGTGAAGGTGGAAGGGGAATCTATTCCTGCGAGGGGCGTGGGGGGCCCAACCTGCACTTGGTCCCTGACATGGGGGGGCCGGGAGCGGATGGACTCCCGGGTGGAGGAAGTCCTACTTTATGATATTGAAGAACAGCTCCGCACCCGGGACACGGTATGAAGTTTCTCCACCTGGGTGGGACCCGAGATTGTCCGGCCCCTTCCCAGCACATCCCCCTCCGCGAGGGGCTTGTCCCTGGGGATCCCCCTGGGGCTCCTTCTCCTGCATGACCTGGGCCCCCCAAGCTGTGGGCTCTTGTCATGCACCAGTTAGGCCCCCCACAAGCCTGGGGCAGCGGTTTGAGGGTGCGGGGTGCTTGGACCACCAAAGGCTCCGTCCTCCACTCCTGGGAGGCCTGAGCACAGGTCCCCCTAGGGATGCGCGTGGACACAGCTGGGAAAGATAAAGAGCAAGGCCAGGGACACCTCTTCCCCCCTCCCCCCAAATCTCTGAGCTGGGGCAGGCGAGGCCCCCTCCAGCAGTTCCTCACCGCCAGACCAAGCAGATCAGGCTGCTGCGCCCCCCTGAACGTGGGGCTGAGCTGGCTGGTGCCAGTCAGAGGAGCGCAAACTATCCCCAAACGCCGGAGTCTGCTTCATGGACGGGATGCTCCTTTGGGCATTTCCTGCTCCGCTGCTGGTGGGTGCTGGGCACCGGAAGAAACGCCAGGAAGGCGACTGGAGCGGCCCCGCCACGACGCCCTCTCGCGCTAACTAGAGGGCGCACTTTTCTCCCTGGTGCCGGAGGAAGGCAGCTCCAGAACCATGATGTCATGGCGCCTCAGCCAATCACGGCAGGGCTGCAAGTGCGACCTGCCCCACGCACCCAGCCTGCCGAGGGTGGCTCACTGCTGGCCCATCGCTTGCTCCGCTGCCCCGCCCGTTGCCTTGGGCGGGCACAGGGAGGCCCGCGTCAGGCGCTATGGGTAAGGAATTCAGGCGTTCTCCGACCAGTGTCTCTCAGGGTCGGCCGGAACGCTGCCCCTGGCAATGTGCCACACCAAGCATGTGCTTGGCTTGCTGGCGCCTAGAGCTCAGGGTGAGGGAAGACGCCTGGGAGTGAACTTAGAGGATGCTGCTTTTGAGGGGAAGGTTTAATTTCAGGGGGGTGTTGTTCAGGTGTTGAGAAGCCTCCCCCAAGGCTGACCCAAACCTCTGCCACTGAGTCAGACACCTCGGCTCCTGTCCCTCCACCCTCACCCCCATGGGTCTCTGGAGCCCCTCCCCCACTCCCGGCTCAGTGCTGTGGCCTGTCCCCCTGTGTTAGCACCAGGGCTGACAATGCTCCCTCAGAGCTGAGCCCACAGCCCAGGGCTGCAGGGGCTTAGGGCGATTCACTCAAGGCTTCCCCCTCCCCCAAACGCTCCCCATCACACCCCTCCCCCCTCCACACTGGGAGCAGGCTGGGCCTTGGGGGCTTGGTCCCTGCTGCGCTCACACAAGGCCAATTTCTGCCCAGGCAGGTGACTCCCCACTGGCCCAGACCACCCAGGGCAGGGGGGTTCCCCATCCCCCGACATGCTCAGAGCCAGGCTGGGGGCCAGACCCTGCAGGACTAGAGAGCGACTGGCGGCTGCTCCAGACAGGGCGACTGGTGCTAGACGGGGGAGGGGCAGAAGGAGGGGGAGGGGGAAGAGGGGGGACACTCTGGGGAGACAGCGCTGAGCATTGTATTGTGCTCCAGAGCCCTGTGCCTCCTGCTCTGGACAGCTCTAGGACCAGCCGAGGGAGGGAGACCTGGGCCGGTCAGGTGACCCTGGGGCCTGGCTGCTTGAGTCCTGCCCCTTCCCTCTGAGGTCCCGTCCCTCCCCAGAATATGGAGCCAGCTCCTCCCCCCGCCCCCCTCAGACACACATTGCGTGTGGGGCCAGGCAATTTGGCTGGCTCCCCTTCTGATTGCAAAGGGCTCACTGTGATTATCCCTGCACTGCTGCCCGGGGGGGAATCTTCCATCCCCCCCTTTGTCCTCCACCAGGCACCTGCAGCCTCCTAGGGGTCAATGGGCATTTTCCCCTGATGGGCTTTAAGAGCTTTTCCCTGCAGCCAGGATGCTGTGATCCCCAGTGACACCTGGGAGCAGCCTGGAGCTGCTGTTCTGGGGGCAGACGCAGATCAGGGCAGGTGTCCGTGGGTCTGGTGAGACACTCGCTCCCCGGGCTGTGAGCTGGCCAGAGCCCACATCAATGAATAAAGAAATCCCAGGGCTCCCATTGGCTGAGTCTCACAGCCTGCAGGAGCCTTATTGGATGATTCAGATGCTTCTTCCTCCAAACAGCCACTCAGAGCCAAGGAGCCACCGGGGCTTGTCACCAGCAGGGCCAAGCAGCCAGAGGGGACCTATCCCACAAAGGGAACCAGCCCCCTTGTTGTCACCCCTGCTGCTGCCTCCAGCCCCTAACATGGGAACAAGGTGGGGAAGAAATCCTGGAATTTCCAGACGACTTTGTTTTCAGAACCCGAAGGGACGCCAACCAGTGTTCTGGGCTGGAATTTCCCATCCAAAAGTTTGCAGGAAAAAGAAAAGGAAACCCCCCTAAGACACCGCCCCCATTTCTGACAACCCTCACGTGACAGCAGGAGGATTCCTGAGGCAAAAGCTTTGGAATAGCTCTACCTATGCAACCTGGGAGAGACCCTGGGCCCAGGCTGCCATTGAGGGATAGCAGGAGAGACACCCCATGGTCCATTTCTTGTGGTGGCAAGGTGGTTTGTGTGTCTCGATGACCTGGAGAGCTATGCAAGTGGGAACTACAGTTCTTGGAAGAGTCACCCAAACTAGACAGATCAAAGGATAGAGAGACCAGACCAATTTGGATCAACTCTCCCCGAGGTACAAGGGTTAATAACCCTAGCCGTAAAAAAACAAAAGTTACAGAAACATCTACAAAGAAACCTACAACTACTCAAGTCTGGGGAGGAGCTGGCAATCCGCATGGACTGAGTATGAAGCGTGGTAGGGAAAGCCGAAAGGAAGCTGCCGTGCAGATGACACTTCTCTCACCCAGGACAGCCACCCAGTTTGGCACGTGGAATATTCAGTCCATGTATCAAGCAGGGAAGACAGCACAGATTGCCCTTCACTAGGACTTTCTCACTCCGGAAATTTGCTAGGTCTTAGGGTTTGAGAGGGCAGGAGTTTCTTACACTGCAGACTAAGTAACTGGTCCCCATCGGAATGTCCTACCTCCACTCGGACTTTCTCACTGGTCCCAGTGGGAAAGTGACACTTCCTGTATTTTCTTACAGGAGCAGTTTCTTTTGCCCTCTTTAAATCCATTTTTTAAATGGAGGTGTTCTCCCGCCTCACACTCCTCATACCATTGTTCTTCAACCTTTTTAACTGCAAGATCACTTTTCCAATGTAAGTGCAAAGGAAGATGTTCCTCAAAACGAAATACCTCTGCCCCACTTCATTCTAGCCCTTCTTTGAGGCCCTGCCCCTCCTTTGCCCCTTCTCTGAGGCCTCACCATGCTCCCTGCAGCCCTCTTCTTCCCCCAACCTCAATCACTTGCACCAGGCTGGGGTAGGGGTTTGGGGAGAAGGCCCTGTGCTTGTGCCTACGGGTTTGGAGTGGAGGAGGGGCTCTGGTCTTAGCCCAGGGTGGGACAATGAGGTCCAGGAAGGTCTTCAAGTTGCAAGCTCTGGCACTGAGTATTTAATATCCCGTGCTTCATTTGCATATTTGCACAAGCTCTGATGGCCATTTTAACCATAGGGCTTTCTTGCAGAAGAAATGCATGTTGCCTGTCTACACTGGCCTCTTGAGCAAGAACAGTTACACAAAAACTTGCTGCCTGTCTACACTGGCCGTGTGTTCTTGAGCAAGTACACTGATGTTCTACTGTATGAAATCAGGGCTTCTTGTGCAAGAACTACGATGGTCCCGCTCAGGAATAAGCCATTTTGCGCAACTGTTCTTGCGCAAGAGGCCAATGTAGACAGGCAACATGAATTTCTTGCGCAAGAAAGCTCTATGGTTAAAATGGCCATCAGAGCTTTCTTGTGCAAGAGAGAGTCTGCACTGGCATGGATGCTCTTGCACAAAAGCACATGCCAGTGTCAACACTCTCTTGCACAACTACTTTCACGCAAGAATTCTTCCGCTAAAGAGTTTTTGCACGAGATAATGCCAGTGTAGATGTAGACCCCCAGTAGTTTAAGACTTGGGGCATTTGGAAAAGGAGGGGGAGCTACATGTGTGCGGGGTGTATTGTTGTCCTCTGCTGGAGGGAATCTAAATGATTTATGTATGTATCATATGTCCTATAGTGCAAACAGTTAATGGGGATTCTCCTCTAGCTCACGCCTGGCATTTTCTAAAGCAATATATATCTGTGTGTATGTGTCAGAGGGAGAGAGAGAGAGAGAGCAAGTGCTTGGGGGCTCCCTCATGGCTCCTCCCCATCCTGATCTGCTTGGCTTCAGCACAGGAAAGAAGAAATAGTGCAAGCTGAGTGTATTTGACCTCAGATGGAAGCAGGGGAATGGAGGGATAGTGGGGCCAAGTAGCAAGAGCACTTGGCTTCTTTTCCTGCAGACCGAGAGGGACGGGGACTCGGTGGAGCTGTATAAATCAGATGCCGCTCCATGCCTCAGTTTCCCCCTTCATACAATGCCGATGACACCGAGAATGTTTGTAAAGTGCCTTGTTGTTAGCCCATGTGGCAGAGGGGGAAACTAGATCTCAGAAGCAGACTGGGGGGAGGTAGAACCCCACGTAGGCAGCGCTGGTTCCACTACGTCATGCTGCCTGACCGGTCTGAGTGGGTCCCTCTCACGGCTGCTCCTCCCCCCAGGAGGAGTGGGTTCCTCTCCATCGGCTGCAGGAACAAGCGCTTCAAGGTGTTCGCCAATGGGCAGCCGTTCTGCAATTCAGCTCTGCCACGGCTTCCAGCAGATCAATACACTGGAGATCGATGGTGCCGTGGTCCTGTCCTGTGTCCGGTTCTGAGCCCAAACAGTGCTGCTGCCCAGCGGGAGGCGAGAGTCACACACACGACACCCACCTACGGCCGCCCTCGCAGACCCAATAAACGTCTCCCTTTTGCAGGAGGACTCTGCTCGAGTGGTCCTGGGGCCACTGGTGTGGGTTATAGATCCCCTTTCTGCTCACCGCAGATGGAGACTCCCCTGCTTGGGATAATATACTAACAGCTCCTCTGCGCCACCCTCTCTTCCCCTGCCGCTGCAACATCAAATTAACCCTCCTGGTCTAACCCTGTCCTCCCACCGGTACCATGAAACCCCAAGCATGATGGGAGGGGGCTGCAAATTGGGGAGCAGGTTACTGCAGGGCTGAGGGCAGCAAAGCAGCCCCCTAGAGCTGTGCACGGCCTGGCCACGGGTGCGGAGAAGCGGGAACTGACATGACGAGCATTTAGAGGTTGGGGGGGGCTGTGGGCAGGGGGGACAACAGAGCCACGAGCAGGACAGGGGGTGAGCCAGCACCAGTGAGTCTCAAAGGGGACTAGACCATCCAGGCCAGACCCCTGCTGAGAGAGAAGCGGAGGGATTGGTGCTGGAGCAACCAGGAGCCCCCTACTGCCTTGTGAGCTGTAGAAAAATGGCTTTTCCTGAGCTCCTGAGCGAGCCCAGGGGGAAAAGAAGGTGCCTGCACTGCAGGTCCTCCCTGGAGAGACAGTATCGGTCCCTGACAGACAAAGGTGGGACCAGCCCCATCGCCTGGCCAAGAAAGAGCCAAAGTCCTGTGAGAAATCAGGACCAATATTCAGGTGTGAGTCCGAGTCCCCACAGACACAGGTGCCCCAGGGCAGTGGTGGATTCTCCGCGTGTCGATGGGTCTAGTGCAGGCCAGAGGCCTTGCTGGGACGTGTTGGGGTAAAACCCAGGGCCTGGGCCGGACGGGAGCCCGTGAGAGGCAGCGGGGCGGGTGGGAGGCTCTAACTCTTGCTCCTGGCCAGAAAGTCCAGTGCTGGGTGACACCAAGGCCACATCTACGCTGCAGGCTTTTTACACAAGAGCAACTGTTCTTGTGCAAAAACTTGCAGAGCGTCTACACTGTACGTGCCTTCTGGTGCAAGTAAATTTGCAGTAAAGCATCAGAAAACAGGGCTTCTTGCACAAGAGTTATTCCTCTCCCCGCAAGGAATAAGCCCCCTTTGTACAAGAGCTGTTGTGCAAGAAAGCAGCGTGGATGGACACCAAGGGCTTCTTGAGCAAGAAACTCTTATGGCGAAAATGGACAGCAGAGCTTTCTTGTGCAAAAGAGTGTTCACGCTGCCATGGATGCTCTTGTGGAAAAGCACATGGCAGGGTGGAGGCGCTCTTGCACATGGCAGGGAGGAGGTGGTCTTCCGTACGACCTTTTGCTCAAGAACTCCCGCGTAAAAGAGTTCCTGCGCCAGAAGCCTATAGTGTAGGGCAGGGAACAACCTATCGGGTGCTACTGGAGCTGCTGGCTGCAGGATGCACTGTTGGGGACGGAGTGGGGGGGACCCCTAGGAATGGCTCAAACTTCTTAGCGGGGTGGCCAGAGGCAGGATATTTCCCTGGCAGGGGTGAGCTGGGGGGACCGTGACCTCACAGTGGCTTTGGGCAGCCCTCAGCATATAAGGCAAAGGGCAGGAGGGGAGGTGGTGACCTCACAGAGAGACCCAGATCTCAGGCTGATAAAAGGGGGCACGGGCCCAGGGCACATTGGAGACCCCGGTTGCTTTAGCTCTGGTGCGTCTCCTCCTCACAGTTCCTTTGCGCACTGCGAGATCCAGATCCCTACACCTTTGTGCAGAAGGTAAGAGCCCCCAGCGGTTTGGATCCCGCCCGGGACTGGCTGGGTTCCAGGCAGGGCCAGCCCTCGGTCGAGGGTCAGAAGGTGATTCCTCACCTGGGCTGCGTCCTTAGCGCCATTGGGGCCGTGGGGCTTTCTCCTGTTTGGTTTCCCTTTTCCTCCATCCCACCCACATTTCTCCTCTGTTCTTGCCTCTTCTGTGGTCTGGGGACTGGGGAGGTGGGTCTGGAACAGGTCTATGCCGGTGTCTTTGGGGAGAACGCTCCATGCCCCCCACACCTTAGACTCTCCCCTGATTGGCTGAGCGTGGTCTGTTGATGGGCAGGCGACTAAGGCTCTTGGAGGCCTTGTGCAAGACGGAGCCAGTGAGCAAGGGGGCCATTTGGTGGCTGAGGGGCAGTTGCGTTGGGAAGCTGGAACCCCTGGATTTCGTTCTTCAAGCCTGCACCCCAAGCTCATCTTTGCTTCCCTTCATTTACAGAATGGCCCGAGGCTTCCGGCGCTTTTGGATGAAGGCCCTGCCGTCGGGAAGCAGCTCTTCCATCCCTGTGGGCGGGGAAGCTGTTTCCCACCAGCCCGGAGCGACACGCCCACCGGCCAGGCCCCCCCAGACCTGGCACCAGGGGCAGCTGGGAAGGCGGGACCCAACCCAGCGGGGGAGCCGGGTAGGGTGGCTCTGGGGCCTCCTCTGTGGAGAGAAACACCTGCCCCAGGAGCCCAGCCCCCATTACCACCAGGGGGCATCGCCCTACCCGGCCCCCGGGGGCCTGCCAGTCTCCGGGAGCCCGCAGCCCATCGCTCTCCGCACCAGCCCCTGCAGCTCTGGGTGCAGGTGGGTCAGCAGCAGCGCCTGGGCCTCCAGCTGCAACTGGGCCACCTTCCGCAGCCTCTCTGATCCAGGTGAGGGGCCGTGAACATCCTAGGCCCAGGGGCTCAGCCGGTACCCAGGAGGGGGCGGGGAGGGCAGCCCCAGTGTCTGGCCTGATCCCTGCGAACCCCACCCCACTGACTCCTGCAGCCTCACACTGCTGCCCTGCAGCCAGGGCAACAGATGGGGGTGGGGGTTGCTGCTACCTGGTTCCCTGTTTTTCCTGGTGGGGGGCTCTGCTGAGGGCGTTGGAAGATGTGAGGGTGGAAGGGGGATGGATCCCTGCAAGGGGCGTGTGGGGCCCAACCTGCGCTGTGTCCCTCACATGGGGGGGCGCGTGACCCCTGCTGGCCACTGGAATCACCCTGTTCCCTTCCCTCCCTCACAGAGTCCCCCTGGGCCTCACCGGAGCGCTGCCGGGAGCGGATGGACTCCCGGGTGGAGGAAGTCCTACTTTATGACATTGAAGAACAGCTCCGCACCCGGGACACGGTACGAACTTTCTCCACCTGGGTGGGACCCGAGATTGTGCGGCCCTTTCCCAGCACTTCCCCCCCCCGCGAGGGGCTTGTCCCTGGGGATCCCCCTGGGGCTCCTTCTCCTGCATGACCTGGGCCCGGGGCTCTTGTCATGCACCAGTTGGGCCCCCCGCAAGCCTGGGGCAGCAGTTTGGGCGGGTGGGGGGTGCTTGGACCACCGGCAGCTCCCACCTCCACTCCGGGGAGGCTTGAGCCCTGCAGCTCTCCAGGGTGGGGCAGGCAAGTCCCAGGCTCACAGACTCTCTCTGGGGTTGCAGAGCCCGGCCGCCCTGGTGCGATTCCTCTTGGCCGTCCCCACCGCCTGCCTCACCGCCTTCGACACCCTGGCGCCCCGCTGCACCAAGGACACTGTGGTGGCCAGGATCGTGGTGAGCGAGTCGCAGCGGCCGGGAGGAGGGGATGGGATACGTGGGGTGGAAAAGGGTCTGCCTGGGCAATGGGTGTGCTGGAAATGGGATGGGTGGGGCCAGGAGTGCTGGAGGGGGAGGTGGCCATGGGGAGGGTAGGTGCGGATGCTGGAGGAGGGAGGGACAGGTCTGGGGGTGCTGGACAGGAAGGGAGATTTGGGATAGGTAGGGGTCTCCCCGAGCCATGGGAGAGGGGTGGTGGAAGGCAGCAGAGCAGGCTGCTGGGTATACGCCTAGGGGAGCAGAGTTGAGGAGATTCAGAGGCTGGTCACCAGGGGTAGTGAGGGCCAGGAGACGGCCTGGGGACAAGGATTGAGCTGGTCTCTGTTTGGGAAGGGGGGTGCTGGGAGGGGCCCTGTGCCAGGAAGGGTGGCTACAGGGCAGCAGGAGGCAGTGGGGTTTCATCCTGCCGGCTGGGGGGTGCTGGCCATGTGAGCGTCTCTTGGGGACGTGGTGGGGCCCCAGTCTCACATGCCCCTTTGTCTCCTTGGGGTCTCACAGGAGATCATGGAGGACTCCCCACCGCCGCTGGTCTTGGCCAAATGCCTCAGTGCCGCCTGCAGCCTCAGGTATCGATCCCCCCCCCCCCAACCTCCCCCCCCCAAGAGCAGATCCCCTGACAAGGGCGTAGGAAAGTCTCTGTCTCCTGCTGCTGACTTAAAAGTCTCTGCCCCTCTCTCCTGCCAGTACCTTGAAGCCTCCCCTGCAGGCCCAGCTCCTGAGCCCCCTGCTCAGGGCTGCCATAAAGGAGACAGTGTCTGGGGACTGGCAGCGGGAGCCCATCCACAGCCAGGTACGTCCCCTCCCTCACGCCCCTCCTCCCCCCAGCCAGGAGCAGGAGCAGCCTCTGTTTGGCTGGAGCTCTGGAGAGGAGTGGGGGGCGCAGAGGGAGGGAAGAAGCCGCAGGTTTGGATCCTTCCCTCTGGGGGTCCCGATGCTCTCCCGGGGGGCCCCTCCCTACCATGCCCAGCCTGGGCTCTTCCCTGCTCTGATGTGTGGAAGGCGGCTCAGACCCTGCTCAAGGCAGGACCCCAGAGCCAGCTGGTGGCCTGGATTCCCCAAGCCCAACCCTGCCTCTGACCTAGGGCTCCCCCTTGCCTTGCAGGAGCTTAGCAGGGCCCTGCGCGACACGCTAGACATCATGTTGAGGAACATCCTCATTGAGTCCCCAGACACCGCCAGGCTCCAGCTCATTATGGAGGTGAGCCCCGAGGGGAGGTACAGGGGCCATTCTCCCTGCTTCCTCGGGGGGCAGAGAGAGGAGCTGTGTCAGTGGCTGGGGGGCGGGGAGGGGGGACTCCCAGAACCGGCACCTGCCTACGGGTCCTGACCTGCCTCTTTCCCCCCACAGCACCTGAGCACGTGGCTGGATTCCCGCCTGCCCCAGGAGCGAGCCAGGGCCCTTGGCAGCACCACGGCCCTGCTGCGAGTCGCCACCACCCTCCCGGGGTTTGATGTAAGTGACCTCGGAGCCGTGGGGTCTGGTGCTGCAGGGCGCGGGGCTGGGAGCGTCCCCCGGGGAGGCAGAGGCAGAGCCGGGAATGGGCCGGGACTGATCCGCGTTCTCCTTTCCCCGGGGAGGGGCGACCCTGGGCCTTTCAGGGGAAGCCCTTGTGTGACTGCACCTACGCCTGCGGACTGGGGAGTGGCCATTAGTGGATCCCCTTGTTCCACCCCCGGAGTGACCCTTCAGTCAGGGCCATTGCTCAGGGTTGTCTCCTCACAAGTCCGCCCCCGCCCCCGCCCCAGGAGGTGTCTCTGTCCATCCCCCGAGCTTAAAACCGCCTCGGCGGCCTTTTGCATGGGACGTGCAGCCCCAGGATGCTGAGGGACCCCCCCTCTTCTCTCCCCTCAGAACTCAGCCGACTGGCCCAGGATGGGTCACCACCTGGCCCAGCTGGGCCTTTTCATTTCGGACCCATCCGAGGACGTCAGCCGGCTGGCCCGGGAGGAGGTGCACAGCCTCTACCAACTCGTCCTGCACCACAGGGGTAAGGAACCCAGTCGGGAACTGGGCCCCAGGGACACCCTGAGGGTGCCGGCGGCGGGGGGATGGGACCCAGCCCATTTCCCCCAGACTGGCCCAAGGGGCGATGCGTCCCGCTGTGTTCCCGTCCTTCTGCCCCCTTTGCCCTTCCATTTGCCTAGGGATGCCTGGTGGGACCCGTGGGAGGGGAAGGGCTCAGACCTGCCAGCAGAATGACCCTGTTGTGTCTCTTCCAGGCCTGAACATCCACCAGGTCGAGGACCTGTGGTGCAGGCACTGGTATAAAGACAGCTGGGTCCTGGCTCACAGCAACACAGTCAGGGTGGGAGAGGTAAGGACACGCCGCCAGGGCAGGACGCGGCTCGGAGGTTGGTCTGGCTGGGGCCCTCGTGCGGGCAGGAGGTTATTCAGAAAGCTCATTATACACTATATTTCTTAGTTTCTAAGGTTGAATTAAGATACGCAGCTTCAGCTATGTTAATTGTGTAGCTGAAGTCGAAGAAGCTTAACTCAACTTTTGGCTCTGTCCACGCTGCAGGAAGATGAAGGGAGCACACTCTCCTTCAATTTGCCTCCTCCTTGTGGCAGCAGCACTGCCGGCATTAACCAGAGCGCCTCTCTCAGTTTGAATTAGTGTGTCTTCACTAGACCTGCTAATTCGAACCCTGGAAGATCGTCTGTGGCAGCTTGAATCTCCTCTGTAGCGTAGACCGGTGTTTCTCAATCAGTGGTACGAGTACCCTCGGGGTACTCAAGAGAAGTTTGGGGATACATCAACACAACTGAAATTTGGAGAAAACTGATTTTTTCTTTTCAGTTTTACAGCGCTTTATTGTTTTTGTACTTTTTACACCCAAAAATTTCACTGCCACACGGTTATGATTAAGCTGTTTAAACAAATGTGTTGCATGGCTAGAAATAAAATTGTGTGTCTGAAGACTGTAGGTACGGGGCTACGTATCTTTTTTTCTTTTTTTTTTAAAGGGGGTACTTACAATTTTATTTTTTGAAGAAGGGTACTTTATTAAAAAAGGCTGAGAAACACTGGCGTAGAGGTATCCTAAGGTGCTACAGGACTGCTCTTTGTTCATTATCGAGAATGTTACATGTCATGAGCACACCAGGTCTCTGCCACCTTTGTTCATGTTGTCTGACCCAGTGCATGGCTCATAACTCTACTATTTTAGTGGTTTCCAAATAAACTTCATTTCAAGACAGGATAATTTCCCCCACCCCTGAAAATTCCCTTGGTCTGAGAGTGATGCCAAGGGTTGGGAAGGGGAACACAGTAAGGGGCGAAGGCTGGAGCTAGGGCCAGGAGCAGAGCTGAGGGTGGAGTTGATTGAAACAGGGCCCCAACTTTCTACAGGTCTGTCTCTCTAAGGAGTAGGGATAGAGTAGGCAGACAGCCAGGAGGGAAGAGGTGAGGTCAAAGGGATCAGGCTAGAATACATCTTAGGAGGGAATGGGGGAAGATCAGGTGCAGTTCCCTAGTTTATGAGGTGCCCAGCAGCTCAGCATTGCTCCCCTTCCACCTCCTCTTTGGACTCTAGCAGCCTCCTTGTCAATATCTTGCCTGAAAACCCCTCAGCTCCTGGCCTCTCTGTGTTCCTGAGCGGGGGGAAGCTCTGAGTAGCCAGAAAGACTCCTTTTCTGACCGTTCCAAGAGCGCGCTGCAGGAAAGAAGGCTGCACGTAGTCGTGTGTAGGGCTGGATAGCAGCTGGATTTTCCTATTCACAGGACATTGCAGGTTTCAAAATTTTTCCATTCCACGACTAAAGAAAGGCCTCGAGATTTTGAAATTCCCCTCACGATGACATTCTGGATTTTTCTGTTTTGCTTCTGGTTCAGTTGAATGTTTACTTCAGATTTCATATTTTGATTGATTTTCCAGTATTAGAAAGAGAGAGCCTGAGTCATGAGGCCTGGTATGATGGGCCTGGCGTAAGGCCTAAGGCCCAAGCTAAAGTCAGGCTCTGCTGATAGTAAGTTAACAAGTGCCAGGCAATGAGCAGAAGTCAGGGCCTGTAACAAAGCAAAAGCCTGCTTGCAGGGTCACTATTCAACGTGACATGAACCTGTCAAGAACAGGGCTGGTGTCGCAAAATCACGAGCCCTCCTAGGCTCTAAGTATTCACTTGAACACATTCCAGAAGGGTGATACCAGAACACCTGGACACAAAGTGATGGTGTAAAGACGCTCCCTGAGGGTGGTACCGGGACACACTGACCCCTCCTAAGGATAAGGTCGGGGTGGGGGGTGGCGAGAGATGTTTTGATCGAACCAACATGTGGTACAAGATAAAGGTGGCAAATAACCATGTCAGAGAGGGGACATGTGACTTGATTGTGTAGGTGTATAAAACAGGGATTGCAGAAGAGGTGTCAGTCTAGCCTCAGGGAGAGCAGAAATTCCCACAGCTCACTGAACCAAGTCCAGGGTCATGGGGATTCAGGTGTTGAGTGTAGCTGTAGCGCACATTGGGCACCAATCCTGTGCTTTGTTGGCAATGAACCTGGCTAAGAATGGCATAGAATCATAGAGTCGTAGGGCTGGAAGAGACCTCAGGAGTCACCGAGTCCAGCCCCTGCCTAAAGCAGGACCGATCCCAACTAAATCAACCCAGCCAGGGCTTTGTCAAGCTGGGATTTAAACGCCTCTAGGGAACCCATTACACCAGCTCCCTAGGGAACCCATTTCAGTGCTTCACCACCCTCCTAATGAAATACTTTTTCCTAACACACCTCTCCCTCTGTAACTTGAGACCATTGCTCCTTTTTCTGCCATCAATCACTACTGTGAACAGCCTCTCTCCATCCTCTTTGGAACCTCCCTTCAGGAAGTTGAAGGCTGCTCTGAAATCCCCCCTCACTCTTCTCTTCTGCAGACTCAACAAGCCCAAATCCCTCAGTCTCTCCTCGCAGGTCATGTGCTCCAGCCCCTGCTACTGTCTAATGTCTAACTAGTAGCTAATGTCTGCTAATGTCATTTTCTTGGGCAGCTTAAGGGCACGCTGCATGGGCTACATGGCCAGTGTGAGCGCGACACACAGAGAGAACACATAGGCAGCCAACAGCTGCCAGCAGTTGTATATTCTGGAATGCAACATTAAAACATTTGAGAGAAAGCCACTTTAAAAGGGAAAATAGAAAGGTTCCCTTTGAAGCTGACAGCAAGACCCCATTTAGCTTTTGTTGTTGTTGTTGTTGTTACCCGGAATTCTGTCCAAACTGACAAGTTTCTTTGAGGTGTTTCAATTTTGATGACACTGCATTTTCCAGTGGAAAAGCATTCCACTGGAAAAATTCCAGCCAGCTCTAGGAAATAGGTAATACATTGATAAATGGCTCTCAGGAAGATGTAGCATAGCTCATCTAGGACTAATAAAACGGCCTTGTCATGCACTGCAAGAGGCTTTTTGTGTGCACTTATTATTTCCTTTTTTTAGAAGCCCTTCACCTCAGACAGTTGCTGCTTCCATCCATGCGGGACTCTGCTGGAGAACACACAGCATGCTGCCTGCCCAAGTTTATCATCCACATGATGCCCCCTCTGGACAGGTGAGAAGGTTGCTCTGTGGCTGTTTGGTCCTCTGGTCTCAGCTCCTCACTGGTTCCCCTGCACAGACATCGCTCTCTGAAGAGCTACACAGCACTTAGGTTGCCACTTCACCTAGCAGCATGGCCTGATATATCTTGATTTTTGTCTGGCTTTTGGCATTGTCCCTCATGACTTTCACGTCGGAAGACTAGGGAACTGTGGTCTCGATGAAATTAGTTTAAGGTGAGTGCACAACGGTTCAGAGATCTTGCAGATGATACCAAACTGGGATGGGTTGCAAACACATTGTGGAATGGGATTACAATTCAAACTGATCTTGAGGAACTGGAGAATTGGGCTGGTATCAACCAGATGAAATGTAATAGACAAATAGAAGTAGACAAATGCACAGTGTACTGTGCAACAAAAAATCAAGTGGACAGCTACAAAAGTGTGAATAGCTGGCTAGGTGGTGGGACTGGTGAAAAGGGGTATAGCAGGTCAGAAATTCTTTTAGAAAATCTGACCTGTGAAGGAAGGTTAATAAAATGGGGCATGTTTAGTCTCCAGAAAAGAAGACTGAGAGGGGACCTAATAGCAACCTTCAGATATGTTCAGGGCTGTTACGAAAGGATGGGGATCAATTCTTCTCAGTCTCACTAAAGGTAGGACAGGAACTATCGGGGTTAATCTGCAAGAAAAGTGATTTAGGCTAGATGTGAAGAAAAAATGCTAACTGTAAGAATAATTAAACTCTGGATCAGGCTTCCAAGGAAGGTTGTGAAAATCCAGTCACTAAAGGATTAAAAAACAAGTTGGAAAAACACCAGTCAGGGATGGTCCAGGTTTCCTTGGTTCTGCCTCAGTCCAGGAGGCTGGACGTGATGACCTCTCGAGTTCCCTTCCAGCCTGAGATTTCTATGAATGCAAAGTCCAGAGGGGAGTGGATCACTCACAGAGCTCGGATGTTATAGAGGAAGGGGCGACTCTCACAGGAAGTGTGGAGTAAGGTGTATCCTCCATGGTGGCGGCTTTTAAACTTTCATATGATCCAGCAATATCTTTGTCATTTTGTGGTGCCTTCCAAAAAAGAAAATCAAACAAAATCAAAAAGCCAATTTCCCTACCCAGGGTTTGGCAACCAAAAGCTTATTTTTCATGCAATACCAATGTTTTTTCAAGGAAAAATCTGAAAAAGAACCACAAAAAAACAAGCTCATTTCAGCTCTACATTGTCATTTCATGTTTGTTATAGTAAATATTAATTTTAATATTCTATCTATCTATCTGTCTGCAAGTCTGTTTGCTCAAGTAGTCCTCCTAAATGCTAAGAGCTAAGACCACCAAATTGGGTATTTACCTTCCTCTTAACTTAAAGCACGGTAAGAATTTGATTGCGCCAGAACATGGAATGTGCCTGGAATTCAATTGTTTTCCATGATGTGGAAAGGGAGGGGGCCGAGTGGAGGGATGCGATACTCACAGTCACCACCGGGGGCAGCGAGTGCAGGGACAGCGATAATGCACAGTGACCGCTGGGTCCAACTGCACCATCAAGGGAGTGGCCAGCTGGGGACGGGGCTCACCATCTTGTCTGCCGCTGGCCCAGGTAAGTGGCCTTCCTGCCCCAAAACCTTCTCCCAGACTCTCAGACACAGTGCCAGGCAGGGAGGGAAAGGCCCCACTAGCCCCACAGCCGCGCCCCCTCCCCTCCCAGGAGCACTGCTGCAGTAGCCATAGTCTGCCCCAGCACCAGCAGGCTGCCCAGCATGGCTACAGCCAGCCAGCCGACTCCGCCTCCCCTTCCCTTCTGTGGCTTGCATGGTCCCCTCCCCATGAACTGTCCCTGGGGAGCAGTCAGGAGGCCTGCACTACCTCCCACCTCCCCCATGGCTGGTTCTGGGGACCCAGCAGGAGGCCTATCCAGCCTCTACCCCTGCCCCCAGCTGCTACTCTCCAGCGGGGCCTGCCCTCCAGCCCTGGGCGAGCCCAGCTCCCCGCTCCCCTGGCCCCAGGCCAGGCCCTAGAAGTGCCAGTGCAAGGCCAGTGCCTGCCTGGCCTGCCCCTAGGCCAGATCCAGCCAACGCCAGGTAAGTCTTCTGACACACATGATATTTGCACATGCCATTTTATATAATGCTGTACAACGAACACAACAAAAATCTTTTGATGGCCCTGAATTGGCGTTAAAAAAAAATCCCTGAGAAAAATGTCAGCGTTTCATTTCACTTTGGAATGACAACACAGTTTGAAATACTGGCTCGCTGCAGGTCAGATTGCAGTTTCCCGCCAGCTGTAATCAGAGCCTAGATCTCAGGCAGGAAAGCAAACCAACACCGTGGAGTGCATTTCAGAAGGCAGATCCCCACCGCGTTTTCTACAAATTACACTGCTATCTTGGTAAAGGACTCCCTGGATGTGATTTTCTGGCCTGTGTCGTACAAGTCAGACTAGAAGATCACAGTTGTCCCTTCTGGCCATGGAATATCGGAGTCACTTACCTTTTCCTGGGAAGATCTAGCGGGAGACACACCTGGAAAACAAGAATTTGATTGTGTTGATGGAGATGGCTGTTAGCAAGGGTGCACAGCAGACAAGGTTCCTGGCATGCTGTGAAAGACTTAGTTGCTTGAAGGTTGGGTGGACACAAATTGGAGGAGGGATGTGATATTTTATGGTCAGTAATTTGGCCGTTTCATGTTATGTTTTGTAACTGTTCTTTTTTCAATAAATGTGACCTTTCCTAATTTCTCCCATTGAGAAACCACTCACAGCCATTGGTTTCTTTCTTCTTTGGAGAAACAAAGGAATTCTGGCTGGTTAAAAGTGACTTTCTAAGGAGGGAAGGTGGGGACAGTTAGAGAGCTGGTCAGACTGACGCCGACACTGGCTGGGGTTGTCTAAAGAGGCCAGACTTGCCTCGGTCACAATCACACCGTATTGGTCACAGACTTCCTAGGGAAGAACTGCCAGTGCTGAACCCCTCTGGGCCTGCTGGGCATGGGTGATGGGTGAATGCCCATCTGGGGAAGGCAAGCCGAGCCCTGTCCCTTCTTCTCACAGCTCTGCCCCTTCTGCAACCTCTTCCCCCACGAAGCCAAGCCCAGCCCTCATGGCAGCACTGGTCCCCACCTCAGGTTACTGCCCCCAGTCCCTGAACTTCTCAGGGCCCTTTGGCTGTCCCATTCAAGGGGGTGGCAGGGCCCCACACTTCCCAGCTGGCCAAGTGCCTGACAGCCAGAGACCTGGGTAGCTGCACCATAGTCTGATCCTTCTTGGCCCCTGGGGAGAGTGGGCAGCCGCACCTCAGCCCCAGCCTTCCCTGTCAGCTAGAGGACCCGGCTGCCACACCATGGCTTCAGCCCCCCTGGTTGGCCATAAGGCCGGGCAGCCACCTAGTTAGCTAGAGCATGCGCAATTCTGGGAAGGCAGCGCCTTTCCTTGCCTTCGTTACCCGCCACCCATGCTGCTGCGTTTGCCCAGTGGATGCGTGGGATGCTTTGAGAAAGTCAACTGAATGGTAAAAGCTTCAGAGAAAAGACACAGGGGTGCACGAGCTCTGTCACTATGTCGACACCCCCATTACCAGCTTTCCACATGGCATTACGTTAATTACTATCATTTACATTCCTCACTGATACATTATTTGCCACATCTACACTGGTGCTTGCTATTGGTCGGCTGAGCATTGTCCTACCAGCAGTTGTCCTTTGCAGGATTTTAGTCCTCAAGGGTATGTCTACACTAGCCCCCTAGTTCAAACTAGGGAGGCTAATGTAGGCATTCGAACTTGCAAATGAAGCCTGGGATTTAAATATCCCGGGTTTCATTTGCATGTTCCCGGGCGGGCGCCATTTTTAAATCCCCCTAGTCCAAACTAACTGCCCGCAGCTACACGCGGCAGTTAAAAGTTAATTCGAACTAAGTCGTTAGTTTGAATTAACTGTTCCACCTCATGGAGACCGAGTGTCTCACTAGGCCTATGGACACCTGCCCTGCTCTGTGTGTGCCCCCAGAACAGCAGCTGCCCTCAGCCCTGCAGTAGCCTGCTCCCCAATTTGCAGCCCCCTCCCATCATGCTTGGGGTTTCATGGTACCGGCGGGAGAACAGGGGGGGGGCGCAGAGGTGCTGTTAGTACATTATCCCAATAAACCATCCCAGTAGAGGCGTTGCACTCAGCTCTACCTGCAGGGGAGTCTCCATCTGTGGTGAGCAGAAAGGGGGTCTATGACCCACACCAGTGGCCCCAGGAAAACGCAGGAGCAGAGTCCTTCTGCAAAAGGGAGACGTTTATTGGGTCTGCAAGGGCGGCTGTAGGGGGGTGTCGTGTGTGTGCCCCTTGCCTCCCTCTGGGCAGCGGCACCGGTCGGGCTCGGAACTGGACACAGGACAGGACCACGGCACCGTCCATCTCCAATGTATGGATCTGCTAGAAGCCGTGGCAGAGCTGAATTGCAGAACGGCTGCCCACTGCCAAAGACCTTGAAGCGCTGCTTCCTGCAGCCGATGGAGAGGAACCCACTCCTTCTGGGGGGAGGAGCAGCCATGAGAGGGACCCACTCAGACCGGTCAGACTGCGTGACGTTGTGGAACCAGCGCTGCCTAGGTGGGGTTCTACTGCCCCCCAGTATGCTTCTGTGCCCGAGTTTCCCCCTCTGCCCCATGGGCTAACAACAAAGTGCTTTACAAACACTCTCGCTGTCATCGACATTTTATGAAGGGGGAAACTGAGGCATGGAGCGTCATCTAATTTATACAGCTCAGCCTAGTCCCCGCTCCTCCTGCTTTGCAGGAAAAACAGCCAAGTGCTCTTGCTACTTGGCCCCACTACCTCTCCATTCCCCTGCTTCCACAAGATGTCAAATACACTCAGCTTGTACTACTTCTTCCTTCCTGTGCTGAAGCCAAGCAGCTCAGGATGGGGAGGAGACAAGAGGGAGCCCCCAGGTTCTTCCTCTCTCTCTCTCTCTCTCACACACACACACACACACACACACACACATATTACTTCGGAAAATGCCAGGCGTAAGCTAGAGGAGACTCCCCATTAACTGTTAGCACTATAGGGCATAGGATACATACATAAACCATTTAGAGTCCATCTAGCAGAGGGCATCAATATACCCCACACACATGTAGTTCGCCCTCCTTTTCCAAATGCCCCAAGTCTTAAACTACTGGAGCCTACCCATTAGCTGATAGTTCTATAGGAACTTTGACACGCACATGCTGTTCTGATGCCATCCAGCACAGGGCAACAGAATGCATAGAAAAACAGTTGTGTATGGAAAAAAAAAGGTGATTGAAGTTTTTCTACAATATTTTACCAACATTTCTAAAGCAAAAATGGTTTAATTTCAATGAAATCTTTCCCCCCCCACACACTTCAGGTGCAATAATCTTCTTGGGCATTCCACAATAGTTTAGCATTGAAAGGCGATCTTTTCGTGTGTTTTGAGGTGCTTGCTATTGGTCAGCTGAGCATTGTCCTACCAGCAGTTGTCCTTTGCAGGATTTTAGTACTGAAGGGAGTCAAGGCCTTACAGTAATTTTACGAGTGGTTGTCTCCATCTGTCTGGGCTGTGGTGAACAGTGATGAATGCAACTCTTACCTTTTCTGGCCAAAAGGGAACTCACCGCCACTCGGCCCAGGAGAGAAGGAATGGTGATTCCTAGTATTAAATGACAGGAGACTTCTAGGAAAGAAAAGTTACAATGTCAATCTAAAGGAGATATGCGGCGGGGGGGGGG
Source organism: Pelochelys cantorii (assembly GCA_032595735.1). NCBI lineage: Eukaryota > Metazoa > Chordata > Testudines > Trionychidae > Pelochelys > Pelochelys cantorii. The sequence goes on along the minus strand of CM064351.1, from coordinate 20,246,576 downwards.
GGGCGGGTATTCAGAAATTACCAGATAACGAGAGAGAGAAATGGCATGTGATAACATATGAATTTCTGTCACTGATAAAAGGAGGAGGTAAAGGATCACTTCCCATATACTTAGCTGGAAGTGGAGAGAAATTCTGGAGGTGTTTATGTCACTACAATTTGCTCCTTCTTTCCTTAGATTTGTAAGATTTTCAGCAGACAGAGTTGTACATTGCCCAGTATCTAGCCCAGTATCTTGTCTGATGACAGTGGCCAGCACCAGGTGCCCAGAGAGGGTGGACCGAAGACAATGATCAAGCGATTTGTCTGCCATCCCCCTCCAGCCTTTGACAAACAGAGGCCAAGGACACCATTTTATCCCCTGGCTAATAGCCTTTTATGGACCTAACCTCCATGAAATTATCTAGCTTCTCTTTAAACTCTATTATAGTCCTAGCCTTCACAGCCTCCTCTGGCAAGGAACTCCACAGGCTGACTACACGCTGTGTGAAGAAGAACTTTCTTTTATGAGTTTTAAACCTGCTACCCATTAATTTCATTTGGTGTCCTCTAGTTCTTCTATTTAGGGAACTAATCAATAACTTTTCTTTATCGGCCCTCTCCATACCACTCATGATTTTATATACCTCTATCATATCCCCCCTCAGTCTCCTCTTTTCTAAACTGAAAGGTCCCAGTCGCTTTAACCTCTCCTCATATGGGACCCATTCCAAACCCCTAATCATTTTAGTTGCCCTTTTCTGAACCCTTTCCAAGGACAAAATATCTTTTTTGAGGTGAGGAGACCACATCTGTACACAGTATTCAAGATGTGGGCGTACCATAGTTTTATACAGGGGCAGGAAGATATTCCGGGTCTTATTTTCTATCCCTTTCTTAATAATTCCTAGCATCCTATTTGCCTTTTTGACCGCCGCTGCACACTGCGTGGAAGTTTTCAGAGAACTGTCCACGATAACTCCAAGATCTCTTTCCTGATTTGTCGTAGCCAAATTAGCCCCCATCATACTGTACGTATAGTTGGGGTTATTTTTCCCGATGTGCATTACTTTACACTTATCCACATTAAATTTCATTTGCCATTTTGTTGCCCAATCACTCACTTTGGTGAGATCTTCTTGGAGTCCCTCACAGTCTGCTTCTTTCTTGACTATCCTAAACAGTTTGGTATCATCCGCAAACTTTACCACTTTCTCACTGCTTACCCCTTTCTCCAGATCATTTATGAATAAGTTGAACAGGATTGGTCCTAGGACAGACCTTTGGGGGACACCACTAGTTACCCCTCTCCATTCTGAAAATTTACCATTTATTCCTACCCTTTGTTTCCTGTCTTTTAACCAGTTCTCAATCCAAGAAAGGACCTTCCCTCTTATCCCGTGGCCATGTAATTTACACAAGAGCCTTTGGTGAGGGACCTTGTCAAAGGCTTTCTGAAAATCGAAGTATACTATATCTACTGGATCCCCCTTCTCCGCATGTTTGTTAACCCTTTCAAAGAACTCTAATAGATTAGTGAGACAGGATTTCCCTTTACAGAAACTATGTTGACTTTTGTCCAACAAATTATGTTCTTCTACATGCTTCACAATTTTATCCTTTACTATTGTTTCGACTAATTTGTCCGGTACTGAAGTTAGACTTACAGGTCTGTAATTGCTAGGATCGCCTCTAGAGCCCTTTTGAAATATTGGTGTCACGTTGGCTAGCTTCCGGTCATTAGGTCCGGAAGCCGATTTAAGGGATAGGTTACAAACCACAGATAATAGTTCAGCAATTTCCCATTTGAGTTCTTTTAGAACCCTTGGATGAATGCCATCCGGTCCCGGAGATTTGTTAACATGAAGTTTTTCTATTTATTCCAAAACCTCCTCTAATGACACTTCAATCCGGGACAGTTCCTCACATTCCTCACCCACAAAGGACGGTGCAGATTTGGGAATCTCCCCAACGTCCTCAGCCATGATGACTGAAGCAAAGAAATCATTTAGTTTCTCCACAGTGGCTTTATCGTACTTGATTGCGCCTTTTATAGTTGGATCGTCTAGGGGACCCACAGGTTTTTTAGCAGGCTTCCTGCTTCTAATGTACTTAAAAAACATTTTGTTATTTCTTTTTGAGTTTTTGGCTAGCTGTTCCTCAAAATCTTTTTTTGCTTTTCTTATTTCATTTTTACACTTGATTTGACAGTGTTTGTGTTCCTTTCTATTTATCTCACTAGGATTGGACTTCCACTTCTTAAAAGATGCCTTTTTGTCCCTCACTGCTTCTTTGACATGGGGGTTAAGCCACGGTGACTCTTTTTTAAGTCTCTTGCTATGTTTTTCAATTTGGGGTATACATTTAAGTTGGGCCTCTCTTTTGGTGTCTTGAAAAAGTTTCCATGCAGCTTGCAGGGATTTGGCTCTAGTCACTGTGCCTTTTGATTTAACTAGCCTCCTCATTTTTGTGTAATTCCCCTTTTTGAAATTAAATGCCAGGGTGCTGGACTGCTGAGGTGTTCTACCCACCACAGGAATGTTGAATGTTATTATATTATGGTCACTATTCCCGAGCGGTCCTGTAACGGTTATTTCCTGGACCTGATCCTGCGCTCCACTCAGGACTAAATCGAGAATTGCCTCTCCCCTTGTGGGTTCCTGTACAGCTGCTCCAAGAAGCAGTCATTTAGGCCATTGAGAAATGTTATCTCTGCTTCTCTTCCTGAGGTGACATGTACCCAGTCAATATGGGGATAATTAAAATCCCCCATTATTATAGAGTTCTTTATTTTGGTAGCCTCTCTAATCTCCCTCAGCATTTCAATGTCAGTATCACTGTCCCGGTCAGGTGGTCGGTAATATATCCCTACTGTTAATTTCTTATTATTGGAGCATGGAATTACTATCCATAGCGATTCTATTGAACATGTTGATTCACTTAATATTTTTATTTCATTTGATTCTACATTATCTTTCACATACAGTGCCACTCCGCCACCCACCCGGCCTGCTCTATCCTTTCGATATATTTTATATCCCGCTATGATTCTGTCCCACAGATTTTCCTCATTCCACCAGGTTTCAGTGATGCCTATTATGTCAATCTCCTCATTTAATACTAGGTACTCTAGTTCACCCATCTTATTAGTCAGACTCCTAGCATTTGTGTAGAAGCACGTTAAAAATTTGCCACTGCTTATTTGTCTGCCCTTCCCTGGTGCATTGGATTCCTTTGTATGCAGTTGTTTGTCTGCTCTGGCCCATGGTTTGCCCTCTCCCCTCCTCTCTTTCTGACTACAGCGTAGAGAATCTCTATCAATGGATTCTCCTCTAAGAGAAGTCTCCCTCCGATTGACGTGCATCTCCGCACCAATCGGCTTTCCCCCATCTCTTAGTTTAAAAACTGCTCTACGGCCTTTTTAATGTTTAGTGCCAGCAGTCTGGTTCCACCCTGGTTTAGGTGAAGCCCATCCTTCCTGTATAGGCTCCCCCTCTCCCAAAAGTGTCTCCAGTTCCTAATAAATCCAAACCCCTCTTCCCTACACCATCCTCTCATCCACGCATTGAGACTCTGAAGCTCTGCCTGCCTACCTGGCCCTGTGTGTGGAACTGGAAGCATTTCCGAGAATGCCACCATAGAGGGCCTGGATTTCAGTCTCTTTCCTAGCAGCCTAAATTTGGCCTCCAGGACATCTCTCCTATCCTTCCCTACATCATTGGTACCTACATGTACCACGACCATCAGCTCCTCCCCAGCACAACATGTAAGTCTATCTAGATGCCTCGAGAGATCCGCAACCTTCGCACAAGACACGCAAGTGACCATTCGGTTCTCCCGGTCATCACAAACCCAACTATCTATGTTTCTAACAATCGAATCACCCACTACTAACACCTGCCTCTTCCTAACTGGCATTCCCTCCCCCTCAGAGGTATCCTCAGTGCGAGAGGATACCGCAACATCCTCTGGGAGGAGCGTCCCAACTACCGGATGGTTTCCCTCTGCTCCCATTGAATGCTCTGTTCCCTTGAGACTTTCATCTTCCTTAAGAGCGCTGGGGCTCTCAGACTGGAGGTGGGACAGTACTACAGTATCCCGGAAAGTCTCATCAGCATATCTCTCTACCTCCCTTAGCTCCTCCAGTTCAGCCATCCTGGCCTCCAAAGCCCGAACCCGGTCTCTGAGGGTCAGGAGCTCCTTGCAACGGGTGCACACATATGCCACCCGCCCACAGGGCAGATAATCATACATGTTACACTCGACGCAATAAACAGGATAGCCCCCACTCTGCTGCTGGGCTTCTGTCTCCATTTTTCTAATGAATAAGTTTAAGCAGAAACTGGGATTTTGTAAGCCTCTGGAATACAGATTATTATAAGAGTTATGTTTTAGAGAAGGTCAGAAGTCCCTAGTGCCCTCTAACCTCCCTCTCCAAACTCCCTGTTAGCTGTTCCTGTTCGCAAGCTCCCTGGTTGCTGAGTCACAGGCTTATATAGCTCTGGTAGCCCCTCCCCCTGACTGAGGCTCAGCCAATTAACAGAGGCTTCTAGATTTCAAACCTTTTAGAAGCTCCTGCAAACAAACCAACCAACCAACCAAACACACAAACACAAGCTCAGCACACAACAAATAACTCCCCCCCACACAAACACACACTCCACACAGCCACTTACCACAGGGGTCCCGTTTTTACTCCTCTTTTACCTGGAGAACTCTCTCTCCAAACGCCCTGTTTGCTGTTCCTGTTCACAAGCTCAGGAACTGTGTTGAAACTGTGCACCACAAGGTTCCCAAACACAGGTTAATTGAATACTGGGCCTGATCCTGGGAAAACGGGCCTTTCAATCCTAAAGCCCTGGAGGTTTTTCACCTTCCTCTGTAGCATGGGGTACAGATCACAGCTGGAGGATTCTCTGCATCTTGGGGTCTTCAAAGTTTTTGAAGGCTTCAGTATCTGAGATATAGGTGAGAGGATTATTCTAGGAGGGGGTGGGTGAGATTCTGTGGCCTGCATTGTGCAGGGGGTCAGACTAGATGATCATAATGGTCCCTTCTGACATTAAAGTCTATGAGTCTAAGCCCTGGTCTATACTAGGGAGTTATTTTGAAATAACCCCCCTTATTCTGAAATAAAACGCGGAGCATCCACACTACTAAGCTCGTTATTTTGAAATTGCTAATGAAGTGGGGATTTAAATATCCCGTGCTTCATTAGCATAAACATATCGGCCATTTTTTTGAATGCCCCCCGCACCCCCGGCAGTCTAGACGTGCATCTTTCAAAAAATAAACCATTTTTCGAAAGATCCCTTATCCCACATACAAGGAGGTTTACAGATCTTTTGAAAAGGGGTTTATTTCTCGAAAGATGCATGTCTTGCCTCAGGCATCCTCCTGCTGTGACGTGGGGAAGGGGGGGTTCAGAAATGGGGGGCAGTGTCTTAGGGGTTTTCCTTTTATTTTTCCTGCAAACTTTTGGACAGGAAGTTCCAGCCCAGAACACTGGTTGGCCTCCCTTCGGGTTCTGAAAACAAAGTCGTCTGGAAATTCCAGGATTTGTTCCGCGACTTGTTCCCAAGTTAGGGGCTGGAGGCAGCAGCAGGAGTGACACCGAGGGGGCTGGTTCCCTTTGTGTGACAGGTCCCCTCTGGCTCCTCGGCCCTGCTGGTGACAAGCTTCCGCGGTGGCTCCTTGGCCCTGAGTGGCTGTTTGGAGGTTGTGAGAGGAAGAAGCATCTGAATCATCCAATGAGGCTCCTGCAAGACCTCGCCCGTCTGTGAGACTCAGCCAGTGGGAGCCCTGGGATCTCTCTATTCATTGATGTGGGGTGTGGCCAGCTCACAGCCTCGAGAGTGGGTGTCTCACCAGGCCCACGGACACCTGCCCTGCTCTGCGTCTGCCCCCAGAACAGCAGCTCCCGGCTGCTCCCAGGTGTCACTGGGGATCACAGCATCCTGGCTGCAGGGAAAAGCTCTTAAAGCCCGTCAGGCAAATGCCCATTAAATCCTAGGAGGCTGCAGGTGCCTGGTGTAGGACAAAGGGCAGGATGGAAGATTCCCCCCCCCGGGCAGCAGTGCAGGGATAATCAGAGTGAACTCCATATTCTGGGGAGGGACAGGACCTCAGAGGGAAGGAGCAGGACTAAAGCTGGCCCAGGTCTTCCTCCCTCTGCTGGCTCAGAGCTGCCCAGAACACGTGGTGCAGGACACTGGAGCACAACGCTCAGCGCTGCGATTCCACAGGGCCTGGGGCTCCAGCTGCCACCACTGCAGCAGGAGTGACTGTGATGGTGGCCCGGAGGCCCCGGGCCTTTTACAATCCCTGGGCCCAACGGCCTTTGTCCCTTTTCCCCTCTCTGTAGGCGGCTTGGCTGTCAGAAACTAGCTCCTTCTGGCTAGAGCCAGGTGCCTCCGAGCCCTGCTTCTTACCCCTTTGATGTCAGGGAACTGCTTTCTGGACCTTCTCTTCCCCATCTCCCTACCCTGCTGAGCAAGTAGCTCAGGCTCAGGCAGGGAGAGTTCACGGCTGGAAGAAGAGGTGTCTGCAAAGGGCTCTCTGCAGACCTTGCCGAGGCTCCGGGCGCCGTGGGATCATGGTTCACCCCCTTCTCCGCTGCATGGCGCAACCAGGGTTAACCGGATGGTTTCCACGGAAATACCGGGCACACGTGCCATTAATCACACTCCACATCACATCTTATCTAGCAAACACCGCACAGTTCTGTTTTCTCAATTTGTGTCCTGAGCAGAAAGCTCAAACAGTGGACGGTCCGGTTCAAAACCGGACACCCGGCAACCCTGGGAGCAACCGGACTGCGTGTGCAGAGTCGCTGAGCAGGGACCACTGCTCCCAGACAGGGAGACTCCTCGGGGAGGCCCCTGGGATCGGGCACCATCTCAGATTTTAATTGTAAAATCTGGGTACTCCCGGTTGCCTCCCCAGAGCGTCTCCCCTCTTCCCCCCCCCCTTCTTCTGCCCCTCCCCCCGTCTAGCACCAGTCGCCCTGTCTGGAGCAGCAGCCAGTCGCTCTCTAGTCCTGCAGGGTCTGGCCCCCAGCCTGGCTCTGAGCATGTCGGGGGATGGGGAACCCCCCTGCCCTGGGTGGTCTGGGCCAGTGGGGAGTCACCTGCCTGGGCAGAAATTGGCCTTGTGTGAGCGCAGCAGGGACCAAGCCCCCCAAGGCCCAGCCTGTTCCCAGTGTGGAGGGGGGAGGGGTGTGATGGGGAGCGTTTGGGGGAGGGGGAAGCCTTGAGTGAATCGCCCTAAGCCCCTGCAGCCCTGGGCTATGGACTCAGCTCCGAGGGAGCATTTTGAGCCCTGGTGCTAACACAGGGGGACAGGTGATAGCTCTGAGCCGGGAGTGGGGGAGGGGCTGCAGAGACCCATGGGGGTGAGGGTGGGGGGACAGGAGCCGAGGTGTCTGACTCAATGGAAGAGGTTTGGGTCAGTCTTGGGGGAGGCTTCTCAACACCTGAACAACACCCCTCTCAAATTAAACCTTCCCCTCAAAAGCAGCATCCTCTGAGTTCGCTCCCCGGCTTCTTCTCCCACCCTGAGCTCCTCCAGCCTGTGCACGGCTTCCCACCGGGGCGGGAAACACAGGCCTCAGTGCCGTGGAAATGAACTCCACACACTTCTGTATCAATGTGTCTGCTAAGGAATCAATTAGTCAAAACAAGCAGCAGAATCTTTATTCATTTAGTCTCTGTTGTTACAGACGTGCTGGCCGAGAGATATTGTGAAATATTGTTCCCAAATCACTGTAACTGGCAGGATTGTGTTGTGTTCAGCTGACAAATCAAATCTGCAGAATCTTCAGCTATTGCCTGCAGAATGTTTCATTTTTTGGCACAGAATTCCCCAGCCACAGACTGGAAGGGGCCGAAATTCCTCACCAAGTCCAGCCCTGAGCTCTGGGGCAGGACCAAACAAACCTGGATCATCCCTGACAGGGATTTGTTCAACCTGCTTAGAACAACCTCTGAAGATGGGGAGTTTAGATAGGGTTGCCAGATGGTTTCAGGAAAAATACTGGACACACTTGACATGACATCGTAATTTACATTACATCTGATTGAGAAAATACTGGACAGGTCTATCTGCTCAATTATATTTTCTCAATTTTTTTCCCGAACTGGAAAGTGGCTCTTTCAGAGGGGGAAGCCCAAACCCTTCTGCCGGGCAAGTTTCCTCTGGAGTTCCCTGCCCCTGTGCTAACCCAGCAGCCAGTCACTAAAACCTGATCCTAGTAGATTTTTCTGAAGGGGTATCTTTTATGATGCTGAATGTGATTTGTCGCTGCTGGTTAGTGATGTTGCCTCCCTCTGCACTCACTGGGTGGGGGGTTGCTCTGGCGGGAGGCACCAGACATATCATCCCACCTGAGCTCCCATTCGACATTTTCCTTTGTTTTGAGTATTTTGCAAATGAAATGAGACAAAATGGTCAGTTAAGAGACACAAACGGCTTTTGTGAGGTTTAGTTTCCAATAGACATTTTCCTGCCACTTTTGGATTTTGACACCCAAATCAAAATTGTCACCTCAAAGCACAAGAAAAGATCGTCTTTCAATGCTAAACTATTTTGTGGAATGCCCAAGAAGATTATTGCACCTGAAGTGTGTGGGGGGGAAAAGATTTCATTGAAATTAAACCATTTTTGCTTTAGAAATGTTGGTAAAATATTGTAGAAAAACTTCAATCAGCTTTTTTTTTTCCACACACAACTGTTTTTCTATGCATTCTGTTGCCCTGTGCTGGATGGCATCAGAACTGCATGTGCGTGTCAAAGTTCCTATGGAACTAACAGCTAATGGGTAGTCTCCAGTAGTTTAAGATTTGGAGCATTTGGAAAAGGAGGGAGAACTACATGTGTGTGGGGTATATTGTTGCCCTCTGCTAGATGGACTCTAAATGGTTTATGTATGTATCCTATGCCCTATAGTGCTAACAGTTAATGGGGAGTCTCCTCTAGCTCACGCCTGGCATTTTCCGAAGTAAGAAAATTGTGTGCGCGTGTGTGTGTGTGTGAGAGAGAGAGAGAGAGGAAGAACCTGGGGGCTCCCTCATGTCTCCTCCCCATCCTGAGCTGCTTGGCTTCAGCACAGGAAGGAAGAAGTAGGACAAGCTGAGTGTATTTGACATCAGGTGGAAGCAGGGGAATGGAGAGGTAGTGGGGCCAAGTAGCAAGAGCACTTGGCTGTATAAATTAGATGACACTCCATGCCTCAGTTTCCCCCTTCATAAAATGTCGATGACACCGAGAGTGTTTGTAAAGCACTTTGTTGTTAGCCCATGGGGTAGAGGGGGAAACTCGGGTACAGAAGCAGACTGGGGGGGGCGGTAGAACCCCACATAGGCAGCGCCGGTTCCATGACGTCGCGCAGTCTGACCAGTCTGAGTGGGTCCCTCTCATGGCTCCTCCTCCCCCCAGAAGGAGTGGGTTCCTCTCCGTTGGCTGCAGGAAGCAGCGCTTCAAGGTCTTTGGCAGTGGGCAGCCATTCTGCAATTCAGCTCTACCACGGCTTCCAGCAGATCCATACATTGGAGATGGACGGTGCCGTGGTCCTGTCCTGTGTCCAGTTCCGAGCCCGACCGGTGCCGCTGCCCAGAGGGAGGCGAGGGCCACACTCATGACACCCCCCTACTGCCGCCCTCGCAGACCCAATAAACGTCTCCCTTTTGGAGAAGGACTCTTCTCCTGCTTGGTCCTGGGGCCACTGGTGTGGGTCATAGACCCCCTTTCTGCTCACCGCAGATGGAGACTCCCCTGCTTGGCATAATGTACTAACAGCTCCTCTGCGACACCCCTCCTTCCCCTGCCGCTGCAACATCAAATTAACCCTTCTGGTCAGATCCAGTCCTCCCGCCAGTACCATGAAACCCCAAGCATGATGGGAGGGGACTGCAAATTGGGGAGCAGGCTACTGATGGGGTGAGGGCAGCAAAGCAGCCCCCCAGAGCCGTGCACGGCCTGGCCAGGGGTGCGGAGAAGCGGGAACTGACGTGACGAGCATTTAGAGGTTGGGGGGGCTGTGGGCAGGGGGGACAACAGAGCCACGAGCAGGACAGGGGGTGAGCCAGCACCAGTGAGTCTCAGAGGGGACTAGACCATCCAGGCCTCACCCCTGCTGAGAGAGAAGCTGAGGGATTGGTGCTGGAGCAACCAGGAGCCCCCTACTGCCTTGTGAGCTGTAGAAAAATGGCTTTTCCTGAGCTCCTGAGCGCGCCCAGGAGGAAAAGAAGGTGCCTGCACTGCAGGGCCTTCCTGGAGAGACAGGATCGGTCCCTGCCAGACAAAGGTGGGACCAGCCCCAGGGCCAGGCCAGGAAAGAGCCAAAGTCCTGTGAGAAATCAGGCCCCATGTTCAGGTGTGAGTCCGAGTCCGCACAGACACAGGTGCCCCAGGGCAACGGTGGATTCTCCGCGTGTCGATGGGTCTAGTGCAGGCCAGAGGCCTTGATGGGACGCGATGGGGTAAAACCCAGGGCCTGGGCCGGACGGGAGCCCGTGAGAGGCAGCGGGGTGGGTGGGAGGCTCTAACTCTCGTTCCTGACCAGAAAGTCCAGTGCTGGGTGACACCAAGGCCACATCTACACTGCAGGCTTTTTACACAAGAGCAACTGTTCTTGTGCAAAAACTTACAGAGCGTCTACACTGTACGTGCCTTCTGGTGCAAGGAAATTTGAAGTAAAGCATCAGAAAACAGGGCTTCTTGCACAAGAGTTATTCCTCTCCCCACAAGGAATAAGCCCCCTTTGTGCAAGAGCTGTTGTGCAAGAAAGCAGCGTGGATGGACACCAAGGGCTTCTTGAGCAAGAAACTCTTATGGCTAAAATGGACAGCAGAGCGTTCTTGTTCAAAAGAGTGTTCACGCTGCCATGGATGCTCTTGTGCAAAAGCACATGGCAGGGTGGATGCCCTCTTGCACATGGCAGGGAGGAGGTGGACTTGCATACGACCTTTTGCTCAAGAACTCCCGCATAAAACAGTTCCTGAGCAAGAAGCCTATAGTGTAGGGCAGGGAACAACCTATGGGGTGCTACTGGAGCTGCTGGCTGCAGGATGCACTGTTGGGGAGGGCGTGGGGGGGGGGACCCCTAGGAATTGCTCAAACTTCTTAGCGGGGTGGCCAGAGGCAGGACATTTCCCTGGCAGGGGTGAGCTGGGGGGGCCGTGACCTCACAGTGGCTTTGGGCAGCCCTCAGCATATAAGGCAAAGGGCAGATGGGGAGGTGGTGACCTCACAGAGAGACCCAGATCTCAGGCTGATAAAAGGGGGCGCGGGCCCAGGGGACTTTGGAGACCCCGGTTGCTTTAGCTCTGGTGCGTCTCCTCCTCACAGTTCCTTTGCGCACTGCGAGATCCAGATCCCCACACCTTTGTGCAGAAGGTAAGAGCCCCCAGGGGTTTGGATACTGCCCGGGACTGGCTGGGTTCCAGGCAGGGCCAGCCCTCGGTCGAGGGCCAGAAGGTGACTCCACACCTAGGCTGCGTCCTTAGTGCCATTGGGGCCGTGGGGCTTTCTCCTGTTTGGTTTCCCTTTTCCTCCATCCCACCCACATTTCTCCTCTGTTCTTGCCTCTTCTGTGGTCTGGGGACTGGGGAGGTGGGTCTGGAACAGGTCTATGCCGGTGTCTTTGGGGAGAACGCTCCATGCCCCCCACACCTTAGACTCTCCCCTGATTGGCTGAGCGGGGGCTGTTGATGGGCAGGCGACTCAGGCCCTTGGAGGTCTTGTGCAAGACCGAGCCAGTGAGCAAGGGGGCCATTTGGGGGCTGGGGGGCAGTAGCTTTGGGAAGCTGGAACCCCTGGATTTCGTTCTTCAAGCCTGCACCCCAAGCTCATCTTTGCTTCCCTTCATTTACAGAATGGCCCGAGGCTTCCGGCACTTTTGGATGAAGGCCCTGCAGGCGGGGAAGCTGAATCCCACCAGCCCGGAGCGACACGCCCACCCTCCAGGCCCCCCCAGACCTGGCACCAGGGGCAGCTGAGAAGGCGGGACCCAGCCCAGCGGGGGAGCCGGGTAGGGTGGCTCTGGGGCCTCCTCTGTGGAGAGAAACACCTGCCCCAGGAGCCCAGGCCCCATTACCACCAGGGGACATCGCCCTGCCCGGCCCCCGGGGACCTGCCAGTCTCCGGGAGACCGCAGCCCATCGCTCTCCGCACCAGCCCCTGCAGCTGTGGGTCCAGGTCGGTCAGCAGCAGCGCCTGGGCCTCCAGCTGCAGCTGGGCCACCTCCCGCAGCCTATCTGATCCAGGTGAGGGGCCGTGAACATCCTGGGCCCAGGGGCTCAGCCGGGACCCAGGAGGGGGCGGGGAGGGCAGCCCCAGTGTCTGGCCTGAGCCCTGCGAACCCCACCCCACTGAGTCCTGCAGCCTCACAGTGCTGCCCTGCAGCCAGGGCAACAGATGGGGGTGGGGGTTGCTGCTACCTGGTTCCTTGTTTTTCCTGGTGGGGGGCTCTGCTGAGGGCGTTGGAAAATGTGAGGGTGGAAGGGGGATGGATCCCTGCGAGGGACGTGTGGGGCACAACCTGCGCTGGGTCCCTGACATGGGGGGGCGCCTGACCCCTGCTGGCCACTGGAGTCATCCTGTTCCCTTCCCTCCCTCACAGAGTCCCCCTGGGCCTCACCGGAGCGCTGCCGGGAGCAGATGGACTCTATGACATTGAAGAACAGCTCCGCACCCGGGACACGGTACGAACTTTCTCCACCTGGGTGGGACCCGAGATTGTCCGGCCCCTTCCCAGCACGTCCCCCCCCGCGAGGGGCTTGTCCCTGGGGATCCCCCTGGGGCTCCTTCTCGTGCATGACCTGGGCCCGGGGCTCTTGTCATGCACCAGTTGGGCCCCCCGCAAGCCTGGGGCAGCAGTTTGGGCGGGTGGGGGGTGCTTGGACCACAGGCAGCTCCCACCTCCACTCCTGGGAGGCCTGAGCCCTGCAGCTCTCCAGGGTGGGGCAGGCAACTCCCAGGCTCACAGACTCTCTCTGGGGTTGCAGAGCCCGGCCGCCCTGTTGCGATTCCTCTTGGCCATCCCCACCGCCTGCCTCGCCGCCTTCGACACCCTGGCGCCCCACTGCACCAAGGACACGGTGGTGGCCAGGATCATGGTGAGCGAGTCGCAGCGGCCGGGAGGAGGGGATGGGATACGTGGGGTGGACAAGGGTCTGCCTGGGCAATGGGTGCGGGTGGGTGTGCTGGAAATGGGATGGGTGGGGCCAGGAGTTCTGGAGGGGGAGGTGACCATGGGGAGGGTAGGTGGGGATGCTGGAGGAGGGAGGGACAGAGAAATGGGGCAGGTCTGGGGGTGCTGGACAGGAAGGGAGATTTGGGATAGGTAGGGGTCTCTCCGGGCCATGGGAGAAGGGTGGTGGAAGGCAGCAGAGGAGGCTGCTGGGTATGCGCCTCGGGGAGCAGAGATGAGGAGATTCAGAGGCTGGTCACCAGGGGTAGTGAGGGCCAGGAGACGGCCTGGGGACAAGGATTGAGCTGGTCTCTGTTTGGAAGGAGGGTGCTGGGAGGGGCCCTGTGCCAGGCAGGGTGGCTACAGGGCAGCAGGAGGCAGTGGGGTTTCATCCTGCCGGCTGGGGGGTGCTGGCCATGTGAGCGTCTCTTGGGGACGTGCTGGGGCCCCAGTCTCACACGCCCCTTTGTCTCCTTGGGGTCTGACAGGAGATCATGGAGGACTCCCCACCACCGCTGGTCTTGGCCAACTGCCTCAGTGCCTCCTGCAGCCTCAGGTATCGATCCCCCCCACCCCCCCTATCCTCCCCCCCCAAGAGCAGATCCCCTGACAAGGGAGTAGGAAAGTCTCTGTCTCCTGCTGCTGACTTAAAAGTCTCTGCCCCTCTCTCCTGCCAGTACCTTGAAGCCTCCCCTGCAGGCCCAGCTCCTGAGCCCCCTGCTCAGGGCTGCCATAAAGGAGACAGTGTCTGGGGACTGGCAGCGGGAGCCCATCCACAGCCAGGTACGTCCCCTCCCTCACGCCCCTCCCTCACGCCCCTTCTCCCCCCAGCCAGGAGCAGGAGCAGCCTCTGTTTGGCTGGAGCTCTGGAGAGGAGTGGGGGGTGCAGAGGGAGCGAAGAAGCCGCAGGTTTGGATCCTTCCCTCTGGGGGTCCCGATGCTCTTCCGGGGGGCCCCTCCCTACCATGCCCAGCCTGGGCTCTTCCCTGCTCTGATGTGTGGAAGGCGGCTCAGACCCTGCTCAAGGCAGGACCCCAGAGCCAGCTGGTGCCCTGGATTCCCCAAGCCCAACCCTCCCTCTGACCTAGGGCTCCCCCTTGCCTTGCAGGAGCTTAGCCGGGCCCTGCGTGACACGCTAGACATCATGTTGAGGAACATCCTCATTGAGTCCCCAGACAACGCCAGGCTCCAGCTCATTATGGAGGTGAGCCCCGTGGGGAGGGACAGGGGCCATTTTCCCTGCTTCCTCGGGGGGCAGAGAGAGGAGCTGTGTCAGTGACTGGGGGGCGGGGAGGGGGGAATCCCAGAACCGGCGCCTGCCTACGGGTCCTGACCTGCCTCTTTCCCCCAGAGCACCTGAGCACGTGGCTGGATTCCCGCCTGCCCCAGGAGCGAGCCAGGGCCCTTCGCAGCACCACGGCCCTGCTGCGAGTCGCCACCACCCTCCCGGGGTTTGATGTAAGTGACCTCGGAGCCGTGGGGTCTGGTGCTGCAGGGCGCGGGGCTTGGAGCGTCCCCCGGGGAGGCAGAGGCAGAGCCGGGAATGGGCCAGGACTGATCCGCGTTCTCCTTTCCCTTGGGAGGGGCGACCCTGGGCCTTTCAGGGGAAGCCCTTGTGTGACTGCACCTACGCCTGGGGACTGGGGAGTGGCCATTAGTGGATCCCCTTGTTCCACCCCCGGAGTGACCCTTCAGTCAGGGCCACTGATCCGGGGTGTCTCCTCACAAGACCGTCCCCGCCCCCGCCCCCGCCCTAGGAGGTGTCTCTGTCCATCCCCGAGCTTAAAACCGCCTCGGCGGCCTTTTGCATGGGACGTGCAGCCCCAGGATGCTGAGGGACCCTCCCCTCTTCTCTCTCCCCTCAGAACTCAGCCGACTGGCCCAGGATGGGTCACCACGTGGCCCAGCTGGGCCTTTTCATTTCGGACCCATCCGAGGACGTCAGCCGGCTGGCCCGGGAGGGGGTGCACAGCTCTACCAACTCGTCCTGTACCACAGGGGTAAGGAACCCAGTCGGGAACTGGGCCCCAGGGACACCCTGAGGGTGCCGGCGGCGGGGGGATGGGACCCAGCCCATTTCCCCCAGACTGGCCCAAGGGGGGATGCATCCCGCTGTGTTCCCGTCCTTCTGCCCCCTTTGCCCTTCCATTTGCCTAGGGATGCCTGGTGGGACCCGTGGGAGGGGAAGGGCTCAGACCTGCCAGCAGAATGACCCTGTTGCGTCTCTTCCAGGCCTCAACATCCACCAGGCCGAGGACCTGTGGTGCAGGCACTGGTATAAAGACAGCTGGGTCCTGGTTCACAGCAACACAGTCAGGGTGGGAGAGGTAAGGACACGCTGCCAGGGCAGGACACGGCTCCGGGGTGGGGCTGGCTGGGGCCCTCGTGCGGGTAGGGCGCGGGGTGGGACGCGGTGAGTAAGTCACTGATCGAAGGGTCGATGCATTTTCCCTCGACTATTCGACCCAGGGACAGGGCGGCGCTGCCCCTTTCTGACGCTGTCAGGGCGTTTCAAAGGGGCGGCGATTCGTAGGGGCAGCCCTGCACGGAGCCCCGGATGTGGCATAGAAGGGGAAGCAGGGCGGGGTAGGGGTGACACTTTTTGACTGAGGCCGCTCCAAGATGTGGGCAGGTGTCTTAGGGCTGCCGTGTTCTGCGGCGGGGGGTGAGGTCTGGGCGGAGTGGGGGGGCGGGAGGAAGGTGTGACCCGGGGCAGGGGTTTGGGCTGCAGGGTGAGGAGAGCGTCCGGGTGCAGGGTCCGGAAGGGAGTTTGGGGAAGGAGGAAGCCGTTCTAGCCCCAGGAGTTGCGGCCGGGTTCTGGGCCTTCAGCTGAAGCCTCATGTCCTCTTGATTTCAGGTCTTTGGGCAGCTCTTCTCCCAGGAGCAGACTCGTTCATTTTTGGAGAGAGCGCTGCTCGCCGCCCGCTCCCCTCTGCGGCGCCCGAGCCAGTCCGGGCTGGTCCTGGCCCACGCCCTGCTGGGGCCGGCCCAGCAGCTCCATGGCTACATGATGAGCAGATGCAGGAGAGTGGGGCAGGGCCAGGGTCTCCTTCCCATCTCCTCAGGGAGTCCTCCCCGCCCCTTTTCTCAGGCTGCCCCCACCCCACGTCCCTGCTGGCAGAATCCCACCTGCCCCTGCGAGCGTCCCTGGGGTTGGGGGAGGCTCTGCGCACAGGAACCGTGTCCTAGGAGGTTGGAGGGGGCAGAGGTGTCAGGAGCCCTGGGGGGTCAGGAGCTCACCCTATGGGCTGCGGGCCAGACGGGGGGGGTGACCAGAGAGCAGAACAAGTCTCAGCACTGGGGGGAGGAGGGTGGAAATGCTGGGGGGGCCCAACACCCCTGAGTCCCCAGTGATGAATCTCTGATGGATTCTGCTTCCCTTGCAGCAGGAAGACAGCCAGTGAGCTCACCAGCAGCTGCGTCCCCCTCCCCCCAACCCTCTGAATTGTATATAATTGTATTTAAATTCTGATTAAACAACATTTGAAAAAACATTTGGATCAGGCTTGGTCAATAATTTTTAATGGGGGGGGGGCATTTTGGCAAGTGGTCAAGAGCCACATTTCTACCGAGGGGTTTGGGGTCTGGGACGGGGTAGTTGGGTGTAGAAGGGAGCTTAGGGTGGGAGCCTGGGTGCAGGGAGGGAGGGTCTGATCTGGGGCAGTGGACAGGGGTATAGGTCCAGGTGGGGGTATGGGTGCAGGAGAGGAGTCCTGCCTGAGGAAGAGGCTCTAGAGGGGGAGCAGGGTCTGGGAGGGAGCTGTGAGCTGGGTGAAGCGGGAGGAGAGGGTTTGGGGAAGAGGGGTACGGGTGCCAGAGAGGATCTGGCCTGGGGGAGGGGTGTCGGAGGGGGTGCAGGGTCAGGGAGGGAGCTGTGACCTGGGGGAAAGGGGGACACAGGTTCAGGGGGTCGCCTGGGACAGGCAGTCGGGGAGGGGATGTGGGTGCCAGGGGCAGCTCTGGCTGGGAGGCGCTTACCTAGGCAGCTGCCACTTAGCAGGCACCTCAAGGCTGCAGTTGGAAACTTCTCCAGGTGGCTCTGCCCCTGGCAGGGTGGAGGGAGGAGGGAGCTGCCAGCATCATCTCTCAGCTGCGATTGGTCAGAAACTAGCCAATGGGAGCTGAGAGGTTTGCTGGGGGGCGGGACTGAGCACAAAGCATCCCTCCACCTTCCCAGGCTGGAGCAGCCTCGTTCAGGGTCTGTCCTTCCCCCCATGCCAATGGGGCCTTTGCTGCGGTCCCCGGAGGTGGCTCTGCCCTGTGTCCGCCCCTTCCCTGGCAGCTGGCTTGGGTCATGGCGACCCCAGCAGGAAGCTCTCCCCTGTGTGGAAGGGTCGCAGCAGCCCAGGCTCCTTGTGCTGACCCCCAGGAATGTGCTGGAGCCGGGGTTGGGGGGTGGGGTGGGGGCTGCTGGGATGGGCCAAACCCCCAACTCTGGGTGCAGCGATTGTGGGGGATGGGCCGGAGCTGTCGGCACCGACTTGGTGTGGGGGGAGGTGCCTGGTGAGCAGAGTCAGTGACGGGTCTGTCAGTAGGGGGAAAATGGCCAATTGCCACCTGGGGCTTATGGGGGAGCCCAACTGTCACCTGAGGGGACGGGGGAGCTTAATTTTCAACTGTGGGGAATGGAGGAAATAATGTGGAGTGGAGGGGAGCGAGATGGGGGGCAGGGGGTGCTGAATTGTTCCTGGAGGGCAGATCTCCGGGGGGGGGGGACATTTCCAGCAAAGCCCTCACATGAGAGGGGGACAGACGGGGAGGAGGGAAAGGATGGGGATGGGCAGAGGGCAGGGCAGGTAGAAATGGGGAGGGGAAGGAGAATGGAAGGGGGAGGAGATGGAGAACAGGGGATGGGAACAGCGGAGGGGAAAGGGGGGAATGAGGAGCAGGACAGAAGTAGGGCAGTAGTGATGATGGCTGGGCGATGAGAGCCCGGTCAGGGCCCAGGGGAGCTGCCCTTTCTGTCCCCAGGTGTCTGGGGGGCTCCTCCACACTCACATAACCCTGCTCCTCAGAGACTCTTTGAAGTTTTTTTCCAGCTCCCCACTTCTGGGGGCAGGGACGTGCTGTAAGGAAGGGGCGATACCTCAAGTCACATCGGAAACACAGAGACCCCCCCCCCCTGACCACATGACAGAGGCCAGGGCAAGCTTTAGGGAGCCCTACAGCAGAAACCTCTTTCCTCTCCCCCCAACCCAACTTCAGAGGAGGCGACCTCACCTCCCCCTGAGGCTGCAGGGCACATCCCAGAGCAGCGGCTCTCAAGCTTTTTGGCCCGCAAACCGCCTGGCTCAACGTAAACCTTTGCGCAGAGCACCAGTTGCTAATGGAAACGCACCGTTCATTGCATCATCACGCCTGAGCCATTTTGCTAGTGCTGGAGCTCTGGTGACTGGTTTTAACTTTCACATGTGAGTGTATCAAACTTCATTGTAAAAAACGTAAAATATTAATTTCTGTCTAACACAAAGGGGTTCAAAGTTTTCTTTATTTAAGACAGGGATGAGGAAACTTTTTTGTCTCCAGGGCCACTGACCCCCCTCAGATTGTAGAGGGACCCCCAAATGCCACTAACCCTGGAACCCAGGAGACTTAATCTGGCCTGGGGATGGAGTGCCAGGGGAGTGAGATGTCTCAGGTGTAACAGTTAATTCGAACTAAGGACTTAGTTCGAATTAACTTTTAAGTGGCACATGTAGCCGCGGACAGTTAGTCCGGATTTTAAAATGGCGCCCGCCCGGGAACATGCAAATGAAGCCCGGGATATTTAAATCCTGGGCTTCATTTGCAAGTTCGAATGCCTGCATTAGCCTCCCTAGTTCAAACTAGGGGGCTAATGTAGACATACCCCTTCTTCCCTAGAGAACCCATTCCAGTGCTTCCCCACCCCCCGGGTATGTCTACACTACAAAGTTAATTCAAACTAACAGCCATCAGTTCGAATTAACTTTAATAGGGGCTACACCTACAAACCTCTAGTTCGAATTTAAATCGAAGTAGCGGAGTGCTTAATTCGAGCTAGTAAACTTCATTCTACGAGGACTAACACCTAGTTCGAATTAAGTAGTTCGAATTAAGGGCTGTGTAGCCACTTAATTCGAACTAGTTGGAGCCTAGCCCTTGCCCGGGTGGCCCCCTTGGGCAAACCAGGGAAACGCTTCTGCCCCCTCCCGGCCCCGGAGCCCTTAAAGGGACATGGTCTGGCTACAGTGCTTGTGCCAGTTGCAAGCCTGAAAGCACCCAGCCAGCAGACCCTTCACCTGGCACAGCATGACCCAGCCACCTGCTGCCACCCAGCCCTCCACCTCTTCCTAGGACCAGGCTGGAGGCTCCCAGGAGCCTGCCCGGGGCTGCCAGAGGCGGGCGCCCGCCTGGTCTAGTGCGGAGATCATGGACCTTATCGAGGTTTGGGGGGAGGCCTCCAATGTCCACGATCTCTGCACCAGACACAGGAACGCAGCCGTCTACAGCTGCATGGCTGCCAGCCTGGCCACCAGAGGCCACATGCGAACCCAGGAGCAGGTTGGCATTAAAATCAAGTTGGTCCAGTGAGACCCCCGACCCTGAGCCCTGAGCTTAGATCATAAGAACATAAGAATGGCCGTACTGGGTCAGAACAAAGACCCATCTAGCCCAGTAGCCTCTCTGCCGACAGTGGCCACCACCAGGTACCCGGGAGGGGATGGACCGAAGACAATGACCAAGCCATTTCTCTCGAGCCATCCATCTCCAGCCTTCCACAAATAGAGGCCAGGGACGCCATTCCTACTCCCTGGCTAATACCACTCCATGGACCCAGCCTCCATGAATTTATCTTATTTCTCTTTCAACTCTGTTATAGTTCTACCCTTTACAGCCTCCTGTGGCAAGGAGTTCCACAGGTTGACTATGTGCTGTGTAAAGAAGAACTTTCGCTTATTAGTTTTAAACCTGCTGCCCATTAATTTCATTTGGTGTCTTCTAGTCCTTATATTATGAGAACTAATGAAGAACTTTTCTTTATTCACTCTCTCCACACCACTCATGATTTTATAGACCTCTATCATATCCCCCCTCAGTCTCCTCTTTTCTAAGCTGAAAAGTCCCAGTCTCTTTAGCTTCTCTTCATATGGGACCTGTTCCAAACCCCTAATCATTTTAGTTGCTCTTTTCTGAACCCTTTCCCAGGGCAAAATATCTTTTTTGAGGTGAGGAGACCACATCTGTACACAGTACTGAAGATATGGCGTACCATAGTTTGATACTTTCCCTCCTCCTTCTTCCCCTGGCTTCCCCCTTCCAGCTCCCTCCTCCCAGGTTTCCCCCTCCCCTCTCCCACCCTCTCTCTTCCCCTCTCCCACCTCCTTTTCCCAGTCTCCCCAGAGGTTAATCCCCCCCCGCCCCGAGTTTTGTTAAATAAAAAAAGAGTTTCTATTTTTGAACACACGTGTCCTTTATTTTTTACATCAGGAAGGGGGGCTAGGGAGGGGTAAGCGGAAGGAGGTGAGGGAGGAATGGGGCACGAGCCCCCGATGGGGAGGACTGGGGTGGCTCTGCGGGCTCCTCGGGGTGGAAGCTCTCCTGCAGGGCCTCCTGGATCCTGACAGCCCCCCGATTGACCCCCCCCCGCATGGCAGCCTGCGGCAAGTGCAGCCGGGCTGATGGCCGAGTGCTGTGATGTGCCGAGTGTGGGCACTCAGGGCACTCCAAAACAGGACTGCTTTGCTGTCCCTCATCAAGTTAGACAAGGAAGCGGGGAACCCTGAGAACTGTCTGTCCGGGGTGCGGGTGGGGTCCCTTTAAGCACAGCCCTCGGCCAGCCTGAGGCAGCAGCTCCACACTCTAAGTCCAAAACTGATGCCCTGCCGGCACTGGTTCCGGCCAGCCTTAACTTCGGTTCAGGGTCCACTCAATGTGGACATGAAATTTCGAATTAGCAAAACGCTAATTTGAATTAGTTTTTAGGTCTAGTTGCACTAATTCGAATTAGCTTAGTTTGAATAAACTAATTCGAATTAGCTTAGTTTGAATAAACTATTTCGAATTAAGTTAGTTTGAATTAGTGCTGTAGTGTAGACATACCCTCCTACTTCCCTAGGCAACCCATCCCAGTGCTTCCCCACCCCCCCTAGTGAAATAGTTTTTCCTAATATTCAAACTGGACCTCTCCCACAGCACATTGAGACCATTGCTCCTTCTTCTGCCATCCGTCCTCAGTCTTCTACCACAACACTCCTGCACCATCCACACACCTCAAATCTGTGTACCGAGCCCATCAAACTCCCAACCTCCCTGCCCTGAGCCCCTCACACACCCCAACGCAAACTCCTGCTGCACCCTCACAGCCACAAGGCTGCGGCTTGCTCAACCAGAGCCAGATCCAGGCTTCCCTGCAGAGCCCCCTGCCTGCCAGCAGGACCAGGAAAAAACCCGCAAATACACTGCAACAACCACAAATGGAATGCAATTTTCAGTAACCACACACACGCGAACGTAGCTTTGTGCTCTTCCTATGTGTAAGTCCCTGGGCACATGTGTGTCTGTTACTGCACATGTCTCACTGAATGTGTGTCTGTTAGTGGATATCACAGTATCATCGACTCCTAGAACTGGAAGGGACCCCATGGCAGCACCAAGCACTTCTAGCCCATCCCTGACAGGCGTCTGTCCAACCTGCTCTTAAATATCCCCAGGGATGGAGATTCCACAGCCCCGCTTGGCAAGTAATTTCAGTGTTGAACCACCCTGACAATTTCTCCTAATGTCCAACCTAAACCTCCCTTGCTGCAGTTTAAGCCCCTTGCTTCTTGTCCTTGTGTCCTCGGGGGCGAGTCTGTCACTGTGTGTATCACAGTGCATGTGTGTCTGTCACTGCCCATGTTTATTATGTTATTGAGTGTCTGTCACAGTGTGTATCACTTTGGGCGTCACTATGTATATGTCCATCACCTGCGTGTGTGTCACTGTGTGTGTTCGTCTCTGTATGCGTGTCACTGTGTGTCTGTCTTTGCATGCATGTCACTGGTCAGCACCGGCGGGCGGGCGGGCGGGCTAGCGAGGGAGACGAGCTTTCACCTAATACAGAGCTCTCCGGCAGGCTGGGAAATGGCCTCCCAGCCCCACAGCTAAACCCAGAGCGATGCAGACGGGTTACCCCACCGTTAGCCCAGATTGCCAGGAACAAGCCGAGGGGACATGGCCTTTTAACAGTCACAGGGCCAAAAGCCATGACACCAGCATGGCTAGATGCTACAACTCCTGCGGCCTTTCTACGCCGCCTGGGTTTATGGCTTATTCCTGATACCGGCAGCCTAGGGGACCTGCCTTTTTACTGCCGGCCTTATGGGCCACTTCTGCCACAGAGCTCTTGCAAGCTGGGTTAGCGCCATCCACAAGGTTTGCTGCCCCTGTGGTTAGCCATGTGGCTGGGCCCTTTCCCAGCTTGGCTCTCTCCCTGCACAAACTGGTCCAATACGAGATCCCCCGGCCCTGTCCCTGAGAGGTGTAACGGCTGGGCTTGGTCTGCGGCCGTGGGTAGGGTTGCCAGTGTCTGGTAGTGAATCGGACAGTCCGGTATTTGGACTTCATGTCTGGCTAACAAATAGAGAAAATACTGGATGTATAAGTGTCCGGTATTTTCCAATTAAGGGAGTTTTTCTGCTTTTCCCTGCACCTGACGGAAGAGGTACATGGAACAGGTAAATAAACCTGACAACCAGTTTGGAACAGGTGCCTGCATTTAATTAGCTCAGGTGGGCTGGGGTTTGATTGGAGCGGTATCTGGTTGCTCCATCTCTCTGGTTTCCGTTCCAGGCTCTGCTACAGACTTGCTGCCTGACTCGCTTTAAAAATGGTGGTAAAATATTGTAGAAAAGCTTCACTAAGATTTTTTTTTCATACACAGCTTTTTCTATTAATTCTGTTGCCCTCTGCTGGATGGCATCAGAACTGCACGTGTGTGTCATAGTTCCTATACAACTAACAGCTAATAGGTAGTGTCCAGTAGTTTAAGACTTGGAGCATTTGGAAAAGGAGGGGGAGCGATGTGTGTGTGGGGGGTGTATTGTTGCCCTCTGCTGGATGAACTCTACAAGAGCAAAGCGGACAGGAGCTGCAGACAGGGGAGTTTGAGAGGGAGGTTGCCAGAGGGAGGCCTACGATGATCAGGAAGACCTGCAACACCTGTGCCAGCACTGCTTGTGTCTCCTCCACCTGCGCCTGAAGCCAGACAGAGCGCCTGCGCATGGAAGCCTCTACTCAGATCCTGGTGTGGTTACAGGACGAGGTGACTACGTTGAGGAGCACCCACATCCATGAGAAATTCCTGGACCTTGTTCACAAGGAGACAGCTGAGGTAGCTGTCCCGGTACACAGGATTGTGGACACACCACTGGTGGAGGAGGAGACGGCTCAGGGTGGACAGTGGCAGCTGGTTACTTCTGGCAGCAGGCACTGCTCCACCCCTGCTCCGAACCCTGCCTCCGTGGTACTAGGAAACCGTTATGCTCTTCTTTATACAGGAGATAAGCAATCACCCTATACGTCGGAGGAGGAGAAGCCCTGTACCCCTAAGGCGGGGAGGTCTGCTGCCACCACTGCGAATTGGAAACGTAGGATAGTGGTGGTCGGAGAGTCTCTTCTGAGGGGGACGGAGGTGCCCGCCTGTCGCCCTGACATTTCATCTCGGGAGGTATGCTGTCTGCCGGGGGCCCGTAATCTGAGATGTTACGGAGGCATTGTCGAGGATTATCCGGCCCTCTGACTACTACCACATGCTACTCATCCCTGTGGGCACTAATGATACTGCGAGGTGTGACACTGAGCGGATCAAGAGTAACTCCAGGGCTCTGGGAGTACGGGTGAAGGAGTTTGGAGTGCAGGTGGTATTCTCTTCGATCCTTCCTGACGAAGGTAGGGGCCTGGGCAGAGACAGGTGCATCCTGGAGGTGAATGGCTGGCTGCGAAGATGGTGTCGCCAGGAAGGCTTTGGCTTCCTCCAACATGGCATGCTATTCCAGGAAGGACTGCTAAGCAGGGATGAGGTCCGCCTTTCGAGGAGGGGGAAGACCCTATTTGGACAGAGAATGGCTAACCTAGTGAGGAGGGCTTTAAACTAGGTTTGACGGGAACAGGTGAGCAAAGACCACAGGTAAGTGGAGAACATGGAGACCTGGGAGATGGGTCAGAAATGGGAGGGAGCGTGGGCTACAGTGACAGAAAGAAAGGAGGGTCAGGGCCAAACTGGGAGGCAAGGTCAATTCAGGATCTTAGATGCCTATATATGGAAATGCGAGAAGTATGGGAAAGAAGCAGGAAGAACGGGAAGTTCTATTAAATAAGTACAATTATGACATTGTTGACATCACAGAAACATGGTGGGATAATACACAAGATTGGAATGTTTGTATGGAAGGGTACAGCTTGCTCAGGAAGGATAGACAGGGAAAAAAGGGAGGAGGTGTTGCCTTATATGTTCAAAATGAACACACAGTGAGGTGGAGATGGACATAGGAGACAGAAGTGTTGAGAGTCTCTGGGTTAGGCTAAAAGGGATTAAAACCAAAGGTGATGTCATGCTAGGAGCCTACTATCCAGATATGTGTTGGGAAAATAAAACTGCGGGGCACAGACTATCCAATAAGTTCTTGAACCGCATTGGAGACAACTTTTTATTTCCGAAGTTTGAAAGAGCGACCAGGGGGGAAGCTGTTCTCGACTTGATCCGAACAAATAAGGAGGAACTGGTAGAGAATTTGAAAGTGGAAGGAAGCTTGGGTGAAAGTGATCATGAAATCATAGAGTTCACAATTCTAAGGAAGGGAAGAAGGGAGAACAGCAAAATAGAGACAATGATTTTCAGGAAGGCAGATTTTGGTAAGCTCAGAGAGCTGATAGGTAAGGAAAATATGGCAAAAGTCCGCCTTCGCTTAACCACTAGATCTTGCATGATCTAAAACTAAAAAAGGAGTCATATAAAAAATGGAAAGTAGGACAAATTACAAAGGATGAATATAGGCAAACAGCAGAGGAATGCAGGGGCAAGATTAGAAAGGCAAAGGCACAGAATGGGCTCCAACTAGCTACAGGAATAAAGGGAAACAAGAAGACGTTTTAGAAATACGTTAGAAGCAAGAGGAAGACCAAGGAGAGGGTAGGCCCACTGGTCAGTGAGGAGGGAGAAACAGTAACAGGAAACTTGGAAATGGCAGAGATGCTCAATGACTTCTTTGTTTTGGTCTTCATCGAGAAGTCTGTAGGAATGCCTAACATAGTGAATGCTAGTGGGAAGGGGGTAGTTTTAGAAGGTAAAATAAAAAAAGAACAAGTTAAAAAAGACCTAGAAAAGTTAGATAGATGCCTGCAAGTCACCAGGGCCTGACAAAATGCATCCTAGAATAAGAACATAAGAACGGCCGCACTGGGTCAGAACAAAGGTCCATCTAGCCAAGTAGCCTGACTGCCGATAGTGGCCAGCACCAGGTGCCCTGGAGAGGGTGGACGGAAGACAATGATCAAGTGATTTGTCTCCTGCCATCCCTCTCCAGCATCTGACAAACAGAGGCCAGGGACACCAATTCTATCCCCTGGCTAATAGCCTTTTATGGACCTAACCTCCATGAAATTATCTAGCTTCTCTTTAAACTCTGGTAGAGTCCGAGCCTTCACAACCTCCTCTACCAAGGAGTTCCACAAGTTGACTGCATGCTGTGTGAAGAAGAACTTTCTTTTCTTAGTTTTAAACCTGCTACCCATTAATTTCATTTGGTGTCCTCTAGTTCTTCTATTGTGGGAACTAATAAATAACTTTTCTTTGTCCGCCCTCTCCATACCACTCATGATTTTAAAGACCTCTATCATATCCCCCCTCAGTATCCTCTTTTCTAAACTGAAAAGTCCCCTTTGCTTTAACCTCTCCTCATATGGGACCCGTTCCAAACCCCTAATCATTTTAGTTGCCCTTTTCTGAACCCTTTCCCAGGGCAAAATATCTTTTTTGAGGTGAGGAGACCACATCTGTACACAATATTCAAGATCTGGGCGTACCATAGTTTTATCCAGGGGCAGTAAGATATTCTGGGTCTTATTTGCTATCCCTTTCTTAATAATTCCTAGCATCCTATTTGCCTTGTTGACTGCCACTGCAGACTGTGCGGAAGTTTTCAGAGAACTATCTACGATAACTCCAAGATCTCTTTCCTGATTTGTCAGAGCCAAATTAGCCCCCATCATACTGTACATATAGCTGGGGTTATTTTTCCCGATGTGCATTACTTTACACTTATCCACATTAAAGTTCATTTGCCATTTTGTTGCCCAATCACTCAGTTTGGGGAGATCTTTTTGGAGTGCCTCAGGGTCTGCTTCTGTCTTGACTATCCTAAACAGTTTGGTATCATCCGCAAACTTTACCACCTCACTGCTTACCCCTTTCTCCAGATCATTTATGAATAAGTGGAAAAGGATTGGTCCCAGGACTGACCCTTGGGGGACACCACTAGTTACCCCTCTCCATTCTGAAAATTTACCATTTATTCCTACTCTTTGTTTCCTGTCTTTTAACCAGTTCTCAGTCCAAGAAAGGACCTTCCCTCTTATCCCATGGCCATATCGTTTACAGAAGAGCCTTTGTTGAGGGACCTTTTCAAAGGCTTTCTGAAAATCTAAGTATAAAATATCTACTGGATCCCCCTTGTCTGCATATTTGTTAACCCCTTCAAAGAACTCGAATAGATTAGTAAGACATGATTTCCCTTTACAGAAACCATGTTGACTTTTCTCCAACAAATTATGTTCTTCTACATGCCTCACAATTTTATTCTTTACTATTGTTTTGACTAATCTGCCCGGTACTGAAGTTAGACTTACCGGTCTGCAATTGCCCGGATCGCCTCTAGAGCCCTTTTTAAATATTGGTCTTACGTTGGCTACCTTCCAGTCATGAGGTACGGAAGCCGATTTAAAGGATAGGTTACAAAGCATAGATAGTAATTCAACAATTTCCCATTTCAGTTCTTTTAGAACCCTTGGATGAATGCCATCCGGTCCCGGAGATGTGTTACCATTAAGTTTTTCTATTTGTTCCAAAACCTCCTTTAATATCTAAATCGTTGATGAAAATCTTGAACTGAGCCGGTCCCAAAACAGGCCCCTGTGGAACGCCAGTTGTTATGCCTTTCCAGCAGGATTGTGAACCTCTAATGCCACTTCAATCCGGGACAGTTCCTCAGATTCATCACCCACAAAGGACGGTGCAGCTTTGGGAATCTCCCTAACGTCCTCAGCTGTGAAGACTGAAGCAAAGAAATGATTTAGTTTATCCGCAATGGCTTTATCGTCCTTGATTGCCTTGAATACTCAAGGTGCGTGCATAAGTGGCTGGATACCCATACTCAGAGAGTAGTTCTTAATGGTTCACAATCCTGCTGGAAAGGCATAACAAGTGGGGTTCCACAGAGGTCTGTTTTGGGACCGGTTCAGTTCAATACTGGAAAAGGGCAAATAGTATACCGATCTATAAAAAGGGAAATAAGAACAGACCAGGAAACAACAGACCAGTTAGTTTAACTTCTGTGCCAGGGAAGAAAATGGAACAAGTAATTAAGGAAATCATCTGTAAACACTTGGAAAGTGGCAAAGTGATAGGGAACAGCCAGCACAGATTTGTAAAGAACAAATCATGTCAAACCAATCTGACAGCTTTCTTTGATAGGATAACGAATCTTGTGGAGAAGGGAGAAGCGGTGGATGTGATCTACCTAGACTTTCGTAAGACGTTTGATATGATCTCGCATGATATTCTTATCAATATACGAGGTAACTACAACTTAGATGGGGCTACTACAAGGTGGGCGCATAACTGGCTGGATACCCATACTCAGAGAGTATTTATTAATGGCTCACAATCTCGCTGGAAAGGTATAACAAGTGGGATTCCACAGGGGTCTGTTTTGGGACCGGCTCAGTTCAATATTTTCTTCAACGATTTAGATATTAGAATAGAAAGTACGCTTATTAAGTTTGCAGATGATACCAAGCTGGGAGGCGCTGTGACTCCTCTGGAGGATAGGGTTATAATTCAAAATGACCTGGACAAATTGGAGAAATGGTCTGAGGTAAATAGGATGAAGTTTAATAAAGACAAATGCAAAGTGCTCCACTTAGGAAGGAACAATCAGTTTCATACATACAGAATGGGAAGCGACGGTCTGGGAAGGAGTCCGGCAGAAAGGGATCTAGGGGTTATCGTGGACCACAAGTGGAATATGAGTCAGCAGTGTGATACTGTTGCAAAGAAAGCAAACATGATTCTGGTAGGCATTACAGGTGTGTTGTGAGCAAGACACGAGAAATCATTCTTCCGCTCTACTGTGCACTGGTTAGGCTTCCATTGGAGTATTGTGTTCAGTTCTGGGCAGAGCATTTCAAGAAAGATGTGGAGAAATTGGAGAGGGTCCAGAGAAGAGCACCGAGAATGATTAAAGCTCTAGTGAACATGACCTATGAGGGAAGGCTGATGGAATTGGGTTTGTTTAATTTAGAAAAGAGAAGATTGAGGGCGGACATGATAGGAGTTTTCAGATATCTAAAAGGGTATCATAAGGAGAAGAGAGAAAACTTGTTCATTTTGGCCTCTGAGGATAGAACAAGAAGCAATGGTCTTAAACTGCAGCAAGGGAGGTTTAGGTTGGACATTAGGAAAAATTTCCTAACTGTCAGGGTAGTCAAACACTGGAATAAATTGCCCAGGGAAGATGTGGAATCACCATCTGTGGAGAAATTTAAGAGTAGGTTAGGCATGGTCTAGACTGTATTTGGTCCTGCCATGAGGGCAGGGGTCTGGACTCGATGACCTCTCGAGGTCCATTCCAGTCCTAGTATTCTATGATTCTATGATTTATGTATGTATCATATGCCCCATAGTGCTTACAGTTAAGGGGGATTCTCCTCTAGCTCATGCCTGGCATTTTCTAAAGTAATAAGTGGGGGTGTGTGTGTGAGAGAGAGAGAGAGAGCAAGAGCCTGGGTGCTCCCTCATGTCTCCTCCCCATCCTGATCTGCTTGGCTTCAGCGCAGGAAGGAAGTTGTGCATGTTGAGTGTAGTTGACATCAAGTGCAAGCAGGGAAATGGAGGGGTAGTGGGGCCAAGTAGCAAGAGCACGTGGCTTCTTTTCCTGCAGACAGAGGGGCAGGGACTGTGTTGAGCTGTGTAAATCAGATGCCGCTCCATGCCTCAGTTTCCCCCTTCATTCAAAGCCGATGACACCGAGAGTGTTTGTAAAGTGCCTTGTTGTTAGCTTATAGGGCAGAGGGAGAAACTCGGGCACAGAAGCAGACTGGGGGGTGGTAGAACCCCAACTAGGCAGCGCTGGTTCCACTACGTCATGCTGCCTGCCCGGTCTGAGTGGGTCAAGGAAAACCCCAAAAAAGTCTCTGCCTCACAGTATATTTTGCAGAGACAAAAAGAGGCAGCAAACAGCCTGGCAGAGGAGGGGAGACAGGAACTCAGGCTGCGGGGGAGAAGGAACTGAAGATTGAGAGGGGAGGAAGAGATGATTTCTGGGTTCCCACTGTGCGTGTGTGTGTGTGTGGGGGGGGGCCAGGGTTGTGGTTTCCATGCCCATAAGCAGGACAGCAGAGATTTCTCCCTGCCCGCTCCTCTTGGGAATGTCGGGGGAGATTTCGCTGGGGGCCGAGGTACCGGGAATTCCCCAGCTCCCCTGAGTGCGGCAGCTCCCCACAACCGTGGCCCCCGACACCACTTACCCTCCACGTTCTCCTGGGCACTGGGTGCTGCAGGGAGCGTCTGACACCCGGGATCAGCTCCGGCTCAGGGCGGGAGGACTCCAGCCGGGTGCGCGCTCCCTCTCGGCCTGCGGCTGGACAGGACACAGCAGGGAGCGGTGACCCCGTCTCCCATCGCAGCCTGGCCCTGGGAGCTGGGCCCGATGTGGGAGGGTGCAGGGGGAGCCCCTCACCAGCCATGGAGAGAAGCCGGGGGGAGGGAAAATTGACCATGAGCCCCGTACACCCTGTTCCACCCGGGTCTGGCAGAGGGAGGGTCTGTCCGTGGGGCACAGACTGACAGTTAGTCAGGGATGTGGGTTAGGAGGAGGAAAGGGGGCTCTATGTGTGGGACACAGACTGGAAGTCACGGACATGGGATAGGTGCTGGAAGGATGGGCTCTCCAGGGCACAGACTGGCAGTTAGTCAGGGATGTGGGGCAGAGGCTGGCAGAGGGGGGCTCCGCCTGTGGGGCAGAGACTGGCCATCAGTCAGGTTCATCAGGGAAGGATGTTAAGAGGGGGGCTCTATGGGAAATGACGGGCAGTTAGTCAGGGATGTAGGGCAGAGGCCGGCAGAGAGGGGCTGTTTGTGGGGACAGACTGGCAGTTAGTTAAGGAAATGGGGGAGGGGATGACAGAGGGTGGCTCTGTGGGGCAGAGACTGGCAGTTAGTCTGGTACATGGGGAGGGGCTGGCAGAGGAGGCTCTGTCTGTGGGGCACAGACTGGCAGTGTTTCAGGTGCATGGGGAGGTTGATGACTGATAATAGGAGACTAGCTGGTCTCGTGTGGGTGTCTGGGTGGGGAAGTTTCTAGGATGCGGGAGATGGGCAGTGGGATTTGGACGGGGTGGCACAGGCAGTGGTGGGCTGTGTGTGCGCTGATGATACAGGATGCAGACTTAATGGGTAGAAAATCTTCACACCTGGCAGCTGGACCAGCCGATGTGGTTTCTGGTGCTTCCTTTGAGCATCCCCTGCGGGAGCAGGTAGGGGCTGTTGTATTCACTAGTCTGATGATGATGATGATGGTGATGATGGAAATGTTGCAGTTCAGCTGAGTGTGTGCAACACACACGCCCAGGAGAAACCACATCCTAGTTCCTGTGCCCCGGTGCACCCCTCACATCCCTCCTTTAGCCTCTAGGCCTTGTGCTACTGGGAACCTCTCCTGGGACCCCACTCTCTGCCCCTGTTCAGAGTCCTAGAATCACTGGGCTGGAAGGGACCTGAGGAGTCAGCTAGTCCTGATGCTGTTCAGAGCAGGACCCAGCCCAACTCAGTCATCCCAGCCAGGCCTTTGTCCAGTCTGGCCTTCAAATCATCTCAGGAAAGAGATTCCCCCACTTCCCCAGGCCTCCCGTTCCAGTGTTTCCCCAGCCTCAGTGACATCGTTTCCCCTAATCTCCACCACACAGCTCCCCAACTGCCACTCGAGACAGTCGCTCCTTGGGATCCCCTCTCTGGCCATGGAGAGACCCTCTTATGCCCTCTCGCTTGCCTGCATCCTCTGCCTTACCCCACCCCCCGCACAGCTGGCTGTGAGCCCCAGGCTGGACCTCCCTCCTCAACCCTCACTATGGTCAAACAACAAATTGCCTGGTAGCACTTGAAAGACTAATAAAACCTGCAGATGGGATCATCAGCTTTCGTGGGCACAGCCCACTTCTTCAGATGACCGAGGGCTGGGGGGGTTTATGAACCCTTCCCTGAGAATCAGCCTCCCAGACCTGCTGGGCCTGCTCCCAGAGGGAGCGGAGTATAAGAGCGTCTGGAACCGCTCAGGCCAGGCCGACTGCAGGAGGAGGAGGATGTGCAGGGAGCTCTGGGCCCAGGGCATCCAAGCTGGCAGGAGCCTCCAGCAGCAGCCGCGGCCAGGGAGGCCCTCGGACGGGCCTTGCCCACAGGCCGCGTGAGGTGAGAGACGCCAGGGCTGCTTGGAAGGTGCCCAGGGCGGGGATTGTTCCTGGGAGCTCAGCGTCTGGCGGTCGGAGTCCCTGCTACTTGAACAACAGAGCCCAGGGCTAGGGCACAGGGACTCAGGGGCTCAGGCGACTGCGTGTGAATGGAAGCGTTTGTGCTGCCCATCTCCCATGGGCGGCCCTTGGACTCACCTGCGTGGGAGGAATCGGACCAGCTGCCCCACGCTCAGCAGAGGGAAACGTGGGCTCCGCAGTGCTGAGCTCCTCTAGACAATTCTTTCCCCGCCGTGTGGCTGGGGGAGCTGGCCAGACAACTCCTGCTCTGACTGACCCCGTGTCTGGGGGTGGGAAGGGCGTGTCAAGGGGTCAGATGTGCGGAGCCCGTGGGGGTTCGGTGGATGCGGCTGCCCCCCTCTGCAGAGTCCTAGACTGGCTTCAAGTCGTGCAATGGGGGATTCTCCATCCGTTGACATTGCTGAGCCGTGACGTGAGGGCGTCAGTAACACAGCCAGGGCGAGTGGGGCTGGGGCCGGAGGGGTGGGGGAGATTCTGAGGTCTGCAAGGTGCAGGAGCTCAGCCCAGATGACCAGATGCTTCCTTTGGACCTTCAAGTCTGAGCCCATGAGACCAGACTTTGGGCTGCTCTGGGACTCCTGACCCCAGCTCTGACCCACAGCCCCTGCTCTGACTGCTAGGCATGACTGCTGGGAGGGCTTTGCCTGGAGAGGGGCTGATGTCATGGCAACAGAAACACTCCTTCTGTGCCTGTGGGCTCCATCCCAGTGAGGGGGCTCTGCTGGCACCGCTCTGTCCCCACAGGCCCTGGAGTGCGGCCTCCCCCTCAGCTGTCATGGGAAAAGTGGATCAAGTCCTCAGGTTTGCAGGGAATGGATGAGACTGACCCGAGCGTGCGCTTAAGGCCCAGAAAGCAAAGCTCATCAAATCAATGGTTGGTTTATTTCTCCTCACTCTCTTTATCTTAAACCAGTCTGACAATTGTTTTACTTGCCTCCTGCGGTTGCTCCACCTGAGGTGGGTGGAGATTTTGGCATGGAGGGAGCATCTCTGGGACACCACGAATCACTTCTGCTCTTCCAGGCAATGCAGGATGAGGCAGCAGGGACTCCGGAGTCAGCAGGAGGCTGGTTACATCTGGGCTGGCCCCAGACGCCGGCAGACACGGAGTTTTGGGCCTGGCTGAGCAGCAGGTTTCTTTCCACACCCGTCTGTTCCCAGGAGTCTCTGGCCACTCCCTGCTGGGGGCGGGGCTGCCGTGGGAGCCCTGCCCTGGCCCTGGGCGTTCCTTGCCAGGCCCTCCCTTTGCTCCTCCCGTCTCCATCCAGGCAGATCTCTGAGTTGGGGACACCTCCCCTGAGAACCTACCGCCTCCTCCGTGGAAGTGGTGGGAAAGGGGCTGCCAGGAACTCCTGGCCGTGGTGGCCCTCCGGGTCATAGAGGGATCCCCTAGTGCAGCGTTTCTCCCCCTGGGGGTTCCTGCCCAGAAGGGGGCGGCAAGACGAGGGCAGGAGGGTCGCTCACGGGGGCACCGGACGTTTGGGCTTTCCCAGCCTTGGCCTCGTCTTCACTCCCCAGGTCCCCATCCCGGCGGAGTTTGGAAATAAGAAGAAATGTCCCTGATCTCTCCTGGCCTCCCAAGCTAGGCGGCTGGAGGGGCAGCTGCTCTCTGCCGCCCAACCTGACCAGTAGCGGCGCAGACGGAAGGGAGGCAACAGCATAGCTGCCTCCACTTCCTCCTGCGCTGCTGCTGCTGCTGGCACTGACTTCACAGCTGGGATCCCGCTCGCTCTGGCCATCCAGCTTGGAAGGTAGCCATGCCACCAGCAGCGGTGCATGGGGAAGGATGGCAATGGCAGGCCACACCCCCTTACTTCTGTGTTGCTGCTGGGAGCGGAGCTGCCCTCCGAGCTGGGCACCTCCCCTGTGGCCACTGCTCTGTGGTCCCCCAGCGGAGAAGGCAGCCCTGCCAGCAGCAGTGCGGAAGGAAAGGTGGCAACAACATGCCAGGCAACCCTGCCTTCTGCGCTGCTGTTGGGGGCGCATTGACTTCTGAGCTGGGTGACCCGTCAGAGACCACCCCTCACTCGCTGCTCAGTGGGCCCCCTCCAAACTGGGTCCCACAACAGCAGCCACTGCTCTGCTGCTGCCCAGGTCCAAAGGCAGTGCCACCACCTGCAGCGGCA
This sequence comes from Pelochelys cantorii, assembly GCA_032595735.1. Taxonomy (NCBI): domain Eukaryota; kingdom Metazoa; phylum Chordata; order Testudines; family Trionychidae; genus Pelochelys; species Pelochelys cantorii. The sequence goes on along the minus strand of CM064351.1, from coordinate 20,212,524 downwards.
CAGAAGGAAGGGCTGACATACCAGACCAGGCCTCCCTTACTCCTCAGCTGCTGCTGGCGGTGGTGCTGACTTTGCAGCTGGGCGTCCTGCCAGAATGGGCCACTCTCAGGCCACTCAGGGTGTGTCTAGACTACAGGGTTTTGTCGACAAAAGTCCACTATACCATACAAAGTTGACAAAACTAGACCTTCGTCTACACTGCCGCTGAATTCTGTCGACACAACGGCGACAGAACTCAGCACTTTTGTTGAGGGCTATAAACCTCATTGTACGAGGAATAACGCCTTTGTCGAGAGAATTCTGTCGACAGAAGGCGCTATTGCATCTACACTTTCCTTTGCCTCTACACTGTCATGTCGAAAAAAAGTGGCTTGCTTTGTCTACAGATCTGGATGTAGTCTAGACGCTCTTTGTCTACAGAAGCTTTGTCAACCGTATCTGTAGTCTAGACGTACCCTCAGTGTGGCAGGCAGGGCTGCCCCAAGCAGTGGCAAGGAAGGGAGGGCGGCAGTCGCAGACCTTCTGTGCCTCGGCTGGGGGCAGGCGGCCTTGTGCACATGGTGCCTGCGCTCTCTAGCTGTCCAGTTGAAAAGTGAGAGGCACGGCCAGCAGTGTCACCGCAGGGAGGGTGGCGATACCAGACCAGCTCCCCTCCCTCCTGCGCTGCTGCTGGCGGTGGGGTTGCCATCCAGGTTGGGCACCTGACCCCTTATAACGGCCCCCGCCTACCCGTTAGTGGGCAGTGCCACTACCAGCAGCAGTGCAGAGGGAAGGAAGGCACCGCCATACCAGGCCACCCTCCCTTCTGCTCTGCTGGCGGTGCTGGCGCTGCCTACTCATGGGAAAAGGACTGAAAAGGAGGTACTCCGAAGGAGCAGCGCCGCATGGAGCTCGGGGTTCCCAGGGGTCTGAGTCCCCTGCTGACTCCAGGCTCCATGCAGGTGCTTCCACTCTGAAATGCACAAGAGCCCTCAGCATCCTGTGCCTTTCAAAGCGGAAGGACCCTCGTAAAGCCCGGAGTCAGTGGGACTTCCTGTTGTCCCCGGGCTGCACACGGAGTTCCGATTTTGAAGTGCACAGGAGGCCCTGCTGGGGCCCTTGTACATTTCAAAGTGCAGAAACTGCCCATCGACTTCTCGAGTAGCCAATGGAAATTCTATCGACTACTCGACTCCTCCATGAATCGTTATTTAACATCGTTACCCAGCAGCAGCGGCGCAGAAGGCAGGGAGGCAAAGCTGCAGCAGCCCACCTACCTTCTGCACTGTTACAAGAGACAGCACCGATTGTCCAGCTGCCCGGCGTGAGAGGCGGCGCCGTCGCCAGCGACGGCAGAGAAGGACGAGGGCAGCACCGTCCAGGGCCCCCCTCCCTTTTTGCTAGGGATGTCAGACAGGGAATCATCGAACAAACATATCACTGCATCAAACTGTAGCAATTCCACGATTATTCGATAGTCCCTGGGGACTGAGTCAGCAATGCGGGGCTGCACCGGCATCCCACACAGCAGACAGAGGCTGTACCAGCATCCCACACAGCAGCCTCTGTGTGACGAGAGCTTGTGCCACCCCGGACAGAGTCTGCTCTGCAGCAGCCTCCTCTGGAGTGTGAGAGGGAGGAGCAGGCAGCGCCGCAGAACTGGTGCTCACGGAGAACTAGATTTTAAGTCAGCTCCCCTCGAGCAACGCCCCCCCACTCCCTCGATGTGAGACAGCAAGGGAGGAAAGGGGGCTCCATGGAGCTGGCATGTGCGGAGAGCCGGCTTAGAAGATAGTTCCCCGTACATCTCATCTCATCTCTGCCCTGCGCCCACGCTGATAGAGAGGCAGCAGTGGAGGGGAATGGGTGAGACGTGGTTCCATAGGAGCTGATACCCGTGGGGAGCTGTCTTAAAAGCTGCTTCCCTTGTGCACCAGCTCCCACCTGCCCCTTCCCCTCCATATTGCTGCATCTCTAGGAGAGGCTGCAGCACGTGGTGGGGGCCAGGCAGCTCCATGGGATCTGGTGCTCATGGGGAGGCAGCTTAAAAGCTGGATCCCCACAGACACCGGCTCCCACCTTCCCCCAGCCCTTGCAGCCTCTGTTCCTGAGGCAGCCGGGGGAGGGGTATGTGGAGTCGACAGGATTAACTAATAAGCCCAGACGTATCGGTTAATCGTGTAGCCGACTACACACGTTGACATCCCTAGTTTGTGCTGCTGCTGGTATCGGCGTTACCCTCTGAAGTAGCCCCTAGCCAGTGGCACCCACTCTCTGGTCACCCAGTTTGGGAGGCCGGGCTGACACCCGCAGTGGGGCCAAAGGAAGTGCTGCAATCCCGCCCCTCCTGCACTTCCCCCTGCACCGCTCTTGGGAGCAGCACTGACTGCCGAGCGGGTGACAAGAGAGTCGTGGATGCTACTGGGGCGCCCAGCTCGGAAGACAGGGCCACCCCCAGCAGTGGTGCAGAAGTAGGAGTGACACACCACACGGAGCCACCCTGCTTCTGTGCTGCTGCTGGCAGGGACGCCGTCGTCTAAGGTGGGCCCCTCGCCAGCAGCCACTCCTTCCAGCCACCCAGCTCAGAAGGCAGCCCCACACCCAGCAGCACTGCCCCCTTCCCTCTGTGCTGCGGCTCGTGGTGGGGCTGACTTCTGAGCTCGGTGACCTGCCAGGGGCGACTACACTGCAGTCACCCAGACCTAAAGGCAGCCCCACTGCCAGCAGCAGTGCAGAAGAAAGGGTGGCAATACCGTACCAGGCCTCCCTTCCTCCTGTGCTGCTGCTGTTAATGGGGCTGCCCCCTAACTGGATGGCCAGACAGTAGCCGCTGCTCTCCAGCCACTCAGCTGGGAAAGCCGGGAGAAATCCGACAGTTTTTAATATTTCCAAACATCTGCCCAGAGGAAGATTTGAGGGCCAAAGACGAGGTCATGGCTGGGAAAACCCAGGCGGACAGTGACGCTGCTCGAGAGCCCCCTACCCTGGCCTTGGCACCCCCTTTTGGGTTGGGAGCCCCAGCTGGAGAAAGGCTGCACTAGGGGATTCCCCAATGACCCTGAGGACCAACAGGGCAAGGAGTTTCTGGCAGACCCTTTCCCACAAATTCCAGGGAATACGCCGCAACTAGGGCCCCATCGCGTCCCCCTGTAACCTCGCCCATTTCACAGCCAGAGCCTTTCCACGCTGCTCCCTGGCACACTCCCGGGGGTTTCCGTGGGAAATTTCCCGGCTCTCTGCCCGGGCGGGTCCTGGCCCAAACTAGGATTGTGTGCGCTGGGGGTGGGGGACATCCCAAGAGTGCCAATTTCACTTCCCAGGAGCCTGTGGGGCAGGGCTAGAGCCGTTCCACCCTCACTTCTCCCTGCCCCTCAGGGTGGCTGTGATCTGCCCCCTCCGAGAGTGCCCGTGTTGGGGCAGGACAACTCCTGTCCCATCCCGGCAGGGCCAGGCAAGCAGCTGGTGCCCCAGGCCCCTCACCACGTGGGGAGCTCAGACTCCCCTCTTCCCCGTTGCACGTCTCCTGGCTGTGAAATGGGTGGGGCCCTAGTCAGGTTCCCAGGGACCTTTCCGCCCGACAGAGCAGGGGTGGGGAACCTTTGCTGGGTCAGGGCTACTGACCCACAGAGAAATTCATGGGGGGCTGCACACAAGTGAGAAACAGCCCCCCTCCCCTCCCCAGCATGGGCCCCCAATGCAGGGGGGAGCCCCGACCTTCAGGGGCCGGATCCCCGCAAGCCGGGGCTGCATCCGGCCCCAGCGCCTGAGGTTCCCCACCCCTGCCGTAGGGATCAGCACTGGATGGGAGTCTCTCTGGAAAGGGCCTGGCTAGGCCACGAGAGCCCAAGGCAGGGCTGCGAGGCGCCCTGGTTTCTTTGGCTTCTCTGCCCAGCTTCCTGGCTGAAGGGAACCAGGACCTGAGCTCGGGTCTGGGGGAAGCGGCGCGACAGGGAGGCCCCCTCAGTCTCTTCCAGCTTCAGCAGGCCCCCGAGGTGTAGCCTCCGTCTGGCCTCTCTGCCCTGGCCGGCTGGTTTCCTCCTTCGCTGCCCTGGTCCCGTGCATGATCCCGCCTGGTCTTGGCTGCTGGGCCGGTTGTTTAGTCTTCAGTCTGTGTTGTGACACGCCCCGTCTCTGGGCTGGAATCGTCTCCGTCGGGTCACTGCGTCCAGGCCACCCCTGGTTCCAAGGTGACGGCAGCTTCTCCCGCCACAAAGCCTGCGGGCTGCCAGCTTCCCTCTGGAAGATTTTGTCTTCGGGCAGTGCTGCCTAGTGGCTGGAGTCTGTAACTGGCCCCTTTTCTCAGGGCACTTTTGCCCAATGGCCAGTGTCAGTCCCTTGCCCCTTTTCTCAGGGCAGTATGGCCCAATGGCTAGTGTCAGTACCTTGCCCAGTTTCTCAGGGCAGTGTGGCCCAATGGCCAGTTTCACCACTTTGCCCCTTTTGGAAGGGCAGTATGGCCCAATGGCCACTTTCAGTACCTTTCCCCTTTTCTAAGGGCAGTGTTGCCCAATGGCCAGTGTCAGTACCTGCCCCTTTTCGAAGGGCAGTGCGGCCCAATGGCCAGTGTCACTACCGTGACCCTTTCTACGGGCAGTATGGCCCAATGGCCAGTGTCAGTACCGTGACCCTTTCTAAGGGCAGTATGGCCCAATGGCCAATGTCAGTACATTGCCCCTTTTCTCTGGGCAGTATGGCCCAATGGCCAGTGTCAGTACCGTGACCCTTTCTAAGGGCAGTATGGCCCAATGGCCAATGTCAGTACATTGCCCCTTTTCTCTGGGCAGTGTGGCCCAATGGCCAGTGTCAGTACCTTTACCCTTTCTAAGGGCAGTGTGGCCCAATGGCCAGTGTCAATACCCTAACCCTTTCTAAGGGCAATATGGCCCAATGGCCAGTGTCAGTACATTGCCCCTTTTCTCTGGGCAGTATGGCCCAATGGCCATAGTTCGTACCTTGCCCCTTTAGTCCGAGCAGTTTGGCCCAATGGCCATTGTCGATACCTTTCCCCTTTGCTCTAGGCAGTATGGCCCAATGGCCATAGTCAGTACCTTGCCCCTTTAACCAGGGCAGTGCAGCCCAATGGCTACAGTCCCTAAGCTGGCCCTGACTCACTGGGCTGTGCAGGTCTCTGTCCAGGGACAGGAGATGGGGGAGGGGTAGTTCCATGCCCCGCCGGCGGGGGAGGGGCAGCTCCTTCTTCTCCCCTGGCGCCCGGCCCAGGTCCGGGTCGTGTCCGTGGCTCCAGTCCCGGCGTGAGCAGGAAAAGCTCCGACCAACGCTCTGACTCCGGCTGGCGGCTCCCTCCCCGCAGGCGTCACCTGCCCTGGAGCAGCCCCTGCCGAGCTGCGGGCACCTGGAGCCAGGCTCGGGCGGGGAGGGGAAGTGGTGCATCCCCGTGGCCGGGCTCCTCCTGTCCCAAGAGAGCAAGGGCCTGTCAGACGTGGGGCCCCGGGAACCAGGGGGGTCAGTGGGAGCTTGGCCCTGGGCGGCGCCTCTCTAGGGCCCCCCAGGGCCAGACCCCTCTGGCCTATCATTGCAGGAGCTACTATCGCCTCCCTCCCCCCCGCCCCATGCCAGCTGTTCCCCCACAGCATCCGGCTGCCCCAGGGCCCTGGCTGGGGCTGGGTCCCAGTGGGCGCATCCCTGCCCCACAGAAGAGCGGGCGCCTTGGTGCCTGGTGAGGGGCGGGTCCTACATGGAGCGGGGCGGGGGAGGGGAGAGGCAGACTCACCCTCCCGCGGGGCCGGGCCCAGAGGCTTTGGCGTGTTGCGACCGGGCTCCCATTTAGGGTTGCCAGGTGTCCAGTATTCTACCGGACGGGCCGGTTTTTGGGCCCTCTGCCCGGTACGAACAGTCAGAACATACCGGACATGAGCAATGTCTGTTTTTTTCTGGGTTTCCTGCCGGGCGCCCGACGGCAGCCTGGCGGGGGGAGGGGGAGTGGCTGGGATGGGGCGCGATCGGCGCTGGGAGCCTCTGGTTGCGTGTGACGCCTTGGGGAGGAGGGGAAGCCCTGTCTGTGCTCCTGAGCGCTGGGCAAGCGCCTTGTGGAGCCGCAGCAGAACTCACTCGCGCTTCGCCAGGACCGTGCGCGGAACAGGCAGCGCCCTGGGATCTGCCCATGCCCGGCTAAGTCCCAATCCCCGCCGGCCGATTCGCTCCCCCCAACCCCCTCCTGGCCAGCCGGTTCTCCCCCACTTCTCCTCCTGATCTTTCCCGGCCAGCCCCGCTGCCCCCGCCAGCCTTGCTTCCGGCGGCCAGTTCTCCCCTCCTCTTCCCGATCTCCCCCAGCCAGCCCCGCTGCACCTAACCCCCCCCCCCAGCCCTTCATCCCGCCAGCTGGTTCCCCCACCCCATCTCCCCCCGGCCATCCCCGCTGTCCCCGACCTGCCCACCCACCCCCTTCAGGCCTGCTTCCCAGTGGCCGCACTGCCCCACGCCCCCGCACCTCCCAGCCAGCCCTGACTCCCTCCCGTCCCGTCCCCCCACCCTCATCTGAGATCAATTGTGTCCGATATTTTTTTTTAAACTCACCTGGTAACCCTACTCCCATTGCTGGGTGGGAGCCTGGGCGGGGTCATTTCCACAGGGCCCCTGGCCTGGCATCTGCCGTTGTCTCTGCTCTCGGGGCCCGTTGTCCAGCCGGGTGCCTCACCTCCGGCACAGCAGCAGTGGACAGAGGGGTCAGGCCCCTCCCTGGCCGGCCGGCCGGCCGGTGTCCTTGGCTGGGCACCCGAGGGACAGTGCCAGCTGGGCCCAAGCTCCCTAGCGGGGGCTGTGCTGAGCTGGGATGGAAGGGAGGAGACAGGGCCCCATCAGTGTCCTGCTTCCAGCTCCCAACCCCCCTGGGCCAGGCGCCTCCCTCCCCACGTCCCTCTTCTGGAGCCAGTGGGGAGAGGAGCTAACGAGACCCCTAGCTCCTGGGGCAAAGGGCGGTGGGCAGGGCCCTCCATGGGGACTTGCACCCCCAGCTCATTTTGCAAGGTTTTGGACTTCTAGCCCCCTGCTTCCCGCCTGCTGCTTCCTTCCCTTCCCTCCCCGCTCCCAGTTCTCCCCCTGTCAGCCCTGCTCCTCCTGACCTCCTCCGAGCCAGCCCTGCTTCCTGCTGGCCGGTCTCCCCCAGCCCCGATGTCCCTGCGCCAGCTGCGTTCCCCCTTGGGGGGCTTGGTCCCTGCTGCGCTCACACAAGGCCAATTTCTGCCCAGGCAGGTGACTCCCCACTGGCCCAGACCATCCAGGGCAGGGGGGTTCCCCATCCCCTGACATGCTCAGAGCCAGGCTGGGGGCCAGACCCTGCAGGACTGGAGAGCGACTGGCGGCTGCTCCAGACAGGGCGACTGGTGCTAGACGGGGGGAGGGGCAGAAGGAGGGGGAGGGGGAAGAGGGGGGACGCTCTGGGGAGACAGCGCTGAGCATTGTATTGTGCTCCAGAGCCCTGTGCCTCCTGCTCTGGACAGCTCTAGGACCAGCCGAGGGAGGGAGACCTGGGCCGGTCAGGTGACCCTGGGGCCTGGCTGCTTTAGTCCTGCCACCGGGGCTTGTCACCAGCAGGGCCAAGGAGCCAGAGGGGACCTGTCCCACAAAGGGAACCAGCCCCCTTGATGTCACTCCTGCTGCTGCCTCCAGCCCCTAACATGGGAACAAGGTGGGGAAGAAATCCTGGAATTTCCAGACGACTTTGTTTTCAGAACCCGAATGGACGCCAACCAGTGTTCTGGGCTGGAATTTCCCGTCCAAAAGTTTGCAGGAAAAAGAAAAGGAAACCCCCCTAAGACACCGCCCCCCATTTCTGACAACCCCCACGTGACAGCAGGAGGATTCCTGAGGCAAAAGCTTCGGAATAGCTCTACCTATGCAACCTGGGAGAGACCCTGGGCCCAGGCTGCCATTGAGGGATGGCAGGGGAGCCACCCCATGGTCCATTTCTTGTGGTGGTAAGGTGGTTTGTGTGTCTCGATGACCTGGAGAGCTATGCCAGTGGGAACTACAGTTCTTGGAAGGGTCACTCAAATTAGACAGGTCAAAGGGTAGAGACCAAAGGAATTTGGATCACCTCTCCCCGAGGTACAAGGGGTTGGCTTAGGGTTAACAACCCTATCCGTAAAAAAACCAAAAGTTACAGAAACACCTACAAAGAAACCTACAACTACTCAAGTCTGGGGAGGAGCTGGCAATCTGCATGGACTGAGTATGAAGCGTGGTAGGGAAAGCTGAAAGGAAGCTGCCGTACAGATGACACTTCTCTCACCCAGGACAGCCACCCAGTTTGGCACATGGAATATTCAGTCCATGTATCAAGCAGGGAAGACAGCACAGATTGCCCTTCACTAGGACTTTCTCACTCCAGAAATCTGCTAGGTCTTAGGGTTTGAGAGGGCAGGAGTTTCTTACACTGCAGACTAAGTAACTGTTCCCCATCGGAATATCCTTCCTCCACTAGGACTTTCTCACTGGTCCCTGTGGGAAAGTGACACTTCCTGTATTTTCTTACAGGAGCAGTTTCTTCTGCCCTCTTTAAATCCATTTTTTAAATGGAGGTGTTCTCCCACCTCACACTCCTCATATCATTGCTCTCCAACCTTTTGAACTGCAAGATCACTTTTCCAATGTAAGTGCAATGGAAGATGCTCCTCAAACCGAAATACCTGTGCCCCACTTCATTCTAGCCCTTCTTTGAGGCCCTGCCCCTCCTCTGAGGCCTCACCATGCTCCCTGCAGCCCTCTTCTTCCCCCAACCTCAATCACTTGCACCAGGCTGGGGTAGGGCTTTGGGGAGAAGGCCCTGTGCTTGTGCCTACGGGTTTGAAGTGGAGGAGGGGCTGTGGTCTTAGCCCAGGGTGGGACAATGGGGTCCAGGAAGGTCTTCAAGTTGCAAGCTCTGGCACTGAGTATTTAATATCCCGTGCTTCATTTGCATATTTGCACAAGCTCTGATGGCCATTTTAACCGTAGGGCTTTCTTGCAGAAGAAATGCATGTTGCCTGTCTACACTGGCCTCTTGAGCAAGAACAGTTGCACAAAAACTTGCTGCCTGTCTACACTGGCCGTGTGTTCTTGCGCAAGTAAACTGATGTTCTACTGTATGAAATCAGGGCTTCTCGCGCAAGAACTATGATGGTCCCGCTCAGGAATAAGCCCTTTTGCGCAACTGTTCTTGCACAAGACGCCAGTGTAGACAGGCAACATGAATTTCTTGCGCAAGAAAGCCCTATGGTTAAAATGGCCATCAGAGCTTTCTTGCGCAAGAGAGAGTCTGCACTGGCATGGATGCTCTTGGGCAAAAGCACATGCCAGTGTCGACGCTCTCTTGCACAACTACTTTCACGCAAGAACTCTTGCACTAAAGAGTTTTTGCGCGAGATCATGCCAGTGTAGATGTAGCTCCCCAGTAGTTTAAGACTTGGGGCATTTGGAAAAGGAGGGGGAGCTACATGTGTGCGGGGTGTATTGTTGTCCTCCGCCGGAGGGACTCTAAATGATTTATGTATGTATCATATGCCCTATAGTGCTAACAGTTAATGGGGATTCTCCTCTAGCTCACGCCTGGCATTTTCTAAAGTAATATATATCTGTGTGTGTGAGAGAAAGAGACGGAGAGAGCTCAAGTGCTTGGGGGCTCCCTCATGTCTCCTCCCCATCCTGATCTGCTTGGCTTCAGCGCAGGAAAGAAGAAATAGTGCAAGCTGAGTGTATTTGACCTCAGATGGAAGCAGGGGAATAGAGTGATAGTGGGGCCAAGTAGCAAGAGCACTTCGCTTCTTTTCCTGCAGATCGAGAGGGGCGGGGACTCAGTGGAGCTGTATAAATCAGATGCCGCTCCATGCCTCAGTTTCCCCCTTCATACAATGCCGATGACACCGAGAATGTTTGTAAAGTGTCTTGTTGTTAGCCCATGGGGCAGAGGGGGAAACTCGGTCTCAGAAGCAGACTGGGGGGAGGTAGAACCCCACGTAGGCAGCGCTGGTTCCACTACGTCACGCTGCCTCACCGGTCTTAGTGGGTCCCTCTCATGGCTGCTCCTCCCCCCAGGAGGAGTGGGTTCCTCTCCATCGGCTGCAGGAACAAGCGCTTGAAAGTGTTCGCCAATGGGCAGCCGTTCTGCAATTCAGCTCTGCCACGGCTTCCAGCAGATCCATACACTGGAGATCGATGGTGCCGTGGTCCTGTCCTGTGTCCGGTTCTCAGCCCAAACAGTGCTGCTGCCCAGAGGGAGGCGAGAGGCACACACACGACACCCCCCTACGGCCGCCCTCGCAGACCCAATAAACATCTCCCTTTTGCAGGAGGACTCTGCTCCTGAGTGGTCCTGGGGCCACTGGTGTGGGTCATAGACCCCCTTTCTGCTCACCGCAGATGGAGACTCCCCTGCTTGGGATAATGTACTAACAGCTCCTCTGCGCCACCCCCCCTTCCCCTGACGCTGCAACATCAAATTAACCCTCCTGGTCTGACCCTGTCCTCCCGCCGGTACCATGAAACCCCAAGCATGATGAGAGGGGGCTGTAAATTGGGGAGCAGGCTACTGCAGGGCTGAGGGCAACAAAGCAGCCCCCCAGAGCCGTGCACGGCTTGGCCACGGGTGCGGAGAAGCGGGAAGTGACGTGACGAGCATTTAGAGGTTGGGGGGGGCTGTGAGGAGGGGGGACAACAGAGCCACGAGCAGGACAGGGGTGAGCCAGCACCAATGAGTCTCAGAGGGGACTAGACCATCCAGGCCTGACCCTTGCTGAGAGAGAAGCTGAGGGATTGGTGCTGGAGCAACCAGGAGCCCCCTACTGCCTTGTGAGCTGTAGAAAAATGGCTTTTCCTGAGCTCCTGAGCGAGCCTAGGGGGAAAAGAAGGTGCCTGCACTGCAGGGCCTCCCTGGAGAGACAGTATCGGTCCCTGCCAGACAAAGGTGGGACCAGCCCCAGGGCCTGGCCAAGAAAGAGCCAAAGTCCTGTGAGAAATCAGGCCCCATGTTCAGGTGTGAGTCCGAGTCCCCACAGACACAGGTGCCCCAGGGCAGTGGTGGATTCTCCGCGTGTCGATGGGTCTAGTGCAGGCCAGAGGCCTTGCTGGGACGCGTTGGGGTAAAACCCAGGGCCTGGGCCGGACGGGAGCCCGTGAGAGGCAGCGGGGCCGGTGGGAGGCTCTAACTCTTGCTCCTGGCCAGAAAGTCCAGTGCTGGGTGACACCAAGGCCACGTGTACGCTGCAGGCTTTTTACACAAGAGCAACTGTTCTTGTGCAAAAACTTGCAGAGCGTCTACACTGTACGTGCCTTCTGGTGCAAGGAAATTTGCAGTGAAGCATCAGAAAACACGGCTTCTTGCACAAGAGTTATTCCTCTCCCCGCAAGGAATAAGCCCCCTTTGTGCAAGAGCTGTTGTGCAAGAAAGCAGCGTGGATGGACACCAAGGGCTTCTTGAGCAAGAAACTCTTATGGCTAAAATGGACAGCAGAGCTTTCTTGTGCAAAAGAGTGTTCACGCTGCCATGGATGCTCTTGTGCAACAGCACATGGCAGGGAGGAGGTGGTCTTGCATACGACCTTTTGCTCAAGAACTCCCGCGTAAAAGAGTTCCTGCGCAAGAAGCCTATAGTGTAGGGCAGGGAACAACCTATGGGGTGCTACTGGAGCTGCTGGCTGCAGGATGCACTGTTGGGGAGGGAGTGGGGGGGACCCCTAGGAATTGCTCAAACTTCTTAGCGGGGTGGCCAGAGGCAGGACATTTCCCTGGCAGGGGTGAGCTGGGGGGGCCGTGACCTCACAGTGGCTTTGGGCAGCCCTCAGCATATAAGGCAAAGGGGTGGGGGAGGGGCAGTGACATCACGGTGGCTTTGGGGAGCCCTCAGTATATAAGGTAAAGGGCAGGTGGAGAGGTGGTGACCTCACAGAGAGACCCAGATCTCAGGCTGATAAAAGGGGGTGCGGGCCCAGGGCACTTTGGAGACCCCGGTTGCTTTATCTCTGGTGCGTCTCCTCCTCACAGTTCCTTTGCGCATTGCGAGATTCAGATCCCCACACCTTTGTGCAGAAGGTAAGAGCCCCCAGGGGTTTGGATCCCGCCCGGGACTGGCTGGGTTCCAGGCAGGGCCAGACCTCGGTCGAGGGCCAGAAGGTGATTCCTCACCTGGGCTGCGTCCTTAGCGCCATTGGGGCCGTAGGGCTTTCTCCTGTTTGGTTTCCCTTTTCCTCCATCCCACCCACATTTCTCCTCTGTTCTTGCCTCTTCTGTGTTGTGCGGACTGGGGAGGTGGGTCTGGAACAGGTCTATGCCCGTGTCTTTGGGGAGAACGCTCCAAGCCCCCCACACCCTAGACTCTCCCCTGATTGGCTGAGCGGGGGCTGTTGATGGGCAGGCGACTCAGGCCCTTGGAGGTCTTGTGCAAGATGGAGCCAGTGAGCAAGGGGGCCATTTGGGGGCTGGGGGGCAGTAGCTTTGGGAAGCTGGAACCCCTGGATTTCATTCTTCAAGCCTGCACCCCAAGCTCATCTTTGCTTCCCTTCATTTACAGAATGGCCCGAGGCTTCCGGCGCTTTTGGATGAAGGCCCTGCAGGCGGCCCCAGGGCCGTCAGGAACCAGGTCTTCCGTCCCTGCGGGCGGGGAAGCTGAATCCCACCAGCCCGGAGCGACACGCCCACCGGCCAGGCCCCCCCAGACCTGGCACCAGGGGCGGCTGGGAAGGCGGGACCCAGCCCAGCGGGGGAGCCGGGTAGGGTGGCTCTGGGGCCTTCTCTGTGGAGAGAAACACCTGCCCCAGGAGCCCAGCCCCCATTACCACCAGGGGGCATCGCCCTGCCCGGCCCCCGGGGACCTACCAGTCTCCGGGAGCCCGCAGCCCATCGCTCTCCGGACCAGCCCCTGCAGCTGTGGGTCCAGGTAGGTCAGCAGCAGCGTCTGGGCCTCCAGCTGCAGCTGGGCCACCTCCCGCAGCCTCTTTGATCCAGGTGAGGGGCCATGAACATCCTGGGCGCAGGGGCTCAGCTGGTACCCAGGAGGGGGCGGGGAGGGCAGCCCCAGTGTCTGGCCTGAGGGCTGCGAACCCCACCCCACTGAGTCCTGCAGCCTCACACTGCTGCCCTGCAGCCAGGGCAACCGATGGGGGTGGGGGTTGCTGCTACCTGGTTCCCTCGTTTTCCTGGTGGGGGGCTCTGCTGAGGGCGTTGGAAGATGTGAGGGTGGAAGGGGGATCTATTCCTGCGAGGGGAGTGTGGGGCCCAACCTGAGCTGTGTCCCTGACATGGGGGGCGCGTGACCCCTGCTGGCCACTGGAGTCACCCTGTTCCCTTCCCTCCCTCACAGAGTCCCCCTGGGCCTCACCGGAGCGCTGCTGGGAGCGGATGGACTCCCGGGTGGAGGAAGTCCTACTTTATGATATTGAAGAACAGCTCCGCACCCGGGACACGGTACGAACTTTCTCCACCTGGGTGGGACCCGAGATTGTCCGGCCCCTTCCCAGCACGTCCCTCCCCGCGAGGGGCTTGTCCCTGGGGATCCCCCTGGGGCTCCTTCTCCTGCATGACCTGGGCCCCCCAAACTGGGGGCTCTTGTCATGCACCACTTGGGCCCCCCACAAGCCTGGGCAGCAGTTTGGGGGGGGAGTGTGGGTGCTTGGACCACCGGCAGCTCCCACCTCCACTCCTGGGAGGCCTGAGCCCTGCAGCTCTCCAGGGTGGGGCAGGCAAGACCCAGGCTCACAGACTCTCTCTGGGGTTGCAGAGCCCGGCCGCCCTGCAGCGATTCCTCTTAGCCATCCCCACCGCCTGCCTCACCGCCTTCGACACCCTGGCGCCCCACTGCACCAAGGACACTGTGGTGGCCAGGATCGTGGTGAGCGAGTCGCAGCAGCCGGGAGGGGGGGATGGGATACGTGGGGTGGACAAGGGTCTGCCTGGGCAATGGGTGCGGGTGGGTGTGCTGGAAATGGGATGGGTGGGGCCAGGAGTGCTGGAGGGGGAGGTGGACATGGGGAGGGTAGGTGGGGATGCTGGAGGAGGGAGGGACAGAGAAATGGGGCAGGTCTGGGGCAGGTCTGGGGGTGCTGGACAGGAAGAGGGATTTGGGATAGGTAGGGGTCTCCCCGGGCCATCGGGGGGGTGCTGGAAGACAGCAGAGCAGGCTGCTGGGTATGCGCCTAGGGGAACAGAGATGAGGAGATTCAGAGGCTGGTCACCAGGGGTAGTGAGGGCCAGGAGACGGCCTGGGGAGAAGGATTGAGATGGTCCCAATTTGGGAAGGGGGGTGCTGGGAGGGGCCCTGTGCCAGGCAGGGTGGCTACAGGGCAGCAGGAGGCAGTGGGGTTTCATCCTGCTGGCTGGGGGGTGCTGGCCATGTGAGCGTCTCTTGGGGACGTGCTGGGGCCCCAGTCTCACATGCCCCTTTGTCTCCTTGGGGTCTCACAGGAGATCATGGAGGACTCCCCACCGCCGCTGGTCTTGGCCAACTGCCTCAGTGCCGCCTGCAGCCTCAGGTATCGATCCCCCCCACCCCTCCGACACTCCCCCCTCCCAAGAGCAGATCCCCTGACAAGGGAGTAGGAAAGTCTCTGTCTCCTGCTGCTGACTTAAAAGTCTCTGCCCCTCTCTCCTGCCAGTACCTTGAAGCCTCCCCTGCAGGCCCAGCTCCTGAGCCTTTGAGGGACTGGCAGCGGGAGCCCATCCACAGCCAGGTACGTCCCCTCCCTCACGCCCCTCCTCCCCCCAGCCAGGAGCAGGAGCAGCCTCTGTTTGGCTGGAGCTCTGGAGAGGAGTGGGGGGGTGCAAAGGGAGGGAAGAAGCTGCAGGTTTGGATCCTTCCCTCCGGGGGTCCCGATGCTCTCCCGGGGGGCCCCTCCCTACCATGCCCAACCTGGGCTCTTCCCTGCTCTGATGTATGGAAGGCGGCTGAGACCCTGCTCTAGGCAGGACCCCAGAGCCAGCTGGTGGCCTGGATTCCCCAAGCCCAACCCTCCCTCTGACCTAGGGCTCCCCCTTGCCTTGCAGGAGCTTAGCCGGGCCCTGCGCGACATGCTAGACATCATGTTGAGCAACATCCTCATTGAGTCCCCAGACACCGCCAGGCTCCAGCTCATTATGGAGGTGAGCCCCGTGGAGAGGTACAGGAGCCATTTTCCCTGCTTCTTCGGGGGGCAGAGAGAGGAGCTGTGTCAGTGGCTGGGGGGCGGGGAGGGGGGACTCCCAGAACCGGCGCCTGCCTACGGGTCCTGACCTGCCTCTTTCCCCCACAGCACCTGAGCAAGTGGCTGGATTCCCGCCTGCCCCAGGAGCGATCCAGGGCCCTTCGCAGCACCACGGCCCTGCTGCGAGTCGCCACCACCCTCCCGGGGTTTGATGAAAGTGACCTCGGAGCCGTGGGGTCTGGTGCTGCAGGGCGCGGGGCTGGGAGCGTCCCCCGGGGAGGCAGAGGCAGAGCCGGGAATGGGCCGGGACTGATCCGCGTTCTCCTTTCCCATGGGAGGGACGACCCTGGGCCTTTCCGGGGAAGCTCTTGTGTGACTGCACCTGCGCCTGGCGACTGGGGAGTGGCCGTTAGTGGATCCCCTTGTTCCACCCCCGGAGTGACCCTTCAGTCGGGGCCACTGCTCCGGGTTGTCTCCTCGCAAGACCGTCCCTGCCCCCACCCCAGGAGGTGTCTCTGTCCATCCCCCGAGCTTAAAACCGCCTCGGCGGCCTTTTGCATGTGACATGCAGCCCCAGGATGCTGAGGGACCCTCCCCTCTTCTCTCTCCCCTCAGAACTCAGCCGACTGGCCCAGGATGTGTCACCACGTGGCCCAGCTGGGCCTTTTAATTTTGGACCCATCCGAGGACATCAGCCGGCTGGCCCGGGAGGGGGTGCACAGTCTCTACCAACTCGTCCTGCACCACAGGGGTAAGGAACCCAGCCGGCAACTGGGCCCCAGGGACACCCTGAGGGTGCTGGCGGCGGGGGGATGGGACCCAGCCCATTTCCCCCAGACTGGCCCAAGGGGGGACGCGTCCCGCTGGGTTCCCGTCCTTCTGCCCCCTTTGCCCTTCCATTTGCCTAGGGATGCCTGGTGGGACCTGTGGGAGGGGAAGGGCTCAGACCTGCCAGCAGAATGACCCTGTTGTGTCTCTTCCAGGCCTCAACATCCACCAGGCAGAGGACCTGTGGTGCAGGCACTGGTATAAAGACAGCTGGGTCCTGGCTCACAGCAACACAGTCAGGGTGGGAGAGGTAAGGACACGCTGCCAGGGCAGGACGCGGCTCGGGGGTGGGACTGGCTGGGGCCCTCGTGCGGGTAGGACGCGGGGTGGGACGCGGTGAATAAGTCACTGATCGAAGGGTCGATGCATTTTCCCTCGACTGTTCGACCCGTGGACAGGGCGGCGCTGCCCCTTTGTGACGCTGTCAGGGCGTTTCAAAGGGGCGGCGCTTCGCAGGGGCAGCGCCGCACGGAGCCCCGGATGTGGCATAGAAGGAGAAGGAGGGCGGGGCAGGGGCGACACTTTTTGACTGAGGCCGCTCCAAGATGTTGGCAGGTGTCTTAGGGCTGCCGTGTTCTGCGGAGGGGGGTGAGGTCTGGGCGGAGTGGGGGGGCGGGAGGAAGGTGTGACCCGGGGCAGGGGTTTGGGCTGCAGGGTGAGGAGAGCGTCCGGGTGCAGGGTCTGGAAGGGAGTTTGGGGAAGGAGGAAGCCGTTCTAGCCCCAGGAGTTGGGGCCGGGTTCTGGGCCTTCAGCTGAAGCCTCATGTCCTCTTGATTTCAGGTCTTTGGGCAGCTCTTCTCCCAGGAGCAGACTCGTTCATTTTTGGAGAGAGCGCTGCTCGCCGCCCGCTCCCCTCTGCGGCGCCCCAGCAAGGCCGGGCTGGTCCTGGCCCACGCCCTGCTGGGGCAGGCCCAGCAGCTCCTCGGCTACATGGTGAGCAGCCGGAGCCGATGCAGGAGAGTGGGGCGGGACCAGGGTCTCCTTCCCATCCCCTCAGGGAATCCCCCCCGCCCCTTTCCTCAGGCTGCCCCCACCCCACGTCCCCGCTGGCAGAATCCCTCCCGCCCCTGCGAGCACAAGCCGTGTCCTGGGAGGTGGGAGGAGGCAGAGGTGTCAGGCGCCCTGGGGGGGTCAGGAGCTCACCCTACGGGCTGTGTGCCTGACAGGGGGGTGATTAGAGAGCAGAACATGTGTCAGCGCTGGGGGGAGGAGGGTGGAAATGCTGTTGGGGCCCAGTACCCCTGAATCCCCGGGGATGGATCTCTGTCTGACAGATTCTGCTTCCCTTGCAGCAGGAAGACAGCCAGTGAGTGCACCAGGAGTTGAGGAGCCAGCAGCTGCGTCCCTCTCCCCCCAATCCTGCAAATTGTATTTCAATTGTATTTCAATTTAGATGAAAGAATATTTGAAAAAACAGTTGGAGCAGGCTTGGTCAATAATTTTTAATGGGGGGGCAGAGGGGGGCACTCTAGGATTTTGGCAAGTGGTCAAGGGCCACATTTCTACCAAGGTGTTTGGGGTCTGGGACGGGGTGGTTGGGTGCAGAAGGGAGTTTAGGGTACGAACCTGGGGGCAGGGAGGGAGGGTATGATCTTGGGTAATGGATTGGGGTGCAGGGTCCAGGAGGGGGCATGGGTGCAGAAGAGGAGTCTGGCCTGAGGGAGGGACTAAGGGGGGGGTGCAGGGACTGGGAGGGAGGTGTGAGCTGGGTGAAGGGGGAGCAGAGGGTTTGGGGAAGAGGGGTACGGGTGCCAGAGAGGATTCTGGCCTGGGGGAGGAGTGTCAGAGGGGGTGCAGGGTCAGGGAGGAAGCTGTAACCTGGGGGCAAGAGGGACACAGGTTCGGGTGGCTACCTGGGACAGGGAGTCGGGGGGAGGGGACCTCGGTACCTTCGGTGGTCTGAACTCTCAGTGTCAGTGTCGTCTGGTCAGGGTCGTCCCGGCGCCCTCCTGACAGGACCTCTATTCTGTCCGTGACGATAAACTTTCGGCTGTGTGCATAACAGTCGGTACTCCCTTTATCTAGAGTGTTAGACCCCGTGCACTTGGGTCAACACAGGAGGTCTCTCAGAGGCCTTCGTAGGGGCAGCACCGCACGGAGCCCCGGATCTCCCGTAGAAGGGGAACCAGGGTGGGAGGGGGGGCAACACTTTCTGATGGAGGCCGCTCCAAGATGTTGGCCAGTGGCCTAGGGCTGCTCTGTTCTGTGGAGGGGGGTGAGGTCTGGGAGGGTCTTGGGGCAGGAGGAAGGTGTGACCTGGGGAGGGGTTTGGGGTGCAGGGTGAGGAGAGCGTCCGGGTGCAGGGTCTGGAAGGGAGTTTGGGGAAGGGTTAGGGTTAGGGTATCGCAGGAGTTGGGGCCGGGCTCTGGGCCGTCAGCTGAAACCTCCTGTCCTCTTGATTTTAGGTCTTTGGGCAGCTCTTCTCCCCGGAGCAGGAAATCTCCTTTTTGGAGAGGGCGCTGCTCGCCGCCCGCTCCCCCCTGCGGCGCCCCAGCCAGGCGGGGCTGGTCCTGGCCCACGCCCTGCTGGATCAGGCCCAGCAGCTCCTAGGCTACATGGTGAGCAGCCGGAGCAGATGCAGGAGAGTGGGGCAGGGCCAGGGTCTCCTTCCCATCCCCTCAGGGAGTCCCCCCCGCCCCTTTTCTCAGGCTGCCCCCACCCCACGTCCCTGCTGGCAGAATCCCTCCTGCCCCTGCGAGCGTCCCTGGGATTGGGGGCGGCTCTGCGCACAGGAACCGTGTCCTGGGAAGTGGAGGGGGCAGAGGTGTCAGGAGCCCTGGGAGGGTCAGGAGCTCACCCTACGGGCTGCGGGCCAGACGGGGGGGTTACCAGAGTGCAGAACAAGTCTCAGCGCAGGGGGGAGGAGGGTGGAAATGTTGGGGGGGCCCAGTACCCCTGAGTCCCCAGGGATGAATCTCTGACGGATTCTGCTTCCCTTGCAGCAGGAAGACAGCCAGTGAGCGCACCAGGAGCTGAGGAGCCAGCAGGTGGTCGCCTGGGACAGGCAGTCGGGGAGGGGATGTGGGTGCCAGGGGCAGGCTCTGGCTGGGAGGAGCTTACCTAGGCAGCGACGTAGGGGGGAGCCCAACTGTCACCTGAGGGGACGGGGGAGCTTAATTTTCAACTGAGGGGAATGGAGGAAATAATGTGGAGTGGAGGGGAGCGAGATGAGGGGGGTTGAATTGTTCCCAGAGGGGAGATCTCCCTGGCTGGAGGAGCCGGGGGGGAGGGACATTTCCAGCAAAGCCCTCACATAAGAGGGGGACAGACGGGGAGGAGGGAGAGGATGGGGATGGGCAGAGGGCAGGGCAGGTAGAAATGGGGAGGGGAAGGAGAAGGGAAAGGGGAAGAGATGGAGGAGAACAGGGGATGGGAACAGCGGGAGGAGGGGCGGATGAGGAGCAGGACAGAAGTAGGGCAGTGGTGATGATGGCTGGGGGATGAAAGCCCAGTCAGGGCCCAGGGGAGCTGCCCTTTCTGTCCCCAGGTGTCTGGGGGTCTCCCCCACACTCACAGAACACTGCTCCTCAGGAGACTCTTTAAAGTTTTTTTTCCAGCTCCCCACTTTTGGGGGCAGGGACGTGCTGTCAGGAAGGGGCGATACCTCAAGTCATATCGGAAACACAGAGACACCCCCCACCACATGACAGAGGCCGGGACAAGCTTTAGAGAGCCCTACAGCAGAAACCTCTTCCCTCTCCCTCCAATCCAAGGTCAGAGGGGGCGACCTCACCTCCCCCTGAGGCTGCAGGGCACATCCCAGAGCAGAGGCTCTCAAGCTTTTTGGCCTGCAAACCACCTGGCTCAACGTAAACCTTTGTGCAGAGCACCTGTTGCTAATGGAAACGCACCGTTCATGACATCATCACACCTGCGCCATTTTGCTAGTGCTGGAAATGGGGTGACTGGTTTAATTTGAATGATTAAACAGATTAGGCGTTTTAACTTTCACATGTGAGTTTATCAAAGTTCATTTTTAATAACGTAAAATATTAATTTCTGTCTAACACAAAGGGTTTCAAAGTTTTCTTTATTTAAGGCAGGGATGAGGAAACTTTTTTGTCTCCAGGGCCACTGACCCCCAGAGAAATCAGTTGGGGATCACACATGAGAAAAGCAAAATACAAAAACTTCCAAAATCCCCATGCCTCACTGAGGTGGCCCCCAACTGAGGCACCTCACTCCTCTGGTGCTCCAGCCCCACTGGGGTGATGGGAAGGGACAGGGAGGACTGAGGTTCGGGGATCCCTCATTTGTGCCCCCCCTCATATTGTAGAGGGACCCGCAAATGCCACTAACCCGGGGACCCAGAAGAGTTAATCTGGCCTGGGGATGGAGTGCCAGGGGAGTGAGATGTCTCAGTTGGGGCCACGTTAGTGAGGCTTGCGGGGGTTGGAGGGATTTTTTTTTGCATCTCACTTGTGTGGCCCTGACTGATGTATCTGTGGCCGCTGCCCCCTGACTCAAAACAGCTTCCCTGCCCCTCTCATGAACAAAGACAATGCTGAAACATTTTGTTTGACATAATATTTTATTTAAAAATATTAAATAAATATTTAATTTATCTGGCCGCAGCATCATAACACTCCTGCACCCCTC
Source organism: Pelochelys cantorii (assembly GCA_032595735.1). Taxonomy (NCBI): domain Eukaryota; kingdom Metazoa; phylum Chordata; order Testudines; family Trionychidae; genus Pelochelys; species Pelochelys cantorii. The sequence continues at coordinate 20,192,014 of CM064351.1, read as the reverse complement.
CCCCCCCGAACCAAAACTTGAGCCTATCATGCAGTGGAACCCCCTGACCTGAGCCTCTCACATCCCCAAACTCCTGCACCCCCACATAGAATCATAGAACCATAGAGCTGGAAGAGACCTTAGAAGGGCATCAAGTCCAGCCCCCTGCCCAAGGCAGGACCAATCCCAACTAAATCAACCCAGCCAGGGCTTTGCAAGCCGAGACTTAAAAACCTCCAGGGATGAGACTCCACTACTTCCCTAGGGAACCCATCCCAGTGCTTCCCCACCCTCCTCGGGAAATAGATTTTCCCTAATATACAACCCGGACCTCTCCCACCACAACTTGAGACCGCTGCTCCTTCTTCTGCCATCCGTCCTCAGTCTTCTGCCACAACACTCCTGCACCATCCACACACCACAAATCTGTGTCCCGAGCCCATCAAACTCCCAAACTCCCTGCCCTGAGCCCCTCACACACCCCAACGCAAATTCCTGTTGCACCCTCACAGCCACAAGGCTGCGGCTTGCTCAACCAGAGCCAGATCCAGGCTTCCCTGCAGAGCCCCCTGCCTGCCAGCAGGACCAGGAAAAAACCTGCAAATACACTGCAACAACCACAAATGGAATGCAGTTTTCAGTAACCACACACACGCGAGCGTAGCTCTGTGCTCTTTCTGTGTGTAAATCGCTGGGCACATGTGTGTCTGCTACTGCACGTGTCTCACTGCATGTGTGTCTGTTACTGGATATCACAGTATCATCGAGTCCTAGAACTGGAAGGGACCCCATGGCACGGCCAAGCTCTTCTAGCCCATCCCTGACAGGTGTCTGTCCAACCTGCTCTTAAATATCCCCAGGGATGGAGATTCCACAACCCCCCTCGGCAACTAATTCCAGTGTTGAACCACCCTGACAGGTCGGAAGTTTTTCCTAATGTCCAACCTAAACCTCCCTTGCTGCAGTTTAAGCCCCTTGCTTCTTGTCCTTGTGTCATTGTGGGCGAGTCTGTCACTGTGTGTATCACAGTGTGTGTGTGTGTGTCTGTCACTGCCCATGTTTATTATGTTTGTAGCGCCCCCTCTCCACCTGGTTACCTTCTTTAATGCCAGTCTGCTTACTGCTTTTGATGGACAGGTCTGGGTTCTTCTGGATCCCGCTACCCACTCAACTTTATTTTTCCGATGGATTTATTTGGCGCTGCCTCCTCCCCCCTCACTCCTTCCTGGCAGGGTCACCAAGGCAGCTTGGGAGGAAAATTCTAACCCAGGGTATTCCCCACGGACTTGCAAGATAGTTGGAGACTCCCAGAAAATAACACAAACACATATACTATAATAAACACAATTCTATTAAACAGGAGACAAATAGAACAGAACAGGGTAGAACACTATTTTTAGGCTCACCGGTGCCCAGCAACTGTAAGGTTAGTGTCCCGTTGTTACCCGTACTCGGTTGGGGCCCTTGATGACTTTTGAGTACAAAATTCTTCTCTGCAGCGGTTTAGCAGTGGGGCTGACTGGGTCCAGTACAGCCCAAAGGACTCACGAGTGGGAGAAGGCGGAAATCCCTCCACAGGTTTACTATGCAGCAGGTTATAAAATCCCCAAACAAATTCCCTGACTGACTAACAAAAAGATGGTGCACTCACATACTCCAGGAATGAGCCTCAGGCTCACAGATGACTCAGGCACTGCAGAGGGGCTGGTCTCTTCTGGCAGGGATCCTCTTTGGGCAGGAATCAGGCTGCTTCCATCCTGGAATTTCCTCTCACTACAAAAGGGTGCAGGCCACACAACTGCACCACAAGTCAAACTATAATCTCCTAGCCCAGCATTCCGACACACACACACACACACACACACACAGCAGCCCCAAACCACCAGCCAGAGCAGAGCCAACCATGCATACTGGGCTCACCCAGGGAGCCGGAGACCCAACTCAGCCTGGCTGGGGATGCCTCCCAGAAAACTCCACAAACTAGAAATAAAACCCAGCTGAGGGATCCTGCCTTCAGGTCCCTAGAGGCCAGTTCTCAGGGGAACCCCCTGACCTGAGCCTCCAGGCCTGGGGCATCCAGGCCTGGGGCTTACCAGCTCCCACACAGCCAGCCCTCCCCTTGCCCCGACTGGCTCCACCTCCTCCAGCCCCTCCTGAACTCTCTGGGAGGGGCATCTCACTGCCGATGGGTTACCGGGCTGACTCTGTCCCTGGTAGGGAGGGGGAGCCAAGGCAAACTCAGAGTGCCTCTCCCGGAGCTGCCAGCAGACAGAGCCCCAGGAATCTAGGGAATGTCCTTGGGCGTTACACTCTCCCTGGCAAAAGTCCTTGCCGTCCTCGGCAAGGGTCATTTAACCACAACGCAAACACGCAAGGTCCTTTTTATCAGGTAACAGCAGACATTGTTTCGTGGACAATAAATATGATTAGCCAATCGGTAGCTATTGCCGTGTCCACATACAATATTAATTTAAAACAACATTATATTGTTATTCAATTTCCATTAATAACATTCTTACTATATTGAAAGAAATGACTTAACCTTGGAGTCTCCATTGTTAACTATCAGACACAAACAGTAATAGGCCACCCACACCCATCTATTGACTAAGTGCAGAGGGACAGAGGTGGAGGACCCTGGGACGTCAGAAGTGAGTTTCTGTGCAGGTTTCTGCTCTCGTTCTGAACGTCGAAGTACAGGAGCTTCTCCATTCTCAGGGCTGCCAGCAGTAATGGCTGCAGGACAGTCAATGATTTCCCTCTCTGCAGGTTGCATGGCTTCTCCCACATTCTCCACATCCTCTACAGGTGGAACCATCCTAGCTGGTAAACCACTTGCCTCTTCAGGCGGTGCCAGCAGGCGGGGGTTACCATGCTGTATTGTTGCCTGAGGGGGTACAAATGGTGCAGCTTCAGGGTTAAGTATTTGAGCCAGAGGAGGCTCAGATTCTCCCTCTCGAACAGTTTCTACCTCACATAGCTGCTCATGAAGCATAGGAGGCATTGGATAATAGGGGGAGAATTCCTTCTCACTGCTACTCTGGGAATGAGGATCGTTTTCTCCACGGGAGGTTAAAGACTCACTGTCTGCCTCCTCAGCAGATTCAAGTTGTGCAGTAACACTTCTTCCTGCAGGAACTTTCTTCCTTAGTCTTGAAGGAGTAATGGCTCGCCGGGAGGAGCCACGATCACTATTGTTCTCTTCACCTATTAACTGCCCCACTGGCAAGAGGTGGTTTCAGTGAATAGTCTTACAAACATTTTTTCCATTTTCCCTCCTAAGGCGATCTACAGGCAAGTCTGGTAGCTTATCAACCGCTGTGTAGGAGTCTGCATTCCACCGGTCAGCTAATTTCTGCTTTCCGGTGAGACCTAGATTTCGGATTAAGACTCTGTCTCCTATCTGCAGATCCTGTTCAGGGACCCGACTATCATATCTCTGCTTGTTGGCAAGGTTGCTTTTTGTGGCTGCTTGGGAGGCCAGTTTGTAAGCTTCCTGCGAGTCACGCCGAAGACTCTGAATGTATTGGAGATAAGTTGTTTCGCTAGCTTCATCAGAGGATATTCCAAAACATAAGTCAATTGGTAGCCTTGCTTCTGTACCAAACATTAAATAATAAGGCAAAAATCCAGTGGACTCATTTTGAGTGCAGTTAGAAGCATGCACAAGGTAACTGACATGCGCTCACTCCATCTGATCTTTTGGGATGGATGTAGTGTTCCCAACATGTTTAGCAAAGTCCGGTTGAATCTCTCACCTCAAAAAAGATATTTTGGCCTTGGAAAGGGTTCAGAAAAGGGCAACTAAAATGATTAGGGGTTTGGAACGGGTCCCATATGAGGAGACGTTAAAGCCACTGGGACTTTTCAGTTTAGAAAAGGGAGACTGAGGGGGGATATGATAGAGGTATATAAAATCATGAGTGGTGTGGAGACGGCCGATAAAGAGAAGTTATTTATTAGTTCCCTAAATAGAAGAACTAGAGGACACCAAATGAAATTAATGGTAGCAGGTTTAAAACTAATAAAAGAAAGTTTTTCTTCACACAGCGTGTAGTCAGCCTGTGGAACTCCTTGCCAGAGGAGGCTGTGAAGGCTAGGACTATAATAGAGTTTAAAGAGAAGCTAGATAATTTCATGGAGGTTAGGTCCATAAAAGGCTATTAGCCAGGCAATAAAATGGTGTCCTTGGCCTCTGTTTATCAGAGGCTGGAGAGGGATGGCAGGAGACAAATCGCTTGATGATTGTCTTCGGTCCACCCTCTCTGGGGCACCTGGTGCTGGCCACTGTCGGCAGACAGGATACTGGGCTAGATGGACCTTTGGTCTGACCCATTCTTATGTTCTCTCCGGTTGTGGATCTCCCTGGGGATGGTAAGGAGTGGTTCTGGACTTCCTTATTCCCAGGGTTTTTGTACGTTCATGAATTAGTCTGCTTTCAAAATCTCTTCCCTGGTCAGAATGGATTCGGCAGGGAAACCATAATGTACAAAGAATTTGTCCCATAACATTTTGGCCACTGTACTGGCTTTTTGGTCTTTTGTGGGATATGCTTGGGCATACCTTGTAAAATGGTCAGTAACTACAAGTATACTGGAGTGTTTTTTTTCTATCAGGCTCCAAGGACAAAAAGTCAATGCACACCAATTGCATGTGTTAGGCCACAGAAAATTGGGCCTAGGGTGGTTATGCTAAGAAAGACCGAGAATTGTCCAGCAAAGGGTTCTGGGTAGTCCCTGAACAAAATTTGAGACATGAGTTGAGCAAGGGCGTACTTCGAATGCCTGCCTAAGCTACAAAAAAAGGCGATAAGCGAACAGCTGCATTTTTGTACTTGCTGAGCTGAACAGCTTGCTTAAGGAACTGATAAGAAAACTCCCTGTCTCCTCGTTGTCTGGTACTTGCCTTCTGTCTTAATAAGAAAGTTGCTAAGGTATCAAGGCCACATTGTATAGTTGGCAAGGTATGCATCCATGCTAGAAGTTTCTAACTAACAAAGGGGGGTGGATTGCTTAAGTGAATAGTCGATGACGCGACGGAACTGTCTATATAACCCTACTTGTTATAGAAATCGGGGGCTGGTTCTCGGTAGAGACGGGCTGCTCTCTATTGTCGTGTGCACTCTTCAATAAAGAGCTTTGTGATTAGACCTTGCCGGTGTTGCCTGTCTCTTTGCGGTCAGACAACGAACTGAAGCCGTCTGGGTTCGAGTCCCCGACACATGGGTGCATCTGTAGTGATGTTCACCATAGCTGCTGCCTTTTTTGGCAGGGTCTTCCGCTTAACACGCCGAGAGCACCATTTGTAGTGGTCTTCCACAGATGCTGTCATTTTGGGCCAATACAACCGGTCTCTGACCAGTTCCAAAGTCTTATCTACCCCCAGGTGACCATGATCATCGTGCGAAGACTTCAGCACCATCTCCTGGTATTCTTGGGGTAAGACCAGTTGTTTTCGCACATGGCCCCTTACAGTCTGGATGGTCCGGAATAACAAACCTTTGTTGATCACGAAACGATCCCTCTCTTTGAAGAGAAGAATTGTGCCGGGGGAAAAGTTAGCCTTAGAGATGGGTTTTTCACCCTTTTCCACAGCTTCCAGCACAGGTCCAATGTTTGAAACTTTCCACTGAGCTCTTCTCAATTCAGTCGGAATTAACTGGGCAATTCAAAAGTCTTTAGCCCAGCGAGGTGGGTATAGCCTTCTCAGACGACCCCAGTATGTCAGCATATCTTTCCTCGTTTACATAAGGGGACTGCACTTTTCCTATTGCGGCCTTGCAGGTGGCACGAATAGCAGGAGACGGTATCACCATCCATTCAGACTCTTCCTCGAGCGGGTTTTGAGGGCAACGGGACAATGTATCTGCGTCTGCTTGGTTTGACCCGAACGGTACTGCAGCTTAAAGTCATAAGCAGCCAAGGCAGCCATCCATCGCTGACCAGTAGCATCTAGTTTAGCCGTGGTCTGCACATAAGTAAGTGGGCTATTATCTGTTTTTACTCCAAAAGTCGCTCTGTATAGATAATCATGACGTTTGTCCACAACAGCCCATTTGAGAGCTAAAAACTCAAGTCTGTGCACGGGATAGTGTCTCTCAGAGGCAGTCAGCCCTCGACTGACAAAGGCCACGGGTTTCCATTGATTCTCATAATTTTGATAGAGAACTGCTCCGAAGCCATGAAGACTGGCAACTACGTGCGGTTCATAGGGCTTGGTAGGGTCTGCAAAGGTTAACACTGGTAGAGTGGTGAGTTTCTCAATAAGGGCATGGAAAGCGCTGTTGCATTCCTCAGTCCAACGGTCTCTAAAGGGTTCGTTCACCTTGATAATACCTCTCAGGAGGATTCACAAGCTTAGGTTAGGGTGATCTCTTCCACGTTGGGGGGTATCCCCTTGTCAAATTGGTGCAAGCCAAGCTAAGGCATCATCTACCCTGGCTACAGTGTATTGATCTGGGATGGTCCTTTTATTCAGTGTGCGATAGTCTACACACATCGCACAGTCCCATTTTTCTCCGCACCACCCAATGGGGGATGCATAGGGGCTACGGGATTCAGAAATTATTCCTGCTTCCAGTACTTCTTGGATACGCTTTCTCACATGCTCAATGTTTGCAGGTGCCAGTCTTCGGGACCTCTCCCTGAAAGGCCCATCTGCCAAACGAATGGTGTGTTCCACGTTAAGGGCACACCCCACATCCCATTCCCCGTGGAGAACACATTAAGTCTCTCGCTTAGCTGCTTTTTTAACCGGTCTTTGCAACTGGGAGATACAGGAGAATCACCAAAATTAAAAAGATCAGGATCCAATGCCTTACAGGACTTTCTGGCTGCAGCTGCAGGGCTCATAACACTCTCTACTCTACACAATCGTGCCAATACCATTCCTTTCCTGATGGTTATGGGATGGTTGGTTTCATTTCTTACTCTGACCATAATGCCAGTTTCCTCCAGCTGTAGTAAGGACAATAAACCTCTCAGAACCATCAGACTACAAGGGAGGTTATCTCTATCAGAGGACTCCATCATTACGTATGAGGAAGTCTGCTACTGTGCTTCTCAAGTTTTCCTTTCCATCTTTGCCTGCATGTCACTGTGGGGGATGGATGTGGGGGGGCCAGGAGCGTGTCTGGGAGAGGGGAGTTCAGACCTGTCCCATGGACTCCATGCAGGACCCATGTGCCCCATTCCTGCTCTGGCTTCATTCACTGGCTCAAGCTCATTGGGGGAGGGGGCTGCGGCTGGAGCCTGGGGGATTAGGATCACTGGCCCAGGCTGTGTGTGTGTGTGTGTGGGGTGGATCAGGGCTGTGTGTCCCAGGGTCACTGGTCTGGCTGGGGGAGGGGCTCTAGTTGGGGGCTGCTCAGGGTCCCATGGAGAGACAAGCTGCAGGATGTGGAGGCAGCTGCCCCACAGCACTGGGAGGGGTCTCAGAAGTAAGGGCCTCACAAGCGCCTGTTAACAGTCACAGGGCCAAAAGCCAGGACACCAGCATCGTGAGATGCTAGAACTCCTGCGTCCTTCCTACACCCCCTGGGCTTATGGCTTATTCCTGCAACCCGCAGCCTAGGGGCCCTGCCTTTGTCCTGCAGACCTTATGGGACTCTTCTCCCACAGAGCCCTTGCAAGCTGGGTTAGCTCTGTACACACAGTCTGCTGCCCCTGCGGTTAGCCATGCGGCTGGGCCCTTTCCCAACTTGGCTCTCTCCCTGCACAAGCTGGTCCAATACGAGATCCCCCGGCCCTGTGCCTGAGAGGTGTAATGGCTGGCCTGGCTCTGCGACCGTGGGTAGGGTTACCAGTGTCTGGGACTGATCTGGACAGTCCGGTAGTTGGACTTTGTGTCTGGTAAACAAATAGAGAAAATACTGGATGTATAAGTGTCCGGTAATTTCCAATTAAGGGAGTTTTTCTGCTTTTCTCTGCACCCGACGGAAGAGGTACATGGAACAGGTAAATAAACCTGACAACCAGTTTAAAACAGGTGCCTGCATTTAGACAGCTCAGGTAGGCTGGGGTTTGATTGGAGCGGTATCTGGTAGCTCCAGGAAACCTCTCTGGTTTCCGTTCCAAGCTCTGCCACAGACTTGCTGCCTGACCTTGCTTTAAAAATGGTGGTAAAATATTGTAGAAACACTTCAATACGTTTTTTTTTCATACACAACTTTTTCTGTGCATTCTGTTGCCCTCTGCTGGATGGCATCAGAACTGCATGTGTGTGTCATAGTTCCTATACAACTAACAGCGAATAGGTAGTGTCCAGTAGTTTGAGACTTGGGCCATTTGGAAAAGGAGGGGGAGCGATGTGTGTGGGGGGTGTATTGTTGCCCTCTGCTGGATGAACTCTACATGAGCAAAGCGGACAGGAGCTGCAGACAGGGGCGTGTGAGAGGAAGGTTGACAGAGGGAGGCCAACGATGGTCAGGAAGTCCCTCAACACCTGTGCCAGCACTGCTTCTGTCTCCTCCACCTGCGCCTGAAGCCAGACAGAGCGCCTGCGCATGGATGCCTCTCCCCAGATCCTGGTGTGGTTTTGCAGGGGCTGTGGATAGCAATTCCCACGTATTGATATCCAGGCTGGGGAGATCATCCAGTGTGAAAGGTCCCTGCTGGTGGAATCTCTCAGGCAGCAGGTGGCAGAGCTACAGGACGAGGTGACTAGGTTGAGGAGCACCCGCATCCATGAGAAATTCCTGGACCGTGTTCATGAGGAGACAGCTGAGGGAGCTGTCCCGGTACACAGGATTGTGGACACACCACTGGTAGAGAAGGAGACAGCTCAGGGTGGACAGTGGCAGCTGGTTACTTCTGGCAGCAGGCACTGCTCCACCCCTGCTCCGAACCCTGCCTCCGTGGTACTAGAAAACCGTTCTGCTCTTCTTTATACAGGAGATAAGCAATCACCCCCTACACTGGAGGAGGAGAAGCCCTGTACCCCCAAGGCCGGGAGGTCTGCTGTCACCACTGCGAATAGGAAACGTAGGGTAGTGGTGATCAGAGACTCTCTTCTGAGGGGGACGGAAGCACCCATCTGTCACCCTGACATTTCATCTCGGGAGGTATGCTGTCTGCCGGGGGCCCCTATCCGAGATGTTATGGAGGCATTGTCGAGGATTATCCGGCCCTCTGACTACTACCCCATGCTACTCATCCCTGTGGGCACGAATGATACTGCGAGGTGTGACACTGCGCGGATCAAGAGTGACTCCAGGGCTCTGGGAGTACGGGTGAAGGAGTTTGGAGCGCAGGTGGTATTCTCTTCCATCCTTCCTGTCGAAGGTAGGGGCCCGGGCAGAGACAGGTGCATCCTGGAGGTGAATGCCTGGCTGCGAAGATGGTGTCGCCCGGAGGGCTTTGGCTTCCTCCACCATGGCATGCTATTCCAGGAAGGACTGCTAAGCAGGGATGGCGTCCACCTTTCGAGGAGGGGGAAAACCCTATTTGGACACAGAATGGCTAACCTAGTGAGGAGGGCTTTAAACTAGGTTTGAGGGGGACAGGTGAGCAAAGCCCACAGGTAAGTGGAGAACATGAAGACCTGGGAGATGGGTCGGAAATGGGAGGGAGCGTGGGCTACAATGGCAGAAAGAAAGGAGGGTCAGGGCAAAACTGGGAGGCAAGGTAAATACAGGAGCTTAGATGCCTATATACAAATGCGAGAAGTATGGGAAATAAACAGGAAGTACTGGAAGTGCTATTGGATGTACAGTTATGACATTGTTGGCAACACAGAAACTTGGTGGGATAATACACATGATTGGAATGTTCGTATGGAAGGGCACAGCTTGCTCAGGAAGGATAGACCGGGGAAAAAGGGACGAGGCGTTGCCTCATACATTCAACTGGTTGAGAATTTGAAAGTGGAAGGCAGCTTGGGTAAAAGTGATCATGAAATCATAGAGTTCACAATTCTAAGGAAGGGTAGAAGGGAGAACAGCAAAATAGAGGCAATGGATTTCAGGCAAGCCGATTTTGGAAAGCTCAGAGAGCTGATAGGTAAGGTCCCATGGGAATCGAGACTGAAGGGAAAAAGAACTGAGGAGAGTTGGCAGTATTTCAAAGGGACATTGTTAAGGGCACAAAAGCAAGCTATTCCCATGTGTTGGAAAGATAGAAAATAGGGCAAAAGACCGCCTTGGCTTAACCACGAGATCTTGCATGATCTAAAACTAAAAAAGGAGTCATATAAAAAATGGAAAGTAGGAGAAAATACAAAGGATGGATATAGGCAAACAGCACAGGAATGCACGGGCAAGATTAGAAAGGCAAAGGGACAGAATGAGCTCAAAGTAGCTACGGGAACAAAGGGAAACCAGAAGACTTTTTAGAAATACATTAGAAGCAAAAGGAAGACCAAGGAGAGGGTAGGCCCACTGGTCAGTGAGGAGGGAGAAACAGAAACAGGAAACTTGGAAATGGCAGAGATGCTCAATGACTTCTTTGTTTCGGTCTTCCCCGAGAAGTCTGCAGGAATGCCTAACATAGTGAATGCTAGTGGGAAGGGTGTAGTTTTAGAAGGTAAAATAAAAAAAGAACAAGTGAAAAATCACCTAGAAAAGTTAGATGCCTGCAAGTCACCAGGGCCTGACAAGATGCATCATAGAGTACTCAAGGAACTGATAGAGGAGGTATCTGCGCCTCTAGCTATCATCTTTGGAAAATCATGGGGAGACAGGAGAGATTCCAGAGGACTGGAAAAGGGCAAATATAGTACCCATTTATAAAAAGGGAAATAAGAACAGCCCAGGAAACTATAGACCAGTTAGTTTAACTTCTGTGCCAGGGAAGATAATGGAGCAAGTAATGAAGGAAATCATCTGTAAACACTTGGAAAGTGGCAAGGTGATAGGGAACAGCCTTCATGGATTTGGAAAGAACAAATCATGTCAAACAAATCTCATAGCTTTCTTTAATAGTATAACAACTCTTGTGGATAAGGGGGAAGCGGTGGATGTGGTATACCTAGACTTTAGTAAGACGTTCAATATCTTCATCAACGATTTAGATATTAGTATAGAAAGTACTCTTATTAAGTCTGCAGATGATACCAAGGTGGGAGGGGTTGCGACTAATCTGGAGGATAGGGTCATAATTCAAAGTGACCTGGACAAATTGGAGAAATGGTCTGAGGTAAATAGGATGAAGTTTCATAAAGAGAAATGCACAGTGCTCCACGTAGGAAGGAACAATCAGCTTCATACATACAGAATGGGAAGCGACTGTCTGGGAAGGAGTCCGGCAGAAAGGGATCTAGGGGGTATAGTGGACCACAAGTTGAATATGAGTCAGCAGTGTGATGCTGTTGCAAAGAAAGCAAACATGATTCTGGGATGCATAAACAGGTGTGTTGTGAGCAAGACATGAGAAGTCATTCTTCCGCTCTACTCTGCGCTGGTTAGGCCTCAATTGGAGTTTTCTGTTCAGTTCTGGGCACCGCATTTCAAGAAAGATGTGGAGAAATTGCAGGGGGTCCAGAGAAGAGCACCAGGAATGATTAAAGGTCTAGAGAACATGACCTATGAGGGAAGGCTGAAGGAATTGGGTTTGTTTAATTTAGAAAAGAGAAGATTGAGCGGGGACATGATAGCAGTTTTCAGATATCTAAAAGGGTGTCAGATATCATAAGGAGGAGAGAGAAAACTTGTTCATTTTGGCCTCTGGGGATAGAACAGGAAGCAATGGTCTTAAACTGCAGCAAGGGAGGTTTAGGTTGGACATTAGGAAAAAGTTCCTAACTGTCAGGGTAGTCAAACACAGGAATAAATTGCCCAGGGAGGTTGTGGAATCTCCATCTGTGGAGATATTTCAGAGTAGGTTAGATAAATCTCTATCAGGGATGGTCTAGACAGTATTTGGTCCTGCCATGAGGGCAGGGGACTGGACTCGATGACCTCTCGAGGTCCTTTCCAGTCGTAGTATTCTATGCTTCTATGATTTATGTATGTATCATATGCCCCATAGTGCTAACAGTTAAGGGGGATTCTCTTCTAGCTCACGCCTGCCATTTTCTAAAGTAATACGTGGCTGTATGTGTGAGAGAGAGAGAGCAAGAGCCTGGGTGCTCCCTCATGTCTCCTCCCCATCCTGATCTGCTTGGCTTCAGCGCAGGAAGGAAGTTGTGCACGCTGAGAGTAGTTGACATCAGATGGAAGCAGGGGAATGGAGAGGTAGTGGGGTCAAGTAGCAAGAGCACCTGGCTGCTTTTCCTGCAGACAGAGGGGCAGGGACTGGGTTGAGCTTTATAAATCAGTTGCCACTCCATGCCTCAGTTTCCCCCTTCATACAATGCCGATGACACGGAGAGTGTTTGTAAAGTGCCTTGTTTTTAGCCTGTGGGGCAGAGGGAGAAACTCGGGCCCAGAAGCAGACTGGGGGTGGTAGAACCCCACCTAGGCAGCGCTGGTTCCACTACGTCATGCTGCCTGCCTGGTCTGAGTGGGTCAAGGAAAACCCCACAAAAAGTCTCTACCTCACAGTATATTTTGCCGAGACAAAAAGAGGCAGCAAACAGCCTGGCAGAGGACGGGAGACAGGAACTTAGGCTGGGTCAGAGAAGGGACTGAACACTGAGAGGGGAGGAAGAGATGATTTCTGGGTTCCCACTGTGTGTATGTCGGGGGGGGGGGGGGCAGGGCTGAGGTTTCCATGCCCATAAGCAGGACAGCAGAGATTTCGCCCTGCCCACTCCTCTTGGGAATGTCGGGGGAGATTTTGCTGGGGGCCGAGGTACCAGGAATTCCCCAGCTCCCCTGAGTGCGGCAGCTCTCCACAACCGTGGCCCCCGACACCACTTACCGTCCACGTTCTCCTGGGCACTGGGTGCTGCAGGGAGCGTCTGACACCCCGGCTCAGCTCCGGCTCAGGGAGGGAGGACTCCAGCCGGGTGCGCACTCTCTCTCGTCCTGCAGAGTACGGGTGAAGGGTCTCCCATCGCAGCCTGGCCCTGGGAGCTGGGCCCGATGTGGGAGGGTGCGGGGGGAGCCCCTCACCAGCCATGGAGAGAAGCCAGGGGGGAGGGAAAATTGACCATGAGCCCCGTACACCCTGTTCCACACGGGTCTGGCAGAGGGAGGGTCTGTCCGTGGGGCACAGACTGACAGTTAGTCAGGTTCATTGGGGAGGGATGTTTAGAGGGGGGCTCTGTGGGAAATGACGGGCAGTTAGTCAGGGATGTAGGGCAGAGGCTGGTAGAGCGGGGCTGTTTGTGGGGACAGACTGGCAGTTAGTTAAGGAAATGGGGGACGGGATGACAGAGGGGGGCTCTGTGGGGCAGAAACTGGCAGTTAGTCTGGTACATGGGGAGGGGCTGGCAGAGGGGGCTCTGTCTGTGGGGCACAGACTGGCAGTGTTTCAGGTCCATGGGGAGGTTGATGACTGATAATCGGAGACTATCTGGTCTCGTGTGGGTGTCTGGGTGGGGAAGTTTCTAGGATGCGGGAGATGGGCAGTGGGATTTGGACGGGGTGGCACAGGCAGTGGTGGGCTGTGTGTGCACTGATGATACAGGATGCAGAGTTAAGGGGTAGAAAATCTTCACACCTGGCAGCTGGACCAGCCGATGTGGTTTCTGGTGCTTCCTTTGAGCATCCCCTGCGGGAGCAGGTAGGGGCTGTTGTATTCACTAGTCTGATGATGATGATGGTGATGATGGAAATGTTGCAGTTCAGCTGAGTGTGTGCAACACACACGCCCAGGAGAAACCACGTCCTAGTTCCAGTGCCCCAGTGCACCCCTCACATTCCTCTTTTAGCCTCTAGGCCTTGTGCTACTGGAAACCTCTCCTGGGACCCCACTCTCTGCCCCTGTTCAGAGTCCTAGAATCACTGGGCTAGAAGGGACCTGAGGAGTCAGCTAGTCCTGGTCCTGTTCAGAGCAGGACCCAGCCCAACTCAGTCATCCCAGCCAGGCCTTTGTCCAGTCTGGCCTTCAGATCCTCTCAGGACAGAGATTCCCCCACTTCCCCAGGCCTCCCGTTCCAGTGTTTCCCCAGCCTCAGTGACATCGTTTCCCCTAATATCCACCACACAGCTCCCAAGCTGCCACTCGAGACAGTCGCTCCTTGGGATCCCCTCTCTGGCCATGGAGAGACCCTCTTATGCCCTCTGCCTTGCTGCATCCTCTGCCTTAGCCCACCCCCGGCACAACTGGCTGTGAGCCCCAAGCTGGACCTCCCTCCTCAGCCCTCGCTATGGTCAAACAACAAATAGCCTGGTATCACTTGAAAGACTAATAAAACCTGCAGATGGGATCATGAGCCTTCGTGGGTACAGCCCACTTCTTCAGATGACCGGGGGCTGGAGGGTGTGTCAACCCTGCCCTGAGAATCGCCCCCCCAGTCCTGCTGGGCCTGCTCAGCGTGTGGCGGTCGGAGTCCCTGTTCCTCGAACAACAGGGCCCAGGGCTAGGGCACAGGGGCTCAGGGGCTCAGGCGACTGGGTGTGAATGGGAGCGTTTGTGCTGCCCACCTCCCATCGGCGCCCCTTGGACTCACGCGCGTGGGAGCAATTGGACCAGCTGCCCCGCGCTCAGGAGAGGGAATCGTGGGCTCCCCAATGCTGAGCTGCTCCAGACAATTCTTTCCCCTCCGTGTGGCTGGGGGCGCTGGCCAGAACACTGCTGCTCTGACTGACCCTGTGTCTGGGGGTGGGAAGGGCTTGTCAAGGGGTCAGATGTGCTGAGCCCGTGGGGGTTGGGTGGATGCGGCTGCCCCCCTCTGCAGAGTCCCGGACTGGCTTTAAGTCGTGCAATGGGGGATTCTCCATTCCTTGACATCGCTGAGCCGTGACGTGAGGGCGTCAGTAACACAGCCAGGGCGAGTGGGGTTGGGGCCGGAGGGGTAGGGCAGATTCTGGGGTCTGTAAGGTGCAGGAGCTCAGCCCAGATGACCAGATGATTCCTTCGGACCTTCAGGTCTGACCCCATGAGACCGGCCTTTGGGCTGCTCTGGGACTCCTGACCCCAGCTCTTACCCACAGCCCCTGCTATGACTGCTAGGCATGACTGCTCCAGCCAGGAGTCTGGGAGGGCTTTGCCTCGGGAGGGGCTCATGTCATGGCAACAGAAACACTCCTTCTGTGCCTGTGGGCTCCATCCCAGTGAGGGGGCTCTGCTGGCACCGCTCTGTCCCCACAGGCCCCGGAGTGCAGCCTCCCCCTCAGCTGTCATAGGAAAAGTGGATCAAGTCCTCAGGTTTGCAGGGAATGGCTGAGACCGACCCGAGCGTGCGCTTAAGGCCCAGAAAGCAAAGCTCATCAAATCAATGGTTGGTTTATTTCTCTTCACTCTCTTTATCTTAAACCAGTTGCACAATTTTTTTCCTTGTCTCCTGCTGTTGCTCCACCTGAGGTGCGTGGAGATTTTGGCATTGAGGGAGTATCTCTCGGACACCACGAATCACTTCTGCTCTTCCAGGCAATGCAGGATGAGGCAGCAGGGACTCCAGAGTCAGAGGGAGGCTGGTTACATCTGGGCTGGCCCCAGTGGCCGGCAGACACAGAGTTTTGGGCCTGGCTGAGCAGCAGGTTTCTTTCCACACCCGTCTGTTCCCAGGAGTCTCTGGCCACTCCCTGCTGGGGGGCAGGGCTGCCGTGGGAGCCCTGCCCTGGCCCTGGGCGTTCCTTGCCAGGCCCTCCCTTTGCTCCTCCACTCTCCATCCAGGCAGATCTCTGAGTTGGGGAAACCTCCCCTGAGAACCTACCGCCTCCTCCGTGGAAGTGGTGGGAAAGGGGCTGCCAGGAACTCCTGGCCGTGGTGGCCCTCGGGGTTGTAGAGGAATCCCCTAGGGCAGCGTTTCTCCCCCTGGGGGTTCCTGCCCAGAAGGGGACGACAAGGCGAGGGCAGGAGGGTCGCTCACGGGGGCACCGGGCGTTTGGGCTCTCCCAGCCGTGGCGTCGTGTTCAGTCCCCAGCTCCCCATCCCGGCGGAGTTTGGAAATAAGAAGAAATGTCCCTGATCTCTCCTGGCCTCCCAAGCTGGGTGGCTGGAGGTGCAGCTGCTCTCTGCCGCCCAACCTGGCCAGCAGCGGCGCAGACGGAAGGGTGGCAACGGCATTGCTGCCTCCACTTCCTCCTGCGCTGCTGCTGCTGCTGGCACTGACTTCACAGCTGAGATCCCGCCCGCTTTCGACACCCAGCTTGGAAGGTAGCCATGCCACCAGCAGCGGTGCAGAGGGAAGGATGGCAATGGCAGGCCACACCCCCTTCCTTCTGCGCTGCTTCTGGGAGCTGGGCACCTCCCCTGTGGCCACTGCTCTGTGGTCCCCCAGCGGAGAAGGCAGCCCTGCCAGCAGCAGTGTGGAAGGAAAGGTGGCAACAACATGCCAGGCCACCCTGCCTTCTGCGCTGCTGCTGGGGGCGCGTTGACTTCTGAGCTGTGTGACCTGTCAGAGACTGCACCTCCCTCGCTGCTCAGTGGGCCCCCCTCAAAACTGGGTCCCACAACAGCAGCCACTGCTCTGCTGCTGTCCAGGTCCAAAGGCAGTGCCAACACCTGCAGCGGCACAGAAGGAAGGGCTGACATACCAAACCACGCCTCCCTTCCTCCTCAGCTGCTGCTGGCGGTGGTGCTGACTTTGCAGCTGGGTGGCCTGCCAGAATGGGCCACTCTCAGGCCACTCAGGGTGTTTCTAGACTACAGGGTTTTGTGGACAAAAGTCCATTATACTATAGAAAGTCATTGTTCGAGGAATAACGCTTTTGTCCAGAGAGTTCTGTCGACAGAAGGCGCTATTGCATCTACACCGTCCTTTGCCTCTACACTGTCATGTCGACAAAGCGGCTTGCTTTGTCTACAGATCTGGATGTAGTCTAGACGCTGTTTGTCTAGACGTACCCTCAGCGTGGCAGGCAGGGCTGCCCCCGGCAGTGGCAAGGAAGGGAGGGCGGCAGTCGCAGACCTTCTGTGCCTTGGCTCGGGGCAGGCGGCCTTGTGCACATGGTGCCTGCGCTCTCTAGCTGTCCAGCTGAGAAGTGAGAGGCACGGCCAGCAGCGGCACCGCAGGAAGGGTGGCGATACCAGACCAGCTCCCCTCCCTCCTGCCCTGCTGCTGGCGGTGGAGTTGCCATCCAGGTTGGGCACCTGACCCCTTATAACTGCCCCCGCCTCTCCGTTAGTAGGCAGTGCCACTGCCAGCAGCAGTGCAGAAGGAAGGGAGGCACCTCCACACCAGGCCACCCTCCCTTCTGCGCTGCTGGCGGTGCTGGCGCTGCCTACTCATGGGAAAAGGGCTGAAATGGGTACTCTGAAGAAGCAGCGGCGCATGGAGATCGGTGTTACCAGGGGTCTGAGTCCCCTGCTGACTCCAGGCTCCATGCAGGTCCTTCCACTGTGAAATGCAAAAGAGCCCTCAGGATCCTGTGCCTTTCAAAGCGGAAGGACCCTCGTAAAGCGCACAGTCAGTGGGACTTCCTGCTGTCCCCGAGCTGCACACGGAGTTCCGATTTTGAAGTGCAGAGGAGACCCTGCTGGGGCCCTTGTACATTTCAAAGTGCAGAAAGTGCCCATCGACTAGTCGAGTAGCCAATGGAAATTCTATCGACTACTCGACTCCTCCATGAATCGTTATTTTACATCGTTACCCAACAGCAGCGGCGCAGAAGGCAGGGAGGCAAAGCTGCAGCAGCCCACCTGCCTTCTGCACTGTTACCGGAGACAGCACGGATTGTCCACGCTGCCCGGCGTGAGAGGCGGCAGAGAAGGACGAAGGCAGCACCGTCCAGGGCCGCCCTCCCTTTTTGCTAGGTATGTCAGACAGGGAATCAACGAACAAACATGTCACTGCATCAAACTGTAGCAATTCCACGATTATTCGATAGTCCCTGGGGTCTGAGTCAGCAATGCGGGGCTACACCGGCATCCCACACAGCAGACAGAGGCTGTACCAGCATCCCACACAGCAGCCTCTGTGTGACGAGAGCTTGTGCCACCCCGGACAGAGTCTGCTCTGCAGCAGCCTCCTCTGGAGTGTGAGAGGCAGGAGCAGGCAGCGCCGCAGAACTGGTGCTCAGGGAGAACTAGATTTTAAGTCAGCTCCCCTCGAGCACTCCCCCCGCCCACTGCCTCTGTGTGAGACAGCAAGGGAGGAAAGGGGGCTCCATGTAGCTGGCATGTGCGGAGAGCCAGCTTAGAAGATAGTTCCCCGTACATCTCATCTCATCTCTGCCCTGCTCCCACGCTGATAGAGAGGCAGCAGCGGAGGGGGATGGGTGAGACGTGGTTCCATAGGAGCTGATACACGTGGGGAGCTGTCTTAAAAGCTGCTTCCCGTGTGCACCAGCTCCCACCTGCCCCCTCCCCTCCATGTTGCTGCATCTCTAGGAGAGGCTGCAGTACGTGGTGGGGGCCAGACAGCTCCACGGGATCTGGTGCTCATGGGGAGGCAGCTTAAAAGCTGGATCCCCACAGACACCAGCTCCCACCTTCCCCCCCCCCCCTTCCTGTCTCTGTTCCTGAGGCAGCTGGGGGAGGGGTGTGTGGAGTCGAAAGGATTCACCAATAAGCCCAGACGTATCGGTTAATCGTGTAGCCGACTACACACGTTGACATCCCTAGTTTGTGCTGCTGCTGCTATTGGCGCTGCCCTCTGAAGTAGCCCCTGGCCAGTGGCACCCACTCTCTGGTCACCCAGGTTGGGAGGCAGGGCTGACACCCGCAGCGGGGCCAAAGGAAGTGCTGCAGTCCCGCCCCTCCTGCACTTCCTCCTGCACCGCTCTTGGGAGCAGCACTGACTGCCGAGCGGGTGACCAGAGAGTCGTGGATGCTCCTGGGGCGCCCAGCTCGGAAGACAGGGCCACCGCCAGCAGTGGTGCAGAAGTAGGAGTGACACACCACACGGAGCCACCCTGCTTCTGTGCTGCTGCTGGCAGGGACGCCGTAGTCTAAGCTGGACCCCCGGCCAGCAGCCACTGCTCTCCAGCCACCCAGCTCAGAAGGCAGCCCCACACCCAGCAGCACTGCCCCCTTCCTTCTGTTCTGCGGCTGGTGGTGGCGCTGACTTCCGAGCTGGGTGACCTGCCGTGGGCCACTGCTGTAAAGCCACCCAGATCGAAAGGCAGCCCCACCGCCAGCAGCAGTGCAGAAGGAAGGGTGGCAATACCGGACCAGGCCTCCCTTCCTCCTGTGCTGCTGCTGTTAATGGGGCTGCCCCCTAACTGGATGGCCAGACAGTAGCCGCTGCTCTCCAGCCACTCAGCTGGGAAAGCCGGGAGAAATCCGACAGTTTTTAATATTTCCAAACATCTGCCCAGAGGAAGATTTGAGGGCCAAAGACGAGGTCATGGCTGGGAAAACCCAGGCAGCCAGGGACCCTGCTCGAGAGCCCCCTACCCTGGCCCTGGCACCCCCTTTTGGGTTGGGAGCCCCAGCTGGAGAAAGGCTGCACTAGGGGATTCCCCAATGACCCTGAGGACCAACAGGGCCAGGAGTTTCTGGCAGACCCTTTCCCACAACTTCCAGGGAATACACCGGAACTAGGGCCCCATCGCGTCCCCCTTCAACCTCGCCCATTTCACAGCCAGAGCCTTTCCACGCTGCTCCCTGGCACACTCCCGGGGGTTTCCGTGGGAAATTTCCCGGCTCTCTGCCCGGGCGGGTCCTGGCCCACATTAGGATTGTGTGCGCTGGGGGTGGGGGATATCCCAGGAGTGCCAATTTCACTTCCCAGCAGCCTGTGGGGCAGGGCTAGAGCCGTTCCACCCTCACTTCTCCCTGCCCCTCAGGGTGGCTGTGATCTGCCCCCTCCGAGAGTGCCCGTGTTAGGTCAGGAAAACTCCTGTCCCATCCCGGCAGGGCCAGGCGAGCAGCTGGTGCCCCAGGCCCCTCACCACTTGGGGAGCTCAGACTCCCCCCTTCCCCCTTGCACGTCTCCTGGCTGTGAAATGGGTGGGGCCCTAGTCAGGTTCCCAGGGACCTTTCCCCCCCACAGAGCAGGGGTGGGGAACCTTTGCTGGGTCGGGGCTACTGACCCACAGAGAAATCCATGGGGGGCTGCACACAAGTGAGAAACAGCCCCCCTCCCCTCCCCAGCATGGGCCCCCAATGCAGGGGGGAGCCCCGACCTTCAGGGGCCGCATCCCCCCAAGCCGGGGCTGCATCCGGCCCCCGCGCCTGAGGTTCCCCACCCCTGCCGTAGGGATCTGCACTGGATGGGAGTCTCTTTGGGAAGGGCCTGGCCAGGCCACGAGAGCCCAGGGCAGGGCTGCGAGGCGCCCTGGTTTCTTTGGCTTCTCCGCCCAGCTTCCTGGATGAAGGGAACCGGCAGCCTGAGCTCGGGTCTGGGGGAAGCGGCATGACGGGGAGGCCCCTCGGTCTCTTCCAGCTTCAGCAGGCCCCCGAGGTGCAGCCTCCGTCTGGACTCTCTGCCCTGGCCGGCCGGTTTCCTCCTTTGCTGCCCTGGTCCCGTCTGTGATCTTGCCTGGTCCTGGCTGCTGGGCCGGTTGTTTAGTCTTCAGTCTGTGCTGTGACACGCCCCATCTCTTGGCTGGAATCGTCTCTGTCGGGTCACTGGGTCCAGGCCACCCCTGGTTCCGAGGTGACGGCAGCTTCTCCCGCCACAAAGCCTGCGTGCTCCCAGCTTCCCTCTGGAAGAGTTTGTCTTCGGGCAGGGCGGCCTAGTGGCTGGAGTCTGTAACTGGCCCCTTTTCTCAGGGCAGTTTGGCCCAATGGGCACTGTCAGTACCTTGTCCTTTTTCTAAGGGCAGTATGGCCCAATGGCCAGTGTCAGTACCTTGCCCCTTTTCTAAGGGCAGTATTTACCAATGGCTAGTGTCAGTACCTTGCCCAGTTTCTCAGGGCAGTGTGGCCCAATGGCCAGTTTCAACACTTTGCCCCTTTTCAAAGGGCAGTATGGCCCAATGGCCAGTGTCAGTACCTTGCCCCTTTACTAAGGGCAGTGTGGCCCAATGGCCAGTGTCAGTACATTGCCCCTTTTCTAAGGGCAGTGTGGCCCAATGGCCAGTGTCAGTACCATGACCCTTTCTACGGGCAGTATGGCCCAATGGCCAGTGTCAGTACCGTGACCCTTTCTAAGGGCAGTATGGCCCAATGGCCAATGTCAGTACATTGCCCCTTTTCTCTGGGCAGTATGGCCCAATGGCCAGTGTCAGTACCTTGCCCGTTTTCTATTGGCAGTCTGGCCCAATGGCCAGTGTCAATACCGTGACCCTTTCTAAGGGCACTATGGCCCAATGGCCAGTGTCAGTACCTGTAACCTTTCTAAGGGCAGTGTGGCCCAATGGCCAGTGTCAGTACATTGCCCCTTTTCTCTGGGCAGTATGGCCCAATGGCCATAGTTCGTACCTTGCCCCTTTAGTCCGAGCTGTGTGGCCCAATGACCACTGTCGGTGCTTTTCCCCTTTGCTCTAGGCAGAATGGCCCAATGGCCATAGTCAGTACCTTGCCCCTTTAACCAGGGCAGTGCAGCCCAATGGCTACAGTCTCTTAGCTGGCCCTGACTCACTGGGCTGTGCAGGTCTCTGTCCAGGGACAGGACATGGGGGAGGGGTAGTTCCATGCCCCGCCGGCGGGGGAGGGGCAGCTCCTTCTTCTCCCCTGGCGCCCGGCCCAGGTCCGGGTCGTGTCCGAGGCTCCAGTCCCAGCGTGAGCAGGAAAAGCTCCGACCAACGCTCTGACTGCGGCTGGCGGCTCCCTCCCCGCAGGCGTCACCTGCCCTGGAGCAGCCCCTGCCGAGCTGCGGGCACCTGGAGCCAGGCTCGGGCGGGGAGGGGAAGTGGTGCATCCCCGTGGCCGGGCTCTTCCTGTCCCAAGAGAGCAAGGGCCTGTCAGACGTGGGGCCCCGGGAACCAGGGGGGTCAGTGGAAGCTTGGCCCTGGGCGGCGCCTCTCTAGGGCCCCCCAGGGCCAGACCCCTGTGCCCTATCATTGCAGGAGCTGCTACCGCCTCCCTCCCCCCGGCCCCATGCCAGCTGTTCCCCCACAGCATCCGGCTGCCCCAGGGATCTGGCTGGGGCTGGGTCCCAGTGGGCGCATCCCTGCCCCACAGAAGAGCGGGCGCCTTGGTGCCTGGGGAGGGGCTGGTCCTACATGGAGCGGGGCGGGGGAGGGGAGAGGCAGACTCACCCTCCCGCGGGGCCGGGCCCAGAGGCTTTGGCGTGTTGCGACCGGGCTCCCATTTAGGGTTGCCGGGTGTCCAGTATTCTACCGGACGGGCCGGTTTTTGGGCCTCTGCCCGGTTCGAACAGTCAGAACATACCGGACATGAGCAATGTCTGGTATTTTCTGGTTTTCCGGCTGGGCGCCCGACGGCAGCCTGGCGGGGGGAGGGGGAGTGGCTGGGAGGGGGCGCGATTGGCGCTGGGAGCCTCTGGTTGCGTGTGACGCCTTGGGGAGGAGGGGAAGCCCTGTCTGTGCTCCTGAGCGCTGGGCAAGCGCCTTGTGGAGCCGCAGCAGAACTCACTCGCGCTTCGCCAGGACCGTGCACGGAACAGGCAGCGCCCTGGGATCTGTATATGCCCGGCTAAGTCCCACTCCCCACCGTCCGATTCGCTCCCCCCAACCCCCTCCCGCCCAGCCAGTTCTCCCCCACGTCTCCTCCTGATCTTTCCAGGCCAGCCCCACTGCCCCCGCCAGCCTTGCTTCTGGTGGCTAGTTCTCCCCTCCTCCCTCCGATCTCCCCCAGCCAGCCCCCCTGCACCTAACCACCCCCCCCCCCGCCCAGCCCTTCATCCCGCCAGCTGGTTCCCCCAGCCCATCTCCCCCGGCCATCCCCTCTGTCCCCGACCTGCCCGCCCACCGCCGTCAGGCCTACCCCACGCCCCCCCACCCTCCGGCCACCCCTGACTCCCTCACGGCCCGGCCCCCCACCCTCATCTGAGATCAAGTGTGTCCAATATTTTTTTTTAAACTCACCTGGTAACCCTACTCCCATTGCCGGGTGGGAGCCTGGGCGGGGTCATTTCCGCAGGGCCCCTGGCCTGCCATCTGCCGGTGTCTCTGCTCTAGAGGCCCGTTGCCCAGCGGGGTGCCTCACCTCCGGCACAGCAGCAGTGGACAGAGGGGTCAGGCCCCTCCCTGGCCGGCCGGCCGGTGTCCTTGGCTGGGCACCCGAGGGACAGTGCCAGCTGGGCCCCAAGCTCCCTAGCGGGGGCTGTGCTGAGCTGGGATGGAAGGGAGGAGACAGGGCCCCATCAGTGTCCTGCTCCCAGCTCCCAACTCCCAACCCCCCTGGGCCAGGCGACTCCCTCCACACGTCCCTCTTCTGGAGCCACTGGGAAGAGGAGTTAAAGAGACCCCCAGCTCCTGGGGCAAAGGGTGGTGGGCAGGGCCCTCCAAGGGGACTTGCACCCCCAGCTCGTTGTGCAAGGTTTTGGACGGCTAGCCCCCTGCTTCCCGCCGGCTGCTTCCTTCCCTCCCCTCCCCTCTCCCAGTTCCCCCCCGTCCGCCCCGCTCCTCCTGACCCCCTCCCAGCCAGCCCTGCTTCCTGCTGGCCGGTCTCCCCCGCCCCCGATCTTCCCGCGCCAGCTCCGTTCCCCCCATCCCCATCCCAGCCAGCCTCACTCCCCTCCCAGCTGGTCCCCCCTTCCCGTTCTGAGATCACGTGTGTCTGGGATGTTTTTCAAACCCATCTGGTAACCCTTCCAGGGGGACAAGGAGGGGCCCAGGGCCAGAAAGGAACCAGGCTGGAGCCCGGGCTGGAACATGGGTCCTAATCGTCCCTGGGTCTCCCCTGAGCCAGGAGAAGATGAACTGGGCCCAAGTCTGGCTCAGGACCGGCTCTGACTCTTTCCTCCCCAGGGGTCACTCCCAGCCCGCAGCCCAGCCGCTGCCGGCGCTGCGGCCTGTGGGAGCCGCCTGCTCACCCCGGGGTCAGGGGGCCGGCTCAGAGGACACTCACCTCCAATGCCGGGTGCGGGGGGGCAATTACAACCCCGCTCTGCTCCTCCCTGGGACCTTGGCTCTCCCTTGGGACACTCTGGGCACGATGCAGGAGCTGACACGCTGCGGGGGAGAGAGGTGGGGCAGGTCAATAGACCCGTACCCAGCCTGTGCCAACGAGCCCCCATCCCCATTCCCGGGGCTGGGCCCCGGTGCTCTGGGGAGCAAGTCGGATCCATTGGGCACGGCTCTTAGAAAGGGACTTGTCTCTCCAGACTAGGACAATGTGGATGGATCCCATGGTGGGGGAGAGGGAAGTTGTGAGGGTGGGGGGTTGGATTTGAGGTTCTTGTTCCCAGAGCCAGCCAGGCCCTGATTTCACCTTCCATCTCCCAACCCTGTCCCTGAAGGAGGAAGGGCCCAACACAGCCCTGCCCAAGGGTCCCCAGTCTCCCCTTTCCCTACTCCCCCCCAGCGCTGAAGGAAAACAGCCTCCCCCTACTCGCCCATGCTAACCTCTCCGCTGTCTGAGCGCCCGTGTGGGGCTCTGCCTGCAGGATTCCCCGCAGGGCCGGCCCGAGGCCAGACCCCGCCCGTGCGGAGCCTGCAAAGGAAGTGTAGCCGGGGTCACCGCTGGGAAACCTCCTCCCTCTCCATAGTCCCCTGCTCAGCCAATCAGCAGTGAGAGTGGGGGGGGTGGCCGAGAGGTCTCAGGGGACATCCCAAGGGCTGGCAGGTCACCCCCCGAGGTGTTGGTCTCAGCGGTATTCCAGCCCTGCCTCTTTGGGGGGCTCCCCCAAACAGCCAGAAATGGCTGGGAGGTGTTTCTGAGGCTACCCTGCCTTGCAGCTGATGTCAGGGAATCTCCATGAGCTCAGCTGCCCGCCTCCCAGCTGGTTCCCCACACAGGCCTCTGTGGCATCACCGTCCCCTCCCTCCGCACGGCTGGTGTCCTGCCCCCAGCCAGCACCTTGGGACACTTGCACAATCACATCCCTGCCCCACAGAAGAGCGGGCGCCTTGGTGCCTGGGGAGGGCTGGTCCTACATGGAGCGGAGCCGGGGAGGGGAGAGGCGGAATCACCCTCCCGCGGGGCCGGGCCCAGAGGCTTTGGCGTGTTGCGACCGGGCTCCCATTTCGGGTTGCCAGGTGTCCAGTATTCTACCGGACGGGCCGGTTTTTGGGCCCTCTGCCCGGTACGAACAGTCAGAACATACCGGACATGAGCAGTGTCTGGTATTTTCTGGTTTTCCGGCTGGGCGCCCGACGGCAGCCTGGCGGGGGGAGGGGGAGTGGATGGGAGGGGGCGCGATTGGCGCTGGGAGCCTCTGGTTGGTGTGACGCCTTGGGGAGGAGGGGAAGCCCTGTCTGTGCTCCTGAGCGCTGGGCAAGCGCCTTGTGGAGCCGCAGCAGAACTCACTCGCGCTTCGCCAGGACCGTGAGCGGAACAGGCAGCGCCCTGGGATCTGCCCATGCCCGGCTAAGTCCCACTCCCCGCCGGCCGATTCGCTCCCCCCAACCACCTCCCGGCCAGCCGGTTCTCCCCCACGTCTCCTCCTGATCTTTCCCTGCCAGCCCCGCTGCCCCCCCAGCCTTGCTTCCCGCGGCCAGTTCTCCCCTCCTCCTCCCCATTTCCCCCAGCCAGCCCCACTGCACCTAACCCCACCCCCCCCAGCCCTGCATCCCGCCAGCTGGTTCCCCCACCCCATCTCCCCCGGCCATCCCCGCTGTCCCCGACCTGCCCGCCCACCCCCGTCAGGCCTGCTTCCCACTGGCCGCACTGCCCCTCCCCCCCGCCTCCCGGCCAGCCCTGACTCCCTCCCTGCCCGGCCCCCCACCCTCATCTGAGATCAAGTGTGTCCGATATTTTTTTTAAACTCACCTGGTAACCCTACTCCCATTGCCGGGTGGGAGCCTGGGCGGGGTCATTTCCGCAGGGCCCCTGGACTGGCATCTGCCGGTGTCTCTGCTCTAGGGGCCCGTTGTCCAGCGGGGTGCCTCACCTCCGGCACAGCAGCAGTGGACAGAGGGGTCAGGCCGGATGGCCGGCCCTTGTCCTTGGCTGGGCACCCGAGGGACAGTGCCAGCTTGGCCTCAAGCTCCCTAGTGGGGGCTGTGCTGAGCTGGGATGGAAGGGAGGAAACAGGGCCCCATCAGTGTCCAGCTCCCAACCCCCCTGGGCCAGGGCCTCCCTCCCTACGTCCCTCTTCTGGAGCCACTGGGGAGAGGAGCTAACGAGACGCCCAGCTCCTGGGGCAAAGGGCGGTGGGCAGGGCCGCCATGGGGACTTGCACCCCCGGCTGGTTTTGCAAGGTGTTGGACTGGACAATACCAACCAGGCAGTATGTAGCTACACAGTAGAGAGGAGTCGTGGGGGGAGAGATGGAATCCTGGGGGCCGGACTCCCTCGTGCCTCACCGGGACCGTGCGCCGGACAGGCAGCGACCCAGGATCTGCATGCACCCAGGCCAACCCCACTCCGCACTGGCCGCTCCCCCTTGGCCAAACCCGGTCCCCCCAACTCCATCCCGTCTAGCCCCCTGCTTCCCGCCGGCTGGTCCCTTCCCTCCCCTCCCCGCTCCCAGTTCTCTCCCCGTCAGCCCTTCTCTTCCTGACCTCCTCCCAGCCAGCCCTGCTTCCTGCTGGCTGGTCTACCCCGCCCCCGATCTCCCTGCGCCAGCTCCGTTCCCCCCGCCCCATCCCAGCCAGCCTCACTCCCCTCCCAGCCGGTCCCCCCTTCCCGTTCTGAGATCACGTGTGTCTGGGATGTTTTTCAAACCCATCTGGTAACCCCTCCAGGGGGACAAGGAGGGGCCCAGGGCCAGAAAGGAATCTGGCTAGAGCCCGGGCCAGAATACGGCTCCTTATCGTCCCTGGGTCTCCCCTGAGCCAGGAGAAGATGAACTGGGCCCAAGTCTGGCTCAGGCCCGACTCTGACTCTGTCCTCCCCAGGGGTCACTCCCAGCCTGCAGCCCTGCCGCTGCCGGCCCTGCGGCCTGGTCACCCCGGGGTCAGGGGGCCTGCTCAGAGGACACTCACCTCCAATGCCGGGTGCGGGGGGGGCAATTACAACCCGGCTCTGCTGCTCCCTGGGGCCTTGGCTCTCCCTTGGGACACTCTGGGTGCGATGCAGGAGCTGACACGCTGCGGGGGAGAGAGGTGGGGCAGGTCAATAGACCCGTACCCAGCCTGTGCCAACGAGCCCCCTTCCCCATCCCCAGGGCTGGGCCCTGGTGCTCAGGGGAGCGAGTCGGATCCATTGGGCACGGCTCTCAGGAAGGGCCTTGTCTCTCCAGACTAGGTCAATGTGGATGGATCCCATGGTGAGGGAGAGGGAAGTTGTGGGGGTGGGGGGTGGGATTTGAGGTTCTTGTTCCCAGAGCCAGCCAGGCCCTGATTTCAACTTCCATCTCCCAACCCTGTCCCTGAAGGAGGAAGGGCCCAAAACAGCCCTGCCCAAGGGTCCCCAGTCTCCCCTTTCCCGACCCCACCCCCAGTGCTGAAGGAAAACAGCCTCCCCCTACTCGCCCATGCTCACCTCCCCGCTGTCTGAGCGCCGGTGTGGGGCTCTGTCCGCAGGTCTCCCCGCAGGGCCGGCCTGAGGCCAGACCCCGCCCGTGCGGAGCCTGCAAAGGAAGTGTAGCCGGGGTCACCGCTCGGAAACCGGGAAACCTCCTCCCTCTCCATAGCCCCCTACTCAGTCAATCAGCAGTGAGACAGGGAGAGGGGGGTGGCTGAGAGGTCTCAAGGGACGTCCCAAGGGCTAGCCCAGGTCACCCCCCCCGAGGGGCTGGTCTCAGAGGGATTCCAGCCCCGCCTCTTTGGGGGGCTCCCCGCCCCACCAGCTCCTTCCCCACACAGGCCTTTGTGGCATCACCGTCCCCTCCCCCCGCATGACTGGTGTCCTGCCCCCAGCCAGCACCTTGGTGCACTTGGACAATCACAGCCCAGTGCTCTACAACCAGCCTCAGCCCAGCCACTTCTCGTGGGCACCGCCAACAAGTATGTGAGCAGCCCTGCCCCTTAGAGAGACTCAAGAACTGCCCAGAGATAGGTACGGTAGAGAAACAGCTTGACCACCCCCCTCTTCCCTGCCAGCCCTGCTGGGCTGGGACAGATCCGTCTGGTCTGTGAATCACAGAACAGTAGAATGGGAAGGGACCTTGGGAAGCCATCGAGTCCAGTTCCCAGACCTGGCGGCAGGTCCCAGCACCGTCTAGATCATCCCTGACAGGTGTCTGTGCAACCTGCTCTGAAATATCTCCAGTGATGGAGATTCCGTATCCTCCCCAGGCAATTTCTTCCAGTGTTTCACCATCCTGACAGGAAGTTTTTCTGACAGCCAGAAACATTTTCCTGATGTCCAACCTAAACCTCCCTTGCTGATGTTTAAGCCCATTGCTTCTTCTCCTGTCCTCAGAGGCCAAGGAGAACAGTTTGTCTCCCTCCTCCTTGTGACACCCTTTTAGGTACGTGAAAACCGCTCTCATGTCCCCTCTCAGTCTTCCCCTTTCCAGACCAAACAAGCCCAGTTCTTTCATTCTCATCTTTTCTAAACTGTTCCACATTTTCCTTGCTCTTCTCCAGGCCTTCTCCAATTTCTCCAGTTCATTCCTGAAACATGGTGCCCAGAACTGGAGACAAGATTCCAAGTGAGGCCTAAGCAGCGCAGAGGAGAGCGGTAGAATGACTTCTCGTGTCTTGCTCACCACACTCCTGTTAGTGCCTCCCACAATCATGGTTGCTTTTTTTTTGCAAGTGTCACACTTTTGAATCCTATTTCGCTTGTGGTCCACTCTGACCCCTAGATCCCTTTCTGCAGGACTCCTTCCTAGAGAGTCGCTTCCCATTCCGCGTGTGTGAAGTGGATTGTCCCTTCCTAAGTGGAGCACTTTGCATTTGTCTTTATTAAACTTCATCCTATTTACCTCAGACCATTTTTCCAGTTTGTCCAGATCACTTTGAATTCTGACCCTTCCTCCAAAGCACTTGCCACCCCTCCCAGCTTCGTATCATCTGCAAACTTAATAAGCGCCCTCTCTATGCCAATATCTAAATCACTGATGAAGATTGAACAGAACCGTCCTAGAACAGACCCCTGCAGAGTCCCACGTGTTAGGCCCTTCCAGCATGGCTGGGAACCATTAATAAGGACTCACGAAGAGCAGTTTTAAAGAGAACAAAAGGCCGCAAGTCTCCCCTGTCAGTAACCACCCACTCCACCAATCCGCAGTGAGACTGGGAGCTCAGAGGCAGCGGGGGGAGGGGAGAGGGCTCAACAGATGTTAAAAAGGATGGGCCAGGTTGCATCCGGCTCCCAGCTCTCTGCCAGCCCAGCTCTGAGTGAGGCCTCCGACCGCCCCAGCCCAACACACACCCACCCTGCTTGGTGGGGCAGGGAAAGGGGGGAAGATGCAGAAGAAGGCGAGACAGAGGGAGGGGAGGGGACAAAGGGGAACCAAACTGAGCAGGCTCCATACCTCTCGGAGGCTCCGACCGTCTCACCGGGTCCGACACCACCGGCCGCAGGGAAGGAGAAAATGCTGACGAGGCTCCTCTTGCCCTCGCCCCTCGGTCCCAATTCTCCATCTGGTCCCCGCAGAGACCCTGGGAAGGGGCCGCCCTGCTGCCAAAGCGCGGGAATCTCCCAGCTTGCCCCGCCCTTGTACCTCTGTCCTGATTGGCTGTCGTCAGGGTCTCTCTGTCAGGTCATCCCTGTCCCCCAATAGGCTGAGGTCCTGCCACAGGCCTTTGTGATGTCAGTGCTACACCCACCCCTCCCCTGCAAGACTGGTGTCCTGGCCCTGGCCGGCCCCTCTGCATGTTTGAGGGGTTCCCCTGGAGCCCCACTGAATGGCAGCTGGGTCCGGGGCCAAGCGGGCTGGGCAGTAACGCCCCAGGGGCTGCTCCCTCGGCCCCACCCAGCTTGTCAGTCCGTAGCAGAGTGTAAGGCCAGACAAGCCCATTGGTGGATTAATAAAAGTTGCCCCTCCCCCAACACCTGAGACATTAGGCCACTGTAACAAGTTGGGGGGGGGGGCGGATTGTTAACGGGACTGGTCTAAGCCCTAGCATGGACACTATAAAGCACCCTTCTCTTCCTAGACTGTCATGCAGGTCGTGATCTGGAATCAGATCCTGCTCAAAACTCTTCCGCACGGTTAGGACCGACTCCCTGGGAGTTTTTTCCTTCCCCCACATTAACGACAGTTGATACATTGGCAAAGTGCTTCTAGCTTGTCTCATCATCAGCGCTCAACCTACTTTCCAAAGGAGAGAAGCTTCATTCTCCTCATTCTGCAGATGAGGAAACTGAGACACAGATAGGGGAGGTGTGTTGCCCAAAGTCACCCCTCTGGAAAGTGGTACACCCAGGTCTGTTGAGTCCCAATCCAGGGCTGGATACGTGACTCTAGATCAGGAAGGGCCATATTAGTGACCCTCTGAGCATGGGCTCTTCAGGATCGAGAGGCTGGTGACTTAGAGTAAAGGGCCCTGGAGGAACTGGAAAACATTCAGAGCCAGGGGCCAGGGATAACAAAGACCGTGCAATGGCTCCCTATGAGGAGCAACTAAAAGCATCAGGCTGCCCAGCTTAGAGACGAGGCAGCTACCAAGGTATCTGAGGGACATCTATCAAAGGACGAAAGGTGCAGAAACACGTGGGGAGAGAAGTGGGATTGAGCTGTTCCCACAATACAAACCAACAGCAGAGAGGGAGCCAGGGTGTCAGCTGATGAAACTTTTTCTGCTTATAAGAGGCACACGGGATCTTTTCCAGGGGTGCACTGTGTGTATTGAGAACACAGGACAGAAGCAGTGATCATCTGCTTTATAAAGACAGACACATGCACTCTGGCTACGTCTGCACTATGACTTTTCTCTGCAAAAAATATACTGACGAGGGACTCATTTCCATGAGCCACAATCTCATTTGCATATTTTCTGCCAATCTGTTTTTGCACTCGAGCAGTTTCTTAATCTGTGTTATATGGCAGGAGAAATTTTCTTTTTCAATAACTTTCCCCCATTTCAGCTGTGATTACTGTGGATGGGGTAGCCCAGGGCACCTGTGCTTTTTCCTGGTGGCCTCTTCTTTCAAAAAAACTCCCCCTTCCATGTCCACACATGTCTTTTTCTGAAAAAGGTGTCTTCCTTGTAGAAAGAGGTTTACTGCTGTCGGAAACACCCCTCCGTTCTTTCCACTTCCTGTCGCAAGAATGCAATTCCAGTGTGGACGTAAGTTTTTCCACGAAAACCCTGCCATGTAGACGCACCCTGGGGCTGCTGGAATGGGCAGCGGGGGGGCGGGGGGATGGGTCAGGTTGTTTCTTTCCCTTCTGTCTCCGAAGTTTCACAAAGTTGAAACCTAAAGATGTTCCCTCCAGCGCTGAGCTGGGTGTGTTGAAAGGGTGGGGCTGGGCCCTTGGACTGCAAAGTCCCAAAGCTGGCCTGCCCGTGAAAACGTCCTGCCGCTCATGTGTTCTTGCCGACTGAGGGGCTGCTGCCATTTCCAGGCCTCATCACCAGCTGCCTGTGACCTTAACCCAGGGCGCCTGTGCAGCCCATCTGGTCCCAGGAAGGTGGTTAGAAACGCGTGGAGACACAGCCAAGCCGAGGCTCCTCTGCACACACAGTGTCACTGAAGGAACTCAAGGGGGTTTGTTCCCATCTGTTGTCTCCGTGCAAATCCTCGTGTGGCTGTGGACACCCTCACCGCGAATTAGTGTGAACTGCCATTGGGAGCGGATGGCCAGAAGGGCTGGCTTACTGTGGCCACAGGCTAGGCC
This sequence comes from Pelochelys cantorii, assembly GCA_032595735.1. Taxonomy (NCBI): domain Eukaryota; kingdom Metazoa; phylum Chordata; order Testudines; family Trionychidae; genus Pelochelys; species Pelochelys cantorii. The sequence continues at coordinate 20,160,415 of CM064351.1, read as the reverse complement.
TGCCCCCGTCCCAGCAGCTCTGGGCAGGAGCCGGGTGCAGGCCAGGAAAAGGGTGCTGCAGCAGATCTGGTTGTGGGCTGGGGAGGGAGGTACCTCAGTGACGGGGGGGCAACGTGGTAGGTCTGGCAATACTGTCCGTGAATGGGTTCAAAGTGAATAGGGGAGCCCCAGTCCTGGCAGGTCTCATCCTGCGCTAGGTTCAGGTCAGGGAGAGGTGCCGTGGCTGCGGTTGGTCTGAGCCACAGCAGGACAGGGACCAGGGGTGGAGGTTTGTGTCCACAGTTTGGGGGCCTCTGGATGCCCCTGTCCCTGCCCCTCCCAATGAAGGATGATTTAGCCCATTCTAACATGTCACAGTGTAGGCCTGTTTCCCCCACCTGCACCCCTGAGAACTTTCTAGATCCCCCCCCTCCCTCCAGGAAACGTGGTTCCCTGTCTTGGGCTCAGTACAGATTCTTGCCATGTCCACCTGTGATGCCTGCAGGGAAGTTGTGATGTCTGTGCGGGGTCTGTGTTCACTCTGTTTGCCTTGTGGTGCTGTATGTGATTCTACTGTCCTGTGCTGTTCTGTAATAACACTGTGTGTGTGTGCCTCAGTTTCCCTGGGCACTGCAACCCTGCTTGGCTGAGGAAGGGGAAGGTTGGACATGCCTCACTGTGGAGGTGAATGCGTCTTTCCTCTCCTGAGTCTTGTGTCCTGAGGACCAAGGGGCCGCAGACAAGACCTTCGACCGGGAAGGGGAACAAAGGGGCAGGCGGGGCTGGCTCCAGGATGGTGACGATAGAATCACAGAATCATAGAATACTGGGACTGGAAGGGACCTCGATAGGTCATTGAGTCCAGTCCCCTGCCCTCATGGCAGGACCAAATACTATCTAGACCATCCCTGATAGACATTTATCTAACCTACTCTTGAATATCTCCATAGATGGAGATTCCACAACCTCCCTGGACAATTTATTCCAATTTATTTGACGGCCCTAACAGAAAGGAATTTTTTCCTAATGTCCAACCTAAAGCTCCCTTGCTGCAGTTTAAGACCATTGCTTCTTGTTCTATCGTCAGAGGCCAAGATGAACAAGTTTTCTCTCTCCTCCTTATGATACACTTTTAGATATCTGAAAACTGCTATCATGTCCCTCCTCAATCTTCTCTTTTCTAAACTAAACAAACCCAATTCCTTCAGCCTTCCCTCTTAGGTCATGTTCTCTAGACCTTTAATCATTCTCGGTGCTCTTCTCTGGACCCACTCCAATTTCTCCACATCTTTCTTGAAATGCGGTGCCCAGAACTGAACACAATACTCCAATTGAGGCCTAACCAGCGTAGAGTAGAGCGGACGCATGACTTCTCGTGTCTTGTTCACCACACATGCATCCCAGCAACATGTTTGCTTTCTTTGCAACAGCATCACACTGCTGACTCATATTCAACTTGTGGTCCACTATAACCCCAAGATCCCTTTCTGCCGGATTCCTTCCCAGACCTTCGCTTCCCATTCTGTATGGATGAAACTGATTGTTCCTTCCCAAGTGGAGCACTTTGCATTTGTCTTTATTAAACTTCATCCTATTTACCTCAGACCATTTCTCCAGTTTGTCCAGGTCATTTTCAATTATAACTCTATCCTCCAGATTAGTTGCAACCCCTCCCAGCTTGGTATCATCTGCAGACTTAATAAGCGTACTTTCTATGCTAATATCTAAATAGTTGATGAAGATATTGAACAGAGCCCGTCCCAAAACAGACCCCTGTGGAACCCCACTTGTTATGCCTTTCCAGCAGGATTGTGAACCATTAGTAACTACTCTCTAAGTATGGGTATCCAGCCAGTTATGCACCCACCTTATAGTAGCCCCATCTAAGTTGAAGTTACCTAGTTTATTGAGAAGAATATCAAGCGAGACCGTATCAAACGTCTTACTAAAGTCTCAGTATACCACATCCACCGCTTCCCCCTTATCCATAAGAGTCGTTATCCTATTAAAGAAAGCTATCAGAATGGTTTGACATGATTTGTTCTTTACAAATCCATGCTGGCTGTTCCCTATCAACTTGCCACGTTCCAAGTGTTTACAGATGATTTCCTTCATTACTTGCTCCATTATCTTCCCTGGCACAGAAGTTAAATTAACTGGTCTATAGTTTCCTTGGCTGTTCTTATTTCCCTTTTTATAGATGGGTACTATATTTGCCCTTTTCCAGTCCTCTGGAATCTCTCCTGTCTCCCCATGATTTTCCAAAGATGATAGCTAGAGGCTCAGATACCTCCTCTATCTGGTGACTTGCAGGCATCTAACTTTTATAGGTGATTTTTAACTTGTTTTTTTTTATTTTACCTTCTAAAACTACCCCCTTCCCACTAGCATTCACTATGTTAGGCATTCCTGCAGACTTCTCGGTGAAGACCGAAACAAAAAAGTCATTGAGCATCTCTGCCATTTCCAAGTTTCCTGTTACTGTTTCTCCCTCCTCACTTACCTGTGGGCCTACCCTCTCCTTGGTCTTCCTTTTGCTTCTAATGTATTTCTAAAAAGTCTTCTTGTTTCCCTTTATTGCCGGAGCTACTTTAAGTCATTCTTTGCCTTAGCCTTTCTAATCTTGCCCCTGCATTACTGTGCTGTTTGCCTATATACATCCTTTGTAATTTGTCCTACTCTCCATTTTTTATATGACTCCTTTTTTCTTTTTCGATCATGCAAGATCTCGTTGTTAAGCCAAGGCGGTCTTTTGCCATATTTTCTCTCTTTCCGACACATGGGAATAGCTTGCTTTTGGGCCCTTCACAATGTCCCTTTGAAAAACTGCCAACTCTCCTCTGTTGTTTTTCCCCTCAGTCTCGATTCCCATGGGACCTATCAGCTCTCTGAGGTTACCAAAATCAGCCTTCCTGAAATCCATTGTCTCTGTTTTGCTGTTCTACCTTCTACCCTTTGGATGATTTTGTTAGTTGTTTAGAAAAAGCCTCATCCACTTCTTCCACCTGGGTAGGTGGCCTGTAGTAGACTCCTAGCATGACATCACCTTTGTTTTTCATCCCTTTTAGCGTAACCCAGAGACTCTCAACACTTCCGTCTCCTATGTCCATCTCCACCTCACTGCAAGTGTGTTCATTTTGAACATATAAGGCAACACCTCCTCCCTTTTTTCCCTGGCTATCCTTCCTGAGCAAGCTGTACCCTTCCATACAAACATTCCAATCATGTGTATTATCCCACCAAGTTTCTGTGATGCCAACAATGTCATAATTGGACGTATTTAATAGCACTTCCAGTTCTTCCTGCTTGTTTCCCATACTTCTCACATTTGTATGTAGGCATCTAAGATCCTGAATTGACCTTGCCTCCCAGTTTTGCCCTGATCCTCCTTTCTTTCTGCCATTGTAGCCCACGCTCCCTCCCATTTCCGTCCCATCTGCCACGTCTCTATGTT
>CM064351.1:20138276-20156882 GCA_032595735.1 Pelochelys cantorii | reverse complement strand
CTCCCCCGGCCACACACGGCCGCTAGCTCCCCCCTCCTTGCCCTTTAACTCCCCCCTGCCCACACACGGCCCCGAGCTCCCCCCTCCCTGCCCCTGAGCTCCCCCCCCCTCCCTTTCCCCTGAGCTCCCCCCGCTACACACACCCCGAGCTCCCCCCTCCCTGCCCTTGAGTCCCCCGGCTACACACGGCCCCTAGCTCCCCCCCCTCCCTGCCCCTGAGCTCCCCCGGCTACACACGGCCCCTAGTTCCCCCCTCCCTGCCCCTGAGCTCTCCCCGGCTACACAGGCCCCTAGCTCCCCCCCTCCCTGCCCCTTTAGCTCCCCCCTCCCTGCCCCCTGAGCTTCCCCGGCTACACCGGCCCCTAGCTCCCCCCTCCCTGCCCCTGAGCCCCCCCCTCCCTGCCCCTGAGCTTCCCGGCTACACACGCCCCTAGCTCCCCCCTCCCTGCCCCTGAGCTCCCCCGGGTACCCGGCCCCTAGCTCCCCCCTCCCAGCCCCTGAGCTCCCCCCGGCCACACACGGCCCCGAGCTCCCCCCTACCTGCTGAGCTCCCCCGGCTACTACGGGCCCCTACTCCCCCCTCCCTGCCCCTGAGCTCCCCCGGCTACGCACGGGCCCTAGCTCCCCCCTCCCTGCCCCTGAGCTCCTCCGGCAACGCAGGGCCCCTAGATACGCCTCCTAGCTCCCCCCTACCTGCCGCTGAGCTCCCCCCACGGCCCCGAGCTCCCCCTTCCCTGCCCTTGAGCTCCCCCGGCTACACACGGCCCCTAGGTCCCCCCTCCCTGCCCCTGAGCTCCCCCGGCTAAACACGGCCCCTAGCTCCCCCTCCCTGCCCTGAGCTCCCCGGCCAACACTGCCCCGAGCTCCCCCTCCCTGCCCTGAGCTCCCCCGGCCACACACGGCCCCTAGCTTCCCCTGCCTGCCCTTGATTTCCCCCGGCCAAAAGGCCCCGAGCTCCCCCCTCCCTACCCCTGATCTCCCCCGGCTACTCACGCCCCCTACTCCCCCCTCCTGCCCCTGAGCTCCCCCCCACGGCCCCGAGCTCCCCCTTCCCTGCCCTTGATTTCCCCCGGCCAAAAGGCCCCGAGCTCCCCCCTCCCTCCCCTGACTCCCCCGGCTACCACGCCCCCTAGCTCCCCCCTCCTGCCCCTGAGCTCCCCCCACGGCCCCGAGCTCCCCCTTCCCTGCCCTTGAGCTCCCCCCGCTACCACGGCCCCTACTCCCCCCCCCTACCCCTTACTCCCCCCCCCCTGCCCCTGAGCTCCCCCCAGCTACACACGGCCCCTACTCCCCCCTCCCTACCCCGAGCTCCCCCCCCCCTGCCCCTGAGCTCCCCCGGCTACACACGCCCCTAGCCCCCCCTCCATGCCCCTGAGCTCCCCGGTACCCGGCCCCTAGCTCCCCCCTCCTTCCCCTGAGCTCCCCCGGCCACACACGGCCCCTAGCTCCCCCCTCCTTGCCCTTGAGGTCCCCTGGCCCACACACGCCCCAAGCTCCCCCCTCCCTGCCCTTCAGCTCCCCCGGCCACACACGGGCCCGAGCTCCCCCTCCCTGCCTTGAGCTCCCCCGGCCACACACGCCCCGAGCTCCCCCTTTCCCTGCCCCTGAGCTCCCCCGGCCACACACGGCCCCGAGCTCCACCCTCCCTGCCCTTGAGCTCCCCCGGCCACACACCCCGAGCTCCCCCCTCCCTGCCCTTGAGCTCCCCCGGCCAAAAACGGCCCCGAGCTCCCCCCTCCCTACCCTGAGCTCCCCCGGCCACACACGGCCCCTAGCTCCCCCTCCCTGCCCCTGAGCTCCCCCGGCCACACACGTCCCCGAGCTCCCCCCTCCCTGCCCCTGAGCTCCCCCGGCTACCACGGGCCCTAGCTCCCCCCTCCTGCCCCGAGCTCCTCCGGCAACCAGGGCCCCTAGTACACCTCCTAGCTCCCCCCCCCTGCCGCTCCCCCCCCCACGGCCCCGAGCTCCCCCCTTCCCTGCCCTTGAGCTCCCCCGGCTACACACGGCCCCTAGTCCCCCCTCCCTGCCCCTGAGCTCCCCCGGCTAAACACGGCCCCTAGCTCCCCCCTCCCTGCTCCTGAGCTCCCCCGGCCACACACGGCCCCGAGCTCCCCCCTCCCTGCCCTTGAGCTCCCCCGGCCACACACGGCCCCTAGCTTCCCCCTGCCTGCCCTGATTTCCCCCGGCCATAAAGGCCCCGAGCTCCCCCCTCCCTCCCCTGACTCCCCCGGCTACCACGCCCCCCAGCTCCCCCTACCTGCCCCTGAGCTCCCCCCCAACGGCCCCGAGCTCCCCCTCCCTGCCCCTGATTTCCCCCGGCCATAAAGGCCCCCCAGCTCCCCCCCTCCCTACCCCTGACTCCCCCGGCTACCACGCCCCCTAGCTCCCCCCTACCTGCCCCTGAGCTCCCCCCACGGCCCCGAGCTCCCCCCTTCCCTGCCCTTGAGCTCCCCCGGCTACACACGGCCCCTAGCTCCCCCCTCCCTACCCCTTACCTCCCCCCCCCTGCCCCTGAGCTCCCCCGCTACACACGGCCCCTAGCTCCCCCCTCCCTACCCCTGAGCTCCCCCCTCCCTGCCCCTGAGCTCCCCCGGCTAACACAGCCCCTAGCTCCCCCCCCCTCCATCCCCTGAGCTACCCCGGCTACCACGGCCCCTAGCTCCCCCCTCGTTACCCCTGAGCTCCCCCGGCCACACACGGCCCCTAGCTCCCCCCTCCTTGCCCTTGAGGTCCCCTGGCCACACACGACCCCAGCCCCCCCTCCCTGCCCTTCAGCTCCCCCGGCCACACACGGGCCCCGAGCTCCCCGCTCCCTGCCTTGAGCTCCCCCGGCCACACACGGCCCCAGCTCCCCCTCTCCCTGCCCCTGAGCTCCCCCGGCCACACACGGCCCCGAGCTCCCCCTCCCTGCCCTTGAGCTCCCCCGGCCACACACGGCCCCGGAGCTCCCCCCTCCCTGCCCTTGAGCTCCCCCGGCCAAAAACGGCCCCGAGCTCCCCCCTCCCTACCGCTGAGCTCCCCCGGCACACACGGCCCCTAGCTCCCCCCTCCCTGCCCTGAGCTCCCCCGGCCACACACGTCTCCGAGCTCCCCCCTCACTGCCCCTCAGATCCCACGGCTACACACGGCCCCTAGCTCCCCCCTCCCTGCCCTTGAGCTCCCCCGGCTACACACGGCCCCTAGCTCCCCCCTCCTGCCCCTGAGCTCCCCCGGCTACACATGCCCCCTATTTCCCCCCTACCTGCCCCTGACCTACCCCGGCTACGCCAGCCCCTAGCTCCCCCCTCATTGCCCCTGAGCTCCCCAAGCTACGCACGGGCCCTAGCTCCCCCCCCCTGTTCCTGAGCTCCCCTGGCTACACACGCCCGTAGCTCCCCCCTCCCTGTCCTTGAGCTCCCCCGGCTACACACGGCCCTATTTCCCCCCTCCCTGCCCTGAGCCTCCCGGCTAACACACGGCCCCCTACTCCCCCCTCCCTGCCCCTGAGCTCCCCCCCCTACCTCTGAGCTCCCCCGGTACATACGGCCCTAGCTCCCCCCTCCCTGCCCCTGAGCTCCCCCCTCCCTGCCCCTGAGCTCCCCCGGCCACATAGGGCCCCTAGCTCCCCCCTCCCTGCCCCTGAGCTCCCCCGCCACACACGGCCCCTTGCTCCCCCCCCTTGCCCTTGAGCTCCCCCGGCAACACACGGCCCCTTGCTCCCCCCTCCTTGCCCTTGAGCTCCCCGGCCACACATGGCCCCTAGCTCCCCCCTCATGCCCCTGAACTACCCCGGCTACTCACGGCCCCTTGCTCCCCACTCCTTGCCCCTGAGCTCCCCCGGGTACCTCGGCCCCTAGCTCCCCACTCCCTGCTCCTGAGCTCCCCCTCCCAAGACCCCTAGCTCCCCCCTACCTTGCCCTGAGCTCCCCCGGTACACACGGGCCCTAGCCCCCCTCTCGGCCCCTGAGCTCCCCCGGCCACACACGGCCCCGAGCTCCCCGCTCCCTGCCCCTGAGCTCCCCCGGCCACACACGGCCCGAGCTCCCCCCCCCTGCCCTTGACCTCCCCCGCCAGACACGGCCCCGAGCTCCCCCCCCCTGCCCTTGAGTCCCCCGGCCTAAACGGCCCCGAGCTCCCCCCTCCTGACCTTGAGCTCCCCCTGGACACACAGGCCGCGAGATCCCCCCCCCTGCCCTTGATCTCCCCCGGCCACACACGGCCCCTAGCCCCCCTCCTTGCCCTTGAGCTCCCCCGGCCACACACGGCCCCGAGCTCCCCCCTCCCTGCCCTGAGTTCCCCCCGGCCTAAATGGCCCTGAGCTCCCCCCTCCCTGCCCCTACTCCCCCGCCACACACGGCCCCTAGCTCCCCCCTCCTTGCCCTTGAGCTCCCCGGGTACGCTCGGCCCCCTGCTCCCCCTCCCGCTCCTGAGTTCCCTCGGCTAAACACGGCCCCTAGTTCCCCCTTCCTGCCCCTGAGCTCTCCCGGCTACACACGGCCCCTAGCTCCCCCTCCCTGCCCCTTAGCCCCCCCTCCCTGCCCCTGAGCTCCTCCGGCCACACACGGCCTGAGCTCCCCCCTCCCTGCCCTGAGCTCTCCCGGCTACACACGGCCCCTAGCTCCACCCTCCCTGCCTCTTAGCTCCCCTCTCCCTGCCCCTGAGCTCCCCCTCACACACGGCCCCTAGCTCCCCCCCCCTGCCCCTGAGCTCCCCCGGCTACACACAGCCCCGAGCTCCCCCCTCCATCCCTTGAGCTCCCCGGCCACCACGGCCCCTATTCCCCCCCCTTGCCCCTGAGCTCCCTCGGCCACACACGGCCCTAGCTCCCCCCTCCCTGCCCTTGAGCTCCCCCGGCTACACACGGCCCCTAGCTCCCCCCTCCCTGCCCCTGAGCTCCCCCGGCTACACACGGCCCCTAGCTCCCCCTCCCTGGCCCTGAGCTCCCCCATCCACACACGGCCCATACTCCCCCCCCCTCCCCTGAGCTCCCCCGGCCACACACTGCCCCTAGCTCCCCCTCCCTGCCCCCGAGCTCCCCCGGCCACATACGGCCCCAGCTCCCCCCTCCCTGCCCTGAGCTCCCCCGCCACACACGGCCCCTAGCTCCCCCCTCCTTGCCCTTGAGCTCCCCCGACCACACACGCCCAGCTCCCCCCTCCCTGCCCTTGAGCTCCCCCGGCCTCACACGGCCCCGAGCTCCCTCCGTGCCCTTAGTTCCCCCGGCCAAAACGGCCCCAGCTCGCCCTCCCTGCCCCTGACCTCCCCCGGCCACACACGGCCCTAGCTCCCCCCTCCTTGCCCTTGAGTTCCTCGGCCACACACACGGCCCCAGCTCCCCCCTCCTGCCCCTGAGCTCCCCCGGCCACACATGCCCCTAGCCCCCCCTCCTGCCCCTGAATCCCCGGCTACCACGGCCCCTAGCTCCCCCTGCTTGCCCCTGAGCTCCCCGGGTACGTCGGCCCCTAGCTCCCACTCCCTGCTCCTGAGCTCCCCCGTCCACACACGGCCCCTAGCTCCCTCCTCCCTGCCCTGAGTCCCACGGCTACACACGCCCTATTCCCCCCCCTGCCCCTGAGCTCCCCGGCCACACACAGCCCCTAGCTCCCCCGCCCTGCCCCTGAGCTCCCCGGCTACACACGCCCCCTAGCTCCCCCCTCCTGCCCCTGAGCTCCCCGGCTACGCACAGCCCTAGCTCCCCCCTCATTGCCCTGAGCTCCCCCGGCTACGCACGGGCCCTAGCTCCCCCCTCCCTGTTCCTGAGCTCCCCCGGCTACACATGGCCCCTAGCTCCCCCCTCCCTGTCCCTGAGCTCCCCCGGCTACAACGGCCCCTAGTTCCCACCTCCCTTCCCCTGAGCTCTCCCGGCTACACACGGCCCTAGCTCCCCCTCCCTGCCCCTTTGCTCCCCCTCCCTGCCCCTGAGCTCCCCCGGCTACACACGGCCCCTAGCTCCCCCTCCCTCCCCCTGAGCTCCCCCCTCCCTGCCCCTGAGCTCCCCCGGCTACACACAGCCCCTAGCTCCCCCCTCCATGCCCCTGAGCTACCCCGGGTACTCACGGCCCCTAGCTCCCCCCTCCTTGCCCTTGAGCTCCCCCGGCCACACACGGCCCCGAGCTCCCCTCTCCTTCCCCTTGAGGTCCCCCGGCCACACACGGCCCCTAGCTCCCCCTCCCTGCCCCTGAGCTCCCCGGCCACACGGCCCTAGCTCCCCCCTCCCTGCCCCTGAGCTCCCCCGGCCTACACACGGGCCCCTAGCTCCCCCCTCCTTGCCCTTGAGCTCCCCCGGCCACACACGGCCCCGAGCTCCCCCCTCCTGCCCTTGAGCTCCCCCGGCCATAAAGGGCCCGAGCTCCCCCCTCCCTGCCCCTGAGCTCCCCCGGCCACACCGGCCCGAGCTCCCCCCTCCCTGCCCTTGAGTTTCCCCGGCCATAAATGGCCCCGAGCTCCCCCCTCCCTGCCCCTGAGCTCCCCCGGCCACACACGGCCCCTAGCTCCCCCCTCCCTGCCCCTGAGCTCCCCCGGCTACACACGGCCCCTAGCTCCCCACTCCGTGCTCCTGAGTTCCCCCGGCTAAACACGGCCCCTAGTTCCCACCTTCCTGCCCCTGAGCTCTCCCGGCTACACATGGCCCCTAGCTCCCCCTCCCTGCCCTTAGCTCCCCCTCCCTGCCCCTGAGCTCCCCCGGCCACACACGGGTCCTGAGCTCCCCCCTCCCTGCCCCTGAGCTCCCCCGGCCACACACTACCCCTAGCTCCCCGCTCGCTGCCCCGGCCACATACGGCCCCTAGATCCCCCCTCCCTGCCCGTGAGCTCCCCCAGCCACACACGGCCCCTAGCTCCCCCCTCCTTGCCCTTGAGCTCCCCCGACCACACACGACCCCGAGCTCCCCCCTCCCTGCCCCTGAGCTCCCCCGGACACACAAGCTCCCCCAGCCACACACGGCCCCTAGCTCTCCCCTCCCTGCCCCTGAGCTACCCCGGCTACAAACGGTTCCGAGCTCCCCCCTCCCTGCCCTTGAGCTCCCCAAGCCACACATGGCCTCTAGCTCCCCCCTCCCTGCCCCTGAGCTCCCCCAGCCACAGACGCCCCTAGCTCCCCCCTCCCTGCCCCTGAGCTCCCCATCCACACACGGCCCCTTAGCTCCCCCCTCCCTGCCCTTGAGCTCCCCCGGCCACACACGGCCCCGAGCTCCCCCCTCCCTGCCCCTGAGCTCCCCCGGCCACCAAATGGCCCCGAGCTCCCCCCTCCCTGCCCCTGAGCTCCCCCGGCCACACACGGCCCCTAGCTCCCCCCTCCCTTCCCCTGAGCTCCCCCGGCCACACACGGCCCCTAGCTCCCCCCTCCCTGCCCCTGAGCTCCCCCGGCCACACACGGCCCCGAGCTCCCCCCTCCCTGGCCCTTGAGCTCCCCCGGCCACACACGGCCCCGAGCTCCCCACTCCCTGGCCCTGAGCTCCCCCCTCCATGCCCCTGAGCTCCCCCGGCCACACACGGCCCCTAGCTCCCCGCTCCCTGCCCCTGAGCTCCCCCGGCTACACACGGCCACGAGCTCCCCCCTCCTTGCCCTTGAGCTCCCCCGACTACACACGGCCCCTAGCTTCCCGCTCCCTGCCCCTGAGCTCCCACGGCTACGCACGGCCCCTAGCTCCCCCCTCCCTGCCCCTGAGCTCCCCCGGCTACGCACGGCCCCTAGCTCCCCCCTCCCTGTTCCTGAGCTCCCCCGGCTACACACGGCCCCTAGTTCCCACCTCCATGCCCCTGAGCTCCCCCCTCCATGCCCCTGAGCTACCCCGGCTACTCACGGCCCCTAGCTCCCCCCTCCTTGCCCTTGAGCTCCCCCGGCCACACACGGCCCTGAGCTCCCCCCTCCTTGCCCTTGAGCTCCCCCGGCCACACACGGCCCCGAGCTCCCCCCTCCTTGCCCTTGAGCTCCCCCGGCTACGCACGGGCCCTAGCTCCCCCCTCCCTGCCCCTGAGCTCCCCCGGCCACGTATGGCCCTGAGCTCCCCCTCCCTGCCCCTGAGCTCTCCCGGCTACACACGGCCCCTAGCTCCCCCCTCCCTACCCTGAGCTCCCCGGCTACACACTGCCACGAGCTCCCCCCTCCCTGTCCCTGAGCTCCCCCGGCTACACACGGCCCCTAGCTCCCCCCTCCCTGCCCTGAGCTCCCGCGGCTACACACGGCCCCTAGTTCCCCCCTCCCTGCCCCTGAGCTCCCCCGGCTACACACGGCCCCTATTTACCCCCTCCCTGCCCCTGAGCTACCCCGGCTACACACGGCCCCGAGCTCCTCCCTCTCTGCCCTTGAGCTCCCCCGGCTACACAAGGACCCTAGCTCCCCCGTCACTGCCCCTAAGCTCCCTCAGCCACACAAGGCCCCTAGCTCCCCCGTCCCTGCCCCTGAGCTCCCCCAGCCACACACGGCCCCTAGCTCCCCCCTCCATGCCCTTTAGCTTCCCCGGCTACGCACGGCCCCTAGCTCCCCCCTCCTTGCCCTCCTGAGCTCCCCCGGCTACACACGGCCCGTAGCTTCCCCCTCCCTGCCCTGAGCTCCCACGCTACGCAGAGCCCCTAGCTCCCCCTCCCTGCCCCTGAGCTCCCCGGCTACACACAGCCCTAATTCCCCCCTCCCTGCCCCTGAGCTCCCCCGGCTACACACGCCCCCTAGCTCCCCCTCCCTGCCCTGAGCTACCCGGCTACGCACAGCCCCTAGCTCCCCCCTCATTGCCTGCCTGAGCTCCCCCGGCTACGCCACGGGCCCTAGCTCCCCCTCCCTGTTCCTGAGCTCCCCCGGCTACACACGGCCCCTAGCTCCCCCCTCCATGCCCCTGAGCTCCCCCGGCTACACACGGCCCCTAGCTCCCCCCTCCCTGCCCCTGAGCTCCCCCGGCTACACACGGGCCCTAGCTTCCCCCTCCCTGCCCCTGAGCTCCCACGGCTACGCACGGCCCCTAGCTCCCCCCTCCCTGCCCTGAGCTCCCCGGCTACACATGGCCCTGAGCTCCCCCCTCCCTGCCCCTGAGCTCCCCCGGCTACACACGGCCCCTAGCTCCCCCCTCCCTACCCCTGAGCTCCCCGGCTACACACTGCCACGAGCTCCCCTCCCTGCCCTGAGCTCCCCCGGCTCACCACGGCCCCCAGTTCCCCCCCCCCTCCCCCCCCCCTCCCTGCCCCTGAGCTCCCCCGGCTACACACGGCCCTAGTTCCCCCCTCCTGCCCCTGAGCTCCGCGGCTACACACGGCCCCTAGTTCCCCCCTCCCTGCCCCTGAGCTCCCCCGGCTACACACGGCCCCTATTTACCCCCTCCCTGCCCCTGAGCTCCCCCATCCACACATGACCCCTAGCTCCCCCCTCCCTGCCCCTGAGATCCTCTCTCCTGCCCCTGAGCTCCCGCGGCTACACACGGCCCCTAGCTCCCCCCTCCTTGCCCTTGAGCTCCCCCCCACGGCCCCGAGCTCCCCGTTCCCTGCCCTTGAGCTCCCCCGGCTACTCACGGCCCCTAGCTCGCGAACAGGGTGAGTGCTAACAGGAGGTAGTTTTGAGAGGCTCTCCTGGAGGAGGAGAAGGAAGGAGCAAACTAAAGCACCTTGGGGTAAGTGGCTGCTTATATTTGGAGGTTTGGGCTTGTGTGTGTTTGTTTGGAGTTTGTTTGTTTGTTTGGAGCTTTTGGAGTGCTGAGCTGAGTGTGTTTGTTTGTTTGTTTGAAAGGCCGTGTGCTCAGGCAGGCAGGCAGTTGGAAGCTGATTAGGTTTGAATTGAAACACCGTGTGCTGATTGGCTGAGCCGTAGACAGAGGGAGGAGCTATCAGGGAGGCTGAGCACTTAAACCCTGCTGGTAAGCGACCAGGGAGCTTTGCGACCGGGTGCTCGCGACCAGGGTGAGTGCTAACAGGAGGGAGTTTTGAGAGGCTCTCCTGGAGGAGGAGAAGGAAGGAGCAAACTAAAGCACCTTGGGGTAAGTGGCTGCTTATATTTGGAGGTTTTGGGCTTGTGTGTGTTTGTTTGGAGTTTGTTTGTTTGTTTGTTTGGAGCGTTTGGAGTGCTGAGCTGAGTGTGTTTGTTTGTTTGTTTGAAAGGCCGTGTGCTCAGGCAGGCAGGCAGTTGGAAGCTGATTAGGTTTGAATTGAAACACCGTGTGCTGATTGGCTGAGCTGTAGACAGGGAGGAGCTATCAGGGAGGCTGAGCACTTAAACCCTGCTGGTAAGCGACCAGGGAGCTTTGCGACCGGGTGCTCGCGACCAGGGTGAGTGCTAACAGGAGGGAGTTTAGAGAGGGGAGCTTGGGGGGAGCCAGTGACTTCTATTGCCCTTAAACTAAATCCTTTATAACAACCTCTATCTGAAACATTTAATTAACCCTCATATATAATTAGAGTAGGAAATGGAGGCAGAAGCCCAGCAGCAGAGTGGGGCTATCCTGTTTATTGTGTCGAGTGCAGTATGTATGACTACCTACCCTGTGGGTGGGTGGCGTATGTGTGCGCTCGATGCAAGGAGCTCCTGGCCCTCAGAGACGAGTGCGTGCTTTGGAGGCCAGGGTGGCTGAACTGGAGGAGCTAAGGAAGGCAGAGGTGTTTGTGGATGAGACTTTCCGGGACATAGTAGGGCTGTCCCACCTCCAATCTGACAGTCCTGATGCTGTTACGGAGGATGAAAGGCTCAGGGAAGGAGAGCAGTCAATGGGGAGCAGAGGGAAACCATCCCATAGTTGGGACCCTCCTTCCAGAGGGTGATGTTGTATCCTCTCGTGCGAGGATACTTCTCCGGGGGAGGGAGCTCCAGCTGTTAGGAAGAAGCAGGTTTTAGTAGTGGGGGATTCGATCATTAGAAATATAGATAGTTGGGTTTGTGATGCGGACGGGAGAACCGTATGGTTACTTGCCTGCCTGGTGCGAAGGTTGCGGATCTCTCGAGGCATCTAGACAGACTTATGGGCAGTGCTGGGGAGGAGCCGGTCGTCGTGGTACATGTTGGTACCAATGACATAGGGAAGGGTAGAAGAGATGTTCTGGAGGCCAAATTTAGGTTACTAGGAAAGAGACTGAAATCCAGAACATCTTTGGTGGCATTCTCTGAAATGCTTCCAGTTCCACGCGCAGGGCCAGATAGACAGGCAGAACTTCAGAGTTCTCAATGCGTGGATGAGACGATGGTGCAGGGAAGAGGGGTTTAGATTTATTAGGAACTGGGGACACTTTTGGGGTAGGGGGGGAGCCTTTTCAGGAATGATGGGCTCCACCTAAATCAAGGTGGATCCAGACTGCTGGCATTAAACATTAAAAAGGTCGTAGAGCAGTTTTTAAACTAAGAGGTGGGGGAAAGCCGATTGGTGCGGGGGAGCACCTGGATCGGACGGAGACTTCTCTTACACGAGGCTCCATAGGTAGGGATTCCCTAGAAGTTAGTCAGATAGGGAACGTGGGAAATAATATATGGGCAAGATCAGATGTGAAACAATCGTGCATAAAAAAATCCAATGTGTCTGTGAAAGGCGGACATATAAATAGTGGTAGTTTTCTAACATGCTTTTACACTAATGCTAGGAGTCTGTCTAATAAGATGGGTGAACTGGAGTACCTCATATCAAAGGAGGAAGTTGACATAATAGGCATCTCAGAAACATGGTGGAATGAGGACAATCAGTGGGACACTATCATACCGGGATATAAATTATATCGGAAAGACAGAACAGGTCGTGCGGGTGGCGGAGTGGTACTATATGTGAAGGATAATATAGAATCAAATGAAGTAAAAATCGTAAAGGAATCAAAATGTTCCATAGAATCATTATGGATAACAATTCATTCCTCTAATATGAATATGGCATTAGGAATATATTACCGACCACCTAACCAGGACAGTGATAGTGATGCTGAAATGATAAGGGAGATTAGAGAGGCTACCAAATAAATAAAAACACAGTAATAATAGGAGATTTCAATTATCCCCATATTGATTGGGTGCATGTCACCTCAGGACGGGATTCAGAGATTAAATTTCTTGATGCCTTAAATGACTGCTTCTTGGAAGCAGCTAGTACAGGAACCCACAAGGGGAGAGTCGATTCTCGACCTAGTCTTGACTGGAACGCAGGACCTGGTCCAAGAGGTAACTGTTACTGGACCGCTTGGAAATAGTGACCACAATATAATAACTTTTAATATTCCTGTGTTGGGAAGAACACCGCAGCGGTCAAACACTCTGGCATTTAATTTTAAAAAGGGGAATTACACTAAAATGAGGAAGCTAGTTAAACAGAAACTAAAAGGGAGAGTAATTAAACTAAAATCCCTGGAAGCTGCATGGGAACTGTTTAAAGACACCATACTAGAGGCCCAACTTAAATGTATACCCCAAATAAAAAAAACACAGTAGAGAGACCTAACAAAGAACCACCATGGCTTAAACAGCCATGTTAAAAAGGCAGTGAAGAGAAAAGGGCAGCTTTTAAAAAGTGGAAGTCAAATCCTAGTGAGGAAAATAGAAAGGAACATAAACACTCCCAAATTAAGTGTCATAATGTAGTAAGAAAAGCCAAAAAAGAGTTTGAGGAACAGCTAGCCAAAAATTCAAAAAATGATCGTAAAATGTTTTTTAAATACATTAGAAGCAGGAAGCCCGCTAAAAAAAGCAGTGGGGCCCTTGGATGATAAAGATATAAAAGGAGCGATCAAGGAAGACAGTGCCATTGCGGAGCGATTAAATGATTTCTTTGCTTCAGTCTTCACGGTGAGGATGTTAGAGGTTCCTAATCTGAGCCAGCCTTTTTAGGTGACAAATCTGAGGAACTCACTCAGATTGAAGTGACATTAGAGGAGGTTATGGAATTAATTGATAAGCTGAATAGTAACAAGTCTCCGGGACCAGACGGCATTCACCCAAGGGTTCTGAAAGAACTCAAATGTGAAATTGCGGAGTTATTAACAGTGGTTTGTAACCTATCCTTTAAATCCACCCTGGTACCAAATGACTGGAAGATGGCCAATATAACACCAATATTTAAAAAAGGCTCTAGAGGAGATCCTGGCAATTATAGACCGATAAGCTTAACATCAGTACCAGGCAAATTAGTAGAAACACTAGTAAAGAGTAAAATTGCAAGGCACATAGAAGAGCACGAATTGTTGGGCAAAAGTCAGCATGGTTTCTGCAGAGGGAAGTCGTGTCTAACTAATCTGTTAGAATTCTTTGAAGGGGTTAATAAACATGCGGACAAGGGGCACCCAGTGGATATAATATACCTAGACTTCCAGAAAGCCTTTGACACGGTCCCACACCAAAGGCTTTTACGTAAATTAGGTGGTCATGGGATAGGAGGAAAGGTCCTTTCATGGATCAAGAATTGGTTAAAAGACAGAAAACAAAGGGTGGGAATAAATGGTAAATTTTCACAATGGAGGAGGGTAACTAGTGGTGTCCCCAGGGGTCAGTACTGGGACCAATCCCGTTCAACTTGTTCATCAATGATCTAGAAAATGAGGTAAGCAGTGAGGTGGCCAAGTTTGCAGATGACACAAAGTTGTTCAGGACAGTCAAAAGCAAAAGGGATTGTGAAAGAACTACAAAAAGATCTCAGCAAACTGAGTGATTGGGCAGCAAAATGGCAATGAAATTTAATGTGGGTAAGTGTAAGGTAATGCATGTTGGAAAAAATAACCCAAATTACACGTACTACATGATGGGGTCAAATTTAGCTACGACAGATCAGGAAAGGGATCTTGGAGTTATAGTGGATAGTTCTATGAAGACATCCACGCAGTGTGCAGCGGCAGTTAGTAAGGCAAATAGGATGTTAGGAATTATTAAAAAAGGGATAGATAATAAGACAAAAGATATCATACTTCCCCTATATAAAACTATGGTACTCCCACATCTCGAGAGTACTGCGTGCAGATGTGGTCTCCTCACCTCAAAAAAGATATATTGGCATTAGAAAAGGTTCAGAAAAGGCGACTAAGATGATTAGGGGCTTGGAAAGGGTCCCATATGGGGAGAGGCTAGAGAGACTGGGACTTTTCAGTTTGGAAAAAAGGCGATTGAGGGGCGATATGATAGAGGTATATAAAATCATGAATGGTGTGGAGAAAGTGATTATAGAAAAATTATTTACCTTTTCCCATAATACAAGAACTAGGGGACACCAAATGAAATTGATGGGTAGTAGGTTCAAAACTAATAAAAGGAAATTTTTCTTCACACAGCGCACAGTCAACCTGGGAACTCCTTGCCGAGGAGGCTGTGAAGGCCAGGACTCTATTAGGGTTTAAAAAAAGAGCTTGATAAATTTTTGCAGGTTAGGTCCATAAATGGCTATTAGCCAGGGATAAAGTATGGTGCCCTAGCCTTCATAACAAGGGCAGGAGATGGATGGCAGGAGATAAATCACTTGATCATTGTCTTCTGTTCTTCTCTGGGGCACCTGGCATTGGCCACCGTCGGCAGATGGGATGCTGGGCTCGATGGACCTTTGGTCTGACCCAGTATGGCCATTCTTATGTTCTTATGTTCTTATGTTCTCCCCTACCCTGAGCTCCCCCGGCTACACACGGCCCCTAGCTCCCCCCTCCCTACCCCTGAGCTCCCCCGGCCACACACTGCCCCTAGCTCCCCCCTCCCTGCCCCTGAGCTCCCCCGGCCACACACGGCCCCTAGCTCCCCCCTCCCTGCCCCTGAGCTCCCGCGGCTACACACGGCCCGTAGTTCCCCCCTCCTTGCCCTTGAGCTCCCCCGGCCACACATGCCCCTAGCTCCCCCCTCTATGCCCTTGAGCTACCCCGGCTACTCACGGCCCCTAGCTCCCACTCTATGCCCTGAGCTCCCGGGCTACGCTCGGCCCCGCTCCCCACTCCCTGCCCCTGAGCTCCCCCGGCCACACACGACCCCTAGCTCCCCCTCCTTCCCTGAGATCCCCCTCTCCCTGCCCTAGCTCCCTCGGCTCACACTGCCCCTAGCTCCCCCCTCCCTGCCCTGAGATCCCCTCTCCCTGCCCCTGAGCTCCCTCGGCTACACACGGCCCCTAGCTCCCCCCTCCTTGCCCTTGAGCTCCCCCCACGGCCCCCGAGTCCCCGTTCCCTGCCCCTGAGCTCCCTGGCTACTCACGGCCCTAAGCTCCCCCTCCCTACCCCTGAGCTCCCCCCGGCCACAAACGGGCCCCCGATTCCCCCCTCCCTGCCCTGAGCTCCCCCAGCCACACACGGCCCCGAGCTCCCCCCTCCCTGCCCCTGAGCTCCCCCGGACACACACGGCCCCGAGCTCCCCGCTCCCTGCCCTTGAGCTCCCCTGGCCACACACCGCCCCTTAGCTCCCCCTCCTTGCCCTTGAGCTCCCCCGGCCACACACTCCCCGAGCTCCCCCCTCCCTGCCCCTGAGCTCCCCGGCCACAAATGGACCCGAGCTCCCCCCTCCCTGCCCCTGAGCTCCCCCAGCCACACACGGCCCCTAGCACTCCCCTCCCTGCCCCTGAGCTACCCCGGCTACAAACGGTTCCGAGCTCCCCCTCCCTGCCCTTGAGCTCCCCAAGCCACACATGGCCTCTAGCTCCCCCCTCCCTGCCCCTGAGCTCCCGCAGCCACAGACGCCCCTAGCTCCCCCCTCCCTGCCCCTGAGCTCCCCGGCCACACAACGGGCCCTTAGCTCCCCCTCGTTGCCCTTGAGCTCCCCCGGCCACACATGGCCCCGACCTCCCCCCTCCCTGCCCCTGATCTCCCCCGGCCACAAATGGCCCCAAGCTCACCCCTCCCTGCCGTTGAGCTCCCCCGGCCACACACGGCCCCGAGCTACCCCTCTCCCTGCCCCTGAGCTCCCCCGGCCACACACGGCCCCGAGCTCCCCCCTCCCTGCCCTTGAGCTCCCCAGGCCACACACGGCCCCTGAGCTCCCCCCTCCCTGCCCCTGAGCTCCCCCCTCCATGCCCCTGAGCTCCCCCGGCCACACACAGCCCCTAGCTCCCCGCTCCCTGCCCCTGAGCTACCCCGGCTACGCACGGCCACGAGCTCCCCCCTCTTGCCCTTGAGCTCCCCCGGGATACACCACGGCCCCTAGCTCTCCCCCTCCCTGCCCTGAGCTCCCACGGCTACGCACGGGCCCCTAGCTCCCCCCTCCCTGCCCCTGAGCTCCCCCGGCTACGCACGGGCCCTAGCTCCCCCCTCCCTGCCCCTGAGCTCCCCCGGCTACACACAGCCCCTAGTTCCCACCTCCATGCCCCTGAGCTCTCCCGGCTACACACGGCCCCTAGCTCCCCCCTCCCTGCCCCTTAGCTCCCCCCTCCCTGCCCTCTGAACACACGGCACCCATAGCCCCCCCCCCCTTCCCCTGAGCTCCCCCCCGGGCACACACACCCCCCTTCCCACCTCCCTCCCTGAGCTCCCCCGGCCACACACGGCCCCTAGCTCCCCCCTCTATGCCCCTGAACTACCCCGGCTACACACGGCCCCTAGCTCCCCCTCCTGCCCCTGAGCTCCCCCGGGTACACACGGCCCCTAGCTCCCCCTCCCTGCCCTGAGCTCCCCCGCCACACACGACCCCTAGCTCCCCCCTCCTTCCCCTGAGCTCCCCCGGCTACACACGGCCCTAGCCCCCCCCCTCGACCCCTGAGCTCCCCCGGCCACACACGGCCCCGAGCTCCCCCTCCCTGCCCCTGAGCTCCCCCGGCCACACACGGCCCCGAGCTCCCCCCTCCCTGCCCCTGAGCTCCCCCCGCCACGACGACGGCCCCGAGCTCCCCCCTCCTGACCTTGAGCTCCCCTGGCACACACTGGCCCGAGATCCCCCCTCCCTGCCCTGAGCTCCCCCGGCCACACACGGCCCCTAGCTCCCCCCTCTCTGCCCCTGAGCTCCCCTCTCCCTGCCCCTGAGCTCCCCCGGCTACGCACGGGCCCTAGCTCCCCCCTCCCTGCCCCTGAGCTCCCCGGCAATGCAGGCCCCTAGCTCCCCCCTCCCTGCCCTTGAGCTCCCCCGGCCATAAACGGCCCCGAGCCCCCCCTCCCTACCCCTGAGCTCCCCCGGGCACACACGGCCCCTAGCTCCCCCCTCCTTGCCTTGAGCTCCCCCTGCCACACACGGCCCGAGCTCCCCCCTCCCTGCCCCTTGAGTTCCCCCGGCTACGCACGGGCCCTAGCTCCCCCCTCCCTGCCCCTGAGCTCCCCTGGCAACGCAGGGCCCCTAGCTCCCCCCTCCCTGCCCCTGAGCTACCCCGGCTACGCACGGCCCCGAGCTCCCCCCTCCTTGCCCTTGAGCTCCCCCGGCCTACACACAGCCCTAGTTCCCCCCTCCCTGCCCCTGAGCTCCCCGGCTACACACGGCCCCTAGCTCCCCCCTCCCTGCCCCTTAGCTCCCCCCTCCCTGCCCCTGAGCTCCCCGGCTACACACGGCCCTAGCTCCCCCCTCCCTCCCCTCACTCCCCCCTCCCTGCCCCTGAGCTCCCCCCGGATACACACGGCCCCTAGCTCCCCCCTCCCTGCCCCCAGCTCCCCCCTCCCTGCCCCTGAGCTCCCCCGGCTACCACGGCCCCTAGCTTCCCCCTCCCTGCCCCTGAGTTCCCCGGCACACACGGCCCCTAGCTCCCCCTTCCCTCCCCTGAGCTCCCCCCTACTTGCCATTGAGCTCCCCCCCCACGGCCCCAGCTCCCCCCTCCCTACCCCTGAGCTCCCCCGGCTACGCACGGCCCCTAGCTCCCCCTTCCCTGCCCCTAGCCCCCCCTCCCTGCCCCTGAGCTCCCCGGCACCACGGGCCCTAGCTCCCCCCTCCCTGCCCCTGAGCTCCCCCGGACACACGGCCCCTACTCCCCCCTCCCTGCCCCTGACTCCCCCGGCCACACACGGCCCTACTCCCCCCTCCTTGCCCTGACTCCCCCGGCTACACACGGCCGCTAGCTCCCCTCTCCTTTCCCTTGAGCTGCCCCCCACGGCACCGAGCTCCCCGCTCCCTGCCCCTGAGCTCCCCCGGCTACACACGGCCCCTAGCTCCCCCTCCCTCTCCCAGAGCTCCCCCGGCTACACACGGCCCCTAGTTCCCCTCCCTGCCCCTGAGCTCCCCCCTACCTCCCCAAGCTCCCCCGGCTACACACGGCCCCTAGCTCCCCCCTCCTGCCCCTGAGCTCCCCCGGCCACACACGGCCCCTAGCTCCCCCCTCCCTGCCCCTGAGCTCCCCCCGGCTACGCACCCCCCCGAGCTCCCCCCTCCTTTGCCCTTGAGCTCCCCCGGCACACACGGCCCCTAGCTCCCCCTCCCTGCCCCTGAGCTCCCCGGCTAGCACGGCCCCTAGCCCCCCCTCCCCTCCCCTGAGCTCCCCCGGCTACCACGGCCCTAGCCCCCCCTCCCTGCCTGAGCTCCCCCGGCACACACGGCCCCTAGTTCCCCCTCCTGCCCCTGAGCTCCCCGGCTACACAGGCCCTAGCTCCCCCCTCCCTGCCCTTTAGCTCCCCCCTCCCGCCCCTGAGCTCCCCCGGCTACACACGGCCCCTAGCTCCCCCCTCCCTGCCCCTGAGCTCCCCCGGCAACCACGGCCCCTAGCTCCCCCCTCCCTGCCCCTAGCTCCCCCGGCTACACACGGCCCTAGCTCCCCCTCCTTTCCCTTGAGCTCCCCGCCACGGCCCCGAGCTCCCCCCTCCCTGCCCCTGAGCTACCCC
>CM064351.1:20118126-20130648 GCA_032595735.1 Pelochelys cantorii | reverse complement strand
GCGGGGCGGCCCCGGCAGGAGCGCTGGCCACTCGCCGCTCCAGTCGCCTTCCTGGCGTTTCTTCCGGTGCCCAGCACCCACCAGCAGCGGAGCGGGAAATGCCCAAAGGAGCCTCCCGTCCATGAAGCAGACTCCGGCGCCTGAGGATAGTTTGCGCTCCTCTGACTGGCACCAGCCAGCTCAGCCCCACGTGCAGGGGGGGCGCAGCAGCCTGATCTGCTTGGTCTGGCGGTGAGGAACTGCTGGAGGGGGCCTCGCCTGCCCCAGCTCAGAGATTTGGGGGGAGGGGGGAAGAGGTGTCCCTGGACTTGCTCTTTATCTTTCCCAGCTGTGTCCACGCGCATCCCCAGGGGGACCTGTGCTCAGGCCTCCCAGGAGTGGAGGAGGGAGCCTTCGGTGGTCCAAGCACCCCGCACCCCTCAAACCGCTGCCCCAGGCTTGTGGGGAGCCTAACTGGTGCATGACAAGAGCCCCCAGCTTGGGGGGCCCAGGTCATGCAGGAGAAGGAGCCCCAGGGGGATCCCCAGGGACAAGCCCCTCGCGGAGGGGGATGTGCTGGGAAGGGGCCGGACAATCTCGGGTCCCACCCAGGTGGAGAA
Organism: Pelochelys cantorii; assembly: GCA_032595735.1. Taxonomy (NCBI): domain Eukaryota; kingdom Metazoa; phylum Chordata; order Testudines; family Trionychidae; genus Pelochelys; species Pelochelys cantorii. The sequence goes on along the minus strand of CM064351.1, from coordinate 20,130,049 downwards.
ACTTCGTACCGTGTCCCGGGTGCGGAGCTGTTCTTCAATATCATAAAGTAGGACTTCCTCCACCCGGGAGTCCATCCGCTCCCAGCCCCCCCATGTCAGGGACCCAGTGCAGGTTGGGCCCCCCATGCCCCTCGCAGGAATAGATTCCCCTTCCACCTTCACATCTTCCAACGCCCTCACCAGTGCCCCCCACCAGAGCCCCCCACCAGGAAAAACAGGGAACCAGGTAGCAGCAACCCCCACCCCCATCTGTTGCCCTGGCTGCAGGGCAGCAGTGTGAGGCTGCAGGAGTCAGTGGGGTGGGGTTCGCAGGGCTCAGGCCAGACACTGGGGCTGCCCTCCCCGCCCCCTCCTGGGTACCGGCTGAGCCCCTGGGCCCAGGATGTTCACGGCCCCTCACCTGGATCAGAGAGGCTGCGGGAGGTGGCCCAGCTGCAGCTGGAGGCCCAGGCGCTGCTGCTGACCGACCTGGACCCACAGCTGCAGGGGCTGGTGTGGAGAGCGATGGGCTGCAAGCTCCCCGAGGTCCTCTGAGGTCCTGTTCCTCCCCAGAATATGGAGCTCACTCTGATTATCCCTGCATTGCTGCCCGGGGGGGAATCTTCCATCCTGCCCTTTGTCCTACACCAGGCACCTGCAGCCTCCTAGGATTTAATGTGCATTTGCCCGACGGGCTTTAAGAGCTTTTCCCTGCAGCCAGGATGCTGTGATCCCCAGTGACACCTGGGAGCAGCCGGGAGCTGCAGTTCTGGGGGCAGACGCAGAGCAGGGCAGGTGTCCGTGGGCCTGGTGAGACACCCACTCTCCAGGCTGTGAGGTTGCCAGACCCCACATCAATGAATAGAGAGATCCCAGGGCTCCCATTGGCTGAGTCTCACAGACGGGCGAGGTCTTGCAGGAGCCTCATTGGATGATTCAGATGCTTCTTCCTCTCACAACCTCCAAACAGCCACTCAGGGCCAAGGAGCCACCGGGGCTTGTCACCAGCAGGGCCGAGGAGCCAGAGGGGACCTATCCCACAAAGGGAACCAGCCCCCTCGGTGTCACTGCTGCTGCTGCCTCCAGCACCTAACATGGGAACAATTCGGGGAACAAATCCTTGAATTTCCAGACGAGGCTTCCGGCGCTTTTGGATGAAGGCCCTGCAGGCTGCCCCAGGGCCATCGGGAAGCAGCTCTTCCATCCGTGTGGGCAGGGAAGCTGAATCCCACCAGCCCGGAGCGACACGCCCACCGGCCCGGCCCCCCCAGACCTGGCACCAGGGGCGGCTGGGAAGGCGGGACCCAGCCCAGCGGGCGAGCCGGGTAGGGTGGCTCTGGGGCCTCCTCTGTGGAGAGAAAGACCTGCCCCAGGAGCCCAGCCCCCATTACCACCAGGGGGCATCGCCCTGCCCGGCCCCCGGGGACCTGCCAGTCTCTGGGAGCCCGCAGCCCATCGCTCTCTGCAGCAGCCCCTGCAGCTGTGGGTCCAGGTCGATCAGCAGCAGCGCCTGGGCCTCCAGCTGCAGCTGGGGCACCTCTCGCAGCCTCTCTGATCCAGGTGAGGGGCCGTGAACATCCTGGCCCCAGGGGCTCAGCCGGTACCCAGGAGGGGACGGGGAGGGCAGCCCCAGTGTCTGGCCTAAGCCCTGCGAACCCCACCCCACTGACTCCTGCAGCCTCACAGTGCTGCCCTGCAGCCAGGGCAACAGATGGGGGTGGGGGTTGCTGCTACCTGGTTCCCTGTTTTTCCTGGTGGGGGGCTCTGCTGAGGGTGTTGGAAGATGTGAGGGTGGAAGGGGGATGGATCCCTGCGAGGGGCGTGTGGGGCCCAACCTGCGCTGGGTCCCTGACATGGGGGGGCGCGTGACCCCTGCTGGCCACTGGAGTCACCCTGTTCCCTTCCCTCCCTCACAGAGTCCCCCTGGGCCTCACCGGAGCGCTGCCGGGAGCGGATGGATTCCCGAGTGGAGGAAGTCCTACTTTATGATATTGAAGAACAGCTCCGCGCCCGGGACACGGTACGAACTTTCTCCACCTGGGTGGGACCCGAGATTGTCCGGCCCCTTCCCAGCACGTCCCCCCCTGCGAGGGCCTTGTCCCTGGGGATCCCCCTGGGGCTCCTTCTCCTGCATGACCTGGGCCCCCCAAGCTGGGGGCTCTTGTCATGCACCAGTTGGGCCCCCCACAAGCCTGGGGCAGCCGTTTGGGGTGGGAGTGTGGGTTCTTGGACCGCCGGCAGCTCCCACCTCCACTCCAGGGAGGCCTGAGCCCTGCAGCTCTCCAGAGTGGGGCAGGCAGGTCCCAGGCTCACAGACTCTCTCTGGGCTTGCAGAGCCCAGACGCCCTGCAGCGATTCTTCTTCGCCATCCCCACCGCCTGCCTCGCCGCCCTCCAAAGGGGCGAGGGCACCCTGGCGCCCCGCTGCACCAAGGACACTGTGGTGGCCAGGATCGTGGTGAGCGAGTCGTGGCAGCCAGGAGGAGGGGATGGGATATGTGGGGTGGACAAGGGTCTGCCTGGGCCATGGTTGCGGGTGGGTGTGCTGGAAATGGGATAGGTGGGGCCAGGAGTGCTGGAGGGGGAGGTGGACATGAGGAGGTTAGGTGGGGATGCTGGAGGAGGGAGTGACAGAGAAATGGGGCAGGTCTGGGGGTGCTGGACAGGAAGAGGGATTTGGGATATGTAGGGGTCTCCCCGGGCCATTGGGGGGAGGGGTGCTGGAAGGCAGCAGAGCAGGCTTCTGGGTATGCGCCGAGGTGAGCAGAGATGAGGAGATTCAGAGGCTGGTCGCCAGGGGAAGTGAGGGCCAGGAGACAGCCTGGGGACAAGGATTGAACTGGTCCCGGTTTGGGAAGGGGGGTGCTAGGAGGCCGGGCAGGGTGGCTACAGGGCAGCAGGAGGCAGTGGGGTTTCATCCTGCTGGCTGGGGGGTGCTGGCCGTGTGAGTGTCTCTTGGGGACATGCTGGGGCCCCAGTCTCACACGCCCCTTTGTCTCCTTGGGGTCTCACAGGAGATCATGGAGGACTCCCCACCGCCGCTGGTCTTGGCCAACTGCCTCAGTGCCGCCTGCAGCCTCAGGTACCGATCCTCCCCCCCCCCCCCCACTGACCCTGCTACCCCCCAAGAGCAGATCCCCTGACAAGTGGGTAGGAAAGTCTGTCTCCTGCTGCTGACTTAAAAGTCTCTGCGCTTCTCTCCTGCCAGTACCTTGAAGCCTCCCCTGCAGGCCCAGCTCCTGAGCCCCTTGCTGAGGGCTGCAATAAGACACTCAGTGTCTGGGGACTCGCAGCAGGAGCCCACCCACAAGCAGGTACGTCCCCTCCCTCACGCCCCCCCCCCTCCCCCAGCCAGGAGCAGGAACAGCCTCTGGGCCCTCCTCCAGGGATGGGCTGGAGCTCCAGAGAGGAGTCGGGGGGGGGGGGGGCAGAGGGAGGGAAGAAGCTGCAGGTTTGGATCCTTCCCTCCAGGGTTCCCGTTGCTCTCCTGGGGGGCCCGTCCCTTCCATGCCCAGCCTGGGCTCTTCCCTGCTCTGCAAGGCGGCTCAGACCCTGCTCAGGGAAGGACCCCAGAGCCAGCTTGTTCCCTTTGAAGCTGACAGCAACACCTCATTTAGCTTTTGTTGTTGTTGTTGTTGTTGTTGTTACCCGGAATACTGTCCAAACTGACAAGTTTCTTTGAGGTGTTTCAATTTTGATGACACTGCATTTTCCAGTGGAAAAGCATTCCACTGGAACAATTCCAGCCAGCTCTAGGAAATAGGGAATACATTGATAAATGGCTCTCAGGAAGATGTAGCATAGCTCATGAGTGTACTAGGACTAATAAAACGGCCTTGTCATGCACTGCAAGAGGCTTGTTGTGTGCACTTATTATTTCCTTTTTTTAGAAGCCCTTCACCTGAGACAGTTGCTGCTTCCATCCATGCGGGACTCTGCTGGAGAACACACAGCATGCTGCCTGCCCAAGTTTATCGTCCACATGATGCCCCCTCTGGACAGGTGAGAAGGTTGCTCTGTGGCTGTTTGGTCCTCTGGTCTCAGCTCCTCACTGGTTCCCCTGCACAGACATCGCTCTCTGAAGAGCTACACAGCACTTGGGTTGCCACTTCACCTAGCAGCATGGCCTGATATATCTTGATTTTTGTCTGGCTTTTGGCATTGTCCCTCATGACATTCACGTCGGAAGACTAGGGAACTGTGGTCTCGATGAAATTAGTATAAGGTGGGTGCACAACGGTTCATAGAACTTGCAGATGATACCAAACTGGGATGGGTTGCAAACACATTGTGGAATGGGATTACAATTCAAACTGATCTTGAGGAACTGGAGAATTGGGCTGGTATCAACCAGACGAAATGTAATAGACAAATAGAAGTAGATAAATGCACAGTGTACTGTGCAACAAAAAATCAAGTGGACAGCTACAAAAGTGTGAATAGCTGGCTAGGTGGTGGGACTGGTGAAAAGGGGTATAGCAGGTCAGAAATTCTTTTAGAAAATCTGACCTGTGAAGGAAGGTTAATAAAATAGGGCATGTTTAGTCTCCAGAAAAGAAGACTGAGAGGGGAGCTGATAGCAACCTTCAGATATGTTCAGGGCTGTTACGAAAGGATGGGGATCAATTCTTCTCGGTCTCACTAAAGGTAGGACAGGAACTATCGGGGTTAATGTGCAAGAAAAGTGATTTAGGCTAGATGTGAAGAAAAAATGCTAACTGTAAGAATAATTAAACTCTGGATCAGGCTTCCAAGGAAGGTTGTGAAAATCCAGTCACTGAAGGATTAAAAAACAAGTTGGAAAAACACCGGTCAGGGATGGTCCAGGTTTCCTTGGTTCTGCCTCAGTCCAGGAGGCTGGACGTGATGACCTCTCGAGTTCCCTTCCAGCCTGAGATTTCTATGAATGCAAAGTCCAGAGGGAAGTGGATCACTTACAGAGCTCGGATGCTATAGAGGAAGGGGCGACTCTCACAGGAAGTGTGGAGTAAGGTGTATCCTCCATGGTGGCGGCTTTTAAACTTTCATATGATCCAGCAATATCTTTGTCATTTTGTGGTGCCTTCCAAAAAAGAAAATCAAACAAAATCAAAAAGCCAATTTCCCTACCCAGTGTTTGGCAACCAAAAGCTTATTTTTCATGCAATACCAATGTTTTTTCAGGGAAAAATCTGAAAAAGAACCACAAAGCTAGCTCATTTCAGCTCTTCATTGTCATTTCATGTTTGTTATAGTAAATATTAATATATTAATATAGATGTTTGTTATAGTAAATATTAATGTTAATATTCTATCTATCTATCTGTCTGTCTGCAAGTCTGTTTGCTCAAGAAGTCCTCCTAAATGCTAAGAGCTAAGACTACCAAATTGGGTATTTACCTTCCTCTTAACTTAAAGCACGGTAAGAATTTGATTGTGCCAGAACATGGAATGTGCCTGGAATTCAATTGTTTTCCATGATGTGGAAAGGGAGGGGGCCGAGTGGAGGGATGCGATACTCACAGTCACCATCGGGGGCAGCGAGTGCAGGGACAGCGATAATGCACAGTGACCACTGGGTCCAACTGCACCATCAAGGGAGTGGCCAGCTGGGGACGGGGCTCAGCATCTTGTCTGCCGCTGGCCCAGGTAAGTGGCCTTCCTGCCCCAAACCTTTCTCCCAGACTCTCAGACACAGTGCCAGGAAGGGAGGGAAAGGCCCCACCAGCCCCACTGCCGCGCCCCCTCCCCTCCCAGGAGCACTGCTGCAGTAGCCATAGTCTTCCCCAGCACCAGCAGGCTGCCCAGCATGGCTACAGCCAGCCAGCCGACTCTGCCTCCCCTTCCCTCCTGTGGCTTGCATGGTCCCCTCCCCATGAACCATCCCTGGGGATCAGTCAGGAGGCCTGCACTACCTCCCCCCTCCCCCATGGCTGGTTCTGGGGACCCAGCAGGAGGCCAATACAGCCTCTACCCCTGCCCCCAGCTGCTACTCTCCAACGGGGCCTGCCCTCCAGCCCTGGGCGAGCCCAGCTCCCCGCTCCCCTGGCCCCAGGCCAGGCCCTAGAAGTGCCAGTGCAAGGCCAATGCCTGCCTGGCCTGCCCCTAGGCCAGATCCAGCCAACGCCAGGTAAGTCTTCTGACACATGATATTTGCACATGCCATTTTATATAATGTTGTACAACGAACACAACAAAAATCTTTTGATGGCCCTGAATTGGCGTTAATAAAAATCCCTGAGAAAAATGTCAGCGTTTCAATCCACTTTGGAATGACAACACAGTTTGAAATATTGGCTCGCTGCAGGTCAGATTGCAGTTTCCCGCCAGCTCTAATCAGAGCCTAGATCTCAGGCAGGAAAGCAAACCAACACCGTGGAGTGCATTTCAGAAGGCAGATCCCCACCACGTTTTCTACAAATTACACTGCTATCTTGGTAAAGGACTCCCTGGATGTGATTTTCTGGCCTGTGTCGTACAAGTCAGACTAGAAGATCACAGTTGTCCCTTCTGGCCATGGAATCTCGGAGTCACTTACCTTTTCCTGGGAAGATCTAGCAGGAGACACACCTGGAAAACAAGAATTTGATTGTGTTGATGGAGATGGCTGTTAGCAAGGGCGCACAGCAGACAAGGTTCCTGGCATGCTGTGAAAGACTTAGTTGCTTGAAGGTTGGGTGGACACAAATTGCAGAAGGGATGGGATATTTTAAGGTCAGTAATTTGGCCGTTTCATGTTATGTTTTGTAACTGTTCTTTTTTCAATAAATGTGACCTTTCCTAATTTCTCCCATTGAGAGCCATTGGTTTCTTTCTTCTTTGGAGAAGACAAAGGAATTCTGGCTGGATAAAAGTGACTTTCTAAGTAGGGAAGGTGGGGACAGTTAGAGAGCTGGTCAGACTGACACCGACACTGGCTGGGGATGTCTAAAGAGGCCAGACTTGCCTCGGTCACCATCACACCGGATTGGTCACAGACTTCCTAAGGAAGAACTGCCAGTGCTGAACCCCTCTGGGCCCGCTGGGCATGGGTGATGGGTGAATGCCCATCTGGGGAAGGCAAGCCGAGCCCTGCCCCTTCTGCAACTTCTTCCCCCACGAAGCCAAGCCCAGCCCCCATGGCAGCAGCTGTCCCCCACCTCAGGTTACTGCCCCCAGTCCCTGAACTTCTCAGGGCCCTTTGGCTGTCCTATTCAAGGGGGTGGAAGGGCCCCACACTTCCCAGCTGGCCAGAGTGCCTGACAGCCAGAGACCTGGGTACCTGCACCATAGTCTGATCCTTCTTAGCCCCAGGGGAGAGTGGGCCGCCACACCTCAGCCCCAGCCTTCCCTGCCAGCTAGAGGACCCGGCTGCCACACCATGGCTTCAGCCCCCCTGGTTGGCCATAAGGCTGGGCAGCCACATAGTTAGCTAGAGCATGCGCAATTCTGGGAAGGCAGCGCCTTTCCTTGCCTTCGTTACCCGCCACCCATGCTGCTGCGTTTGCCCAGTGGATGCGTGGGATGCTTTGAGAAAGCCAACTGAATGGTAAAAGCTTCAGAGAAAAGACACAGGGGTGCACTAGCTCTGTCACTATGTCGACACCCCCATTACCAGCTTTCCCAATGGCATTACGTTAATTACTATCATTTACATTCCTTACTGATACATTATTTGCCACATCTACACTGGTGCTTGCTATTGGTCGGCTGAGCATTGTCCTACCAGCAGTTGTCCTTTGCAGGATTTTAGTCCTCAAGGGTATGTCGTCACTAGCACCCTAGTTCGAACTAGGGAGGCGAATGTAGGCATTCGAACTTGCAAATGAAGCCTGGGATTTAAATATCCCGGGTTTCATTTGCATCTTCCCGGGCGGGGGCCATTTTTAAATCCCCCTCATCCGAACTAACTGCCCGCAGCTACACGCGGCAGTTAAAAGTTAATTCAAACTAAGTCCTTAGTTTGAATTAACTGTTACACCTCACGGAGGGTGGGTGTCTCACCAGGCCCAAGGACACCTGCCCTGCTCTGAATCTGCCCCCAGAACAGCAGTTCCCGGATGCTTCCAGGTGTTGCTGGGGATCACAGCATCCTGGCTGCAGGGAAAAGCTCTTAAAGCCCGTCAGGCGAATGCCCATTAAATCCTAGGAGGCTGCAGGTGCCTGGTGTAGGACAAAGGGCAGGATGGAAGATTTCCCCCCGGGCAGCAGTGCAGGGATAATCAGAGTGAGCTCCATATTCTGGGGAGGGACAGGACCTCAGAGGGAAGGAGCAGGACTAAAGCTGGCCCAGGTCTTCCTCCCTCTGCTGGCTCAGAGCTGTCCAGAGTACGTGGCGCAGGCCTCTGGAGCACAACTCTCAGCGCTGCGATTCTACAGGGCCTGGGGCTCCAGCTGCCACCACTGCAGCAGGAGTGACTGTGATGGTGGCCCGGAGCCCCCGGGCCTTTTCCAATCCCTGGGCCCAACGGCCTTTGTCCCTTTTCCCCTCTCTGTAGGCGGCTTGGCTGTCAGAAACTAGCTCCTTCTGGCTAGAGCCAGGTGCCTCCCAGCCCTGCTTCTTACCCCTTTGATGTCAGGGAACTGCTTTCTGGACCTTCTCTTCCCCCATCTCCCGACCCTGCTGGGCGGGTAGCTCAGGCTCAGGCAGGGAGAGCTCACGGCTGGGAGAAGAGGTGTCTGCACAGGGCTCTCTGCAGACCTTGCCGAGGCTCCGGGCACCGTGGGATCATGGTTCACCCCCTGCTCTGCTGCATGGCGCAACCAGGGTTGCCAGATGGTTTCCACAGAAATACCGGGCACACGTGCCGTTAATCACACTCCACATCACATCTTATCAGGCAAACACCGCACAGTTCTGTTTTCTCAATTTGTGTCCTGAGCAGAAAGCTCAAACAGTGGACGCTCCGGTTCAAAACCGGACACCCGGCAACCCTGGGAGCAACCGGACTGCGTGTGCAGAGTCGCTGAGCAGGGGCCACTGCTCCCAGACAGGGAGACTCCTTGGGGAGGGCCCTGGGATCTGGCACCATCTCAGATTTTAATTGTAAAATCTGGGTACTCCCGGTTGCCTCCCCAGAGCGTCTCCCCTCTTCCCCTTCCTCCTTCTTCTGCCCCTCCCCCTGTCTAGCACCAGTCACCCTGTCTGGAGCAGCAGCCAGTCGCTCTCTAGTCCTGCAGGGTCTGGCCCCCGGAGCCTGGCTCTGAGCATGTCAGGGGATGGGGAACCCCCCTGTCCTGGGTGGTCTGGGCCAGTGGGGAGTCACCTGCCTGGGCAGAAATTGGCCTTGTGTGAGCGCAGCAGGGACCAAGCCCCCCCAAGGCCCAGCCTCTTCCCAGTGTGGAGGGGGGAGGGGTGTGATGGGGAGCGTTTGGGGGAGGGGGAAGCCTTGAGTGAATCGCCCTAAGCCCCTGCAGCCCTGGGCTGTGGGCTCAGCTCTGAGGGAGCATTTTGAGCCCTGGTGCTAAGACAGGGGGACAGGTGATAGGACTGAGCCGGGAGTGGGGGACGGGCTCCAGAGAACCATGGAGGTGAGGGTGGGGGGACAGAAGCCGAGGTGTCTGACTCAATAGAAGAGGTTTGGGTCAGACTTGGGGGAGGCTTCCCAACACCTGAACAACACCCCCCTCAAATTAAACCTTCCCCTCAAAAGCAGCATCCTCTGAGTTCACTCCCTGGCTTCTTCCCTCACCCTGAGCTCCTCCAGTCTGTGCACGGCTTCCCACCGGGTCAGGAAACACAGGCCTCAGTGCCATGGAAATGAACTCCACACACTTCTGTATCAATGTGTCTCCTAAGGAATCAATTAGTGAAAACAAGCAGCAGAATCTTTATTCATTTAGTCTCTGTTGTTACAGACGTGCTGGCCGAGAGATATTGTGAAATATTGTTCCCAAATCACTGTAACTGGCAGGATTGTGTTGTGTTCAGCTGACAAATTAAATCTGCAGAATCTTCAGATATTGCCTGCAGAATGTTTAATTTTTTGGCAAGAATTCCCCAGCCACAGACCGGAAGGGGCCTAAATTTCTCACGAAGTCCATCCCTGAGCTCTGGGGCAGGACCAAGCAAACCTGGATCATCCCTGACAGGGATTTGTTCAACCTGCTTAGAACAGTCTCTGAAGATGGGGAGTTTAGATAGGGTTGCCAGATGCTTTCAGGAAAAATACTGGACACACTTGACATGACATCACAATCTACATTACATCTGATTGAGAAAATACTGGACAGGTCTATCTGCTCAATTATATTTTCTCAATTTTTTTCCCGAACAGAAAGCTCAAATACTGGATTATTTGTTTCAAAACTGGACACCTGACAACCCCAAGTCTAGAACCTTCCCAGGAAGCTACTGCAGAGCTTAACTACATGTCAGCTACATTTTTTGGCTGAAGATTAAGTCCCGCATATCTTGTTCTGCCTTGAGTGGACATGGAGAACGAGGCATCCCTAGTCTCTTTATGGTCCTGGGGCAGGCCTGTGTCTCCTCTGGTCTCTGTGTATTTACGGCCAAGATGGTGACTCCAGCAGCCGCTGTGTCTCCCTCACCAGGGAAATGCTCCTGGAGTGTTTGTCTATTCTGGAGACTCTATTTGGGGAAAGGTGGGTCCTGAGCTGGATCCCCCCTGTCTGAGTGTGATCACCATGGCAGCGGATGTCAAAGGAAATATGATGACCCAAGAGAGGGACGGGCTTGTCCAGTGAGGCGCTTGGTCTCTCTGTCCCTCTCCTGGAATTTGCCCAGCATGGCTGAGCCTGGAAATGTCTTTTCAGGGCAGGAAAGTGGCTCTTTCAGAGGGGGAAGACCAAAGCCTTCTGCCGGGCAAGCTTCCTCTGGAGTTCCCTGCCCCTGTGCTAACCCGGCAGCCAGTCACTAAAAGCTGCTCCTAGTAGATTTTTCTCAAGGGGTATCTTTTATGATGCTGAATGTGGTTTGTCTTTGTTGGTTAGTGATGTTGCCTCCCTCTCCTGAGCTGCTTGGCTTCAGCACAGGAAGGAAGAAGTAGTACAAGCTGAGTGTATTTGACATCAGGTGGAAGCAGGGGAATGGAGAGGTAGTGGGGCCAAGTAGCAAGAGCACTTGGCTGGATAAATTAGATGACGCTCCGTGCCTCAGTTTCCCCCTTCATAAAATGTCAGTGACACCGACAGTGTTTGTAAAGCACTTTGTTATTAGCCCATGGGGCAGAGGGGGAAACTCGGGCACAGAAGCAGACTGGGGGGGCGGTAGAACCCCACCTAGGCAACGCCGGTTCCATGACGTCGCAGAGTCTGACCAGTCTGAGTGGGTCCCTCTCATGGCTGCTCCTCCCCCCAGAAGGAGTGGGTTCCTCTCCGTCGGCTGTGACCTCACAGTGGCTTTGGGCAGCCCTCAGCATATAAGGCAAAGGGCAGGAGGGGAGGTGGTGACCTCACAGAGAGACCCAGAGCTCAGGCTCATAAAAGGGGGCGCGGGCCCAGGGGACTTTGGAGACCCCGGTTGCTTTAGCTCTGGTGCGTCTCCTCCTCACAGTTCCTTTGCGCACTGCGAGATCCAGATCCCCACATCTTTGTGCAGAAGGTAAGAGCCCCCAGGGGTTTGGATCCCGCCCGGGACTGGCGGGGTTCCTGGCAGGGCCAGACCTCGGTCGAGGGCCAGATGGTGATTCCTCACCTGGGCTGCGTCCTTAGCGCCATTGGGGCCGTGGGGCGTTCTCCTCTTTGGTTTCCCTTTTCCTCCATCCCACCCATATTTCTCCTCTGTTCTTCCTCTTCTGTGTTGTGGGGACTGGGGAGGTGGGTCTGGAACAGGTCTATGCCGGTGTCTTTGGGGAGAACGCTCCATGCCCCCCACACCTTAGACTCTCCCCTGATTGGCTGAGCGGGGGCTGTTGATGGGCAGGCGACTCAGGCCCTTGGAGGTCTTGTGCAAGACCGAGCCAGTGAGCAAGGGGGCCATTTGGGGGCTGAGGGGCAGTAGCTTTGGGAAGCTGGAACCCCTGGAT
>CM064351.1:20059890-20118026 GCA_032595735.1 Pelochelys cantorii | reverse complement strand
TTTCCCCCCCACACACTTCAGGTGCAATAATCTTCTTGGGCATTCCACAAAATAGTTTAGCATTGAAAGGCGATCTTTTCTTGTGCTTCGAGGTGACAATTTTGATTTGGGTGTCAAAATCCAAAAGTGGCAGGAAAACGTCTCTTGGAAACTAAACCTCACAAAAGCCGTTTGTGTCTCTTAACTGACCATTTTGTCTCATTTCATTTGCAAAATACTCAAAACAAAGGAAAATGTCGAACGGGAGTTCAGGTGGGATGATATGGCTGGTGCCTCCCGCCAGAGCAACCCCCACCCAGTGAGTGCAGAGGGAGGCAACATCACTAACCAGCAGGGACAAACCACATTCAGCATCATAAAAGATACCCCTTGAGAAAAATCTACTAGGAGCAGGTTTTAGTGACTGGCTGCCGGGTCAGCACAGGGGCAGGGAACTCCAGAGGAAACTTGCCCCGCAGAAGGGTTTGGGCTTCCCCCTCTGAAAGAGCCACTTTCCTGCCCTGAAAGACATTTCCAGGCTCAGCCATGCTGGGCAAATTCCAGGAGAGGGACAGAGAGACCAAGCGCCTCACTGGACAAGCCCGTCCCTCTGTTGGGTCATCATATTTCCTTTGACATCCGCTGCCATGGTGATCACACTCAGACAGGGGGGATCCAGCTCAGGACCCACCTTTCCCCAAATAGAGTCTCCAGAATGGACAAACACTCCAGGAGCATTTCCCTGGTGAGGGAGACACAGCGGGTGCTGGAGTCACCATCTTGGCCATAAATACACAGAGACCAGAGGAGACACAGGCCTGCCCCAGGCCCCTAAAAAGACTCGGGATCCCTCGTTCTCCATGTCCACTCAAGGCAGAACAAGACATGCGGGACTTAATCTGCAGCCAAAAAATGTAGCTGACGTAGTTAAGCTCTGCAGTAGCTTCCTGGGAAGGTTCTAGACTTGGGGTTCCCAGGTGTCCAGTTTTGAAACGAACAGTCCAGTATTTGAGCTTTCTGTTCGGGAAAAAAATGGAGAAAATATAATTGAGCAGATAGACCTGTCCAGTATTTTCTCAATCAGATGTAATGTAGATTGTGATGTCATGTCAAGTGTGTCCAGTATTTTTCCTGAAACCATCTGGCAACCCTATCTAAACTCCCCATCTTCAGAGGCTGTTCTAAGCAGGTAGAACAAATCCCTGTCAGGGATGATCCAGGTTTACTAGGTCCTGCCCCAGAACTCAGGGCTGGACTTGGTGAGAAATTTAGGCCCCTTCCAGTCTGTGGCTGGGGAATTCTGTGCCAAAAAATTCAACATTCTGCAGGCAATATCTGAAGATTCTGCAGATTTGATTTGTCAGCTGAACACAACACAATCCTGCCAGTTACAGTGATTTGGGAACAATATTTCACAATATCTCTCGGCCAGCATGTCTGTAACAACAGAGACTAAATGAATAAAGATTCTGCTGCTTGTTTTGACTAATTGATTCCTTTCGAGACACATTGACACAGAAGTGTGTGGAGTTCATTTCCACGGCACCGAGGCCTGTGTTTCCCGCCCCGGTGGGAAGCCGTGCACAGGCTGGAGGAGCTCCGGGTGAGGGAAGGAGCCGGGGAGTGAACTTAGAGGATTCTGCTTTTGAGCGGAAGGTTTAATTTCAGGGGGTGTTGTTCAGGTGTTGTGAAGCCACCCCAAGGCTGACCCAAACCTCTTCCATTGAGTCAGACACCTCGGCTTCTGTCCCCCCACCCTCACCCCCATGGGTCTCTGGAGCCCCTCCCCCACTCCCAGCTCAGAGCTCTCGCCTGTCCCCCTGTGTTAGCACCAGGGCTCAAAATGCTCCCTCAGAGCTGAGTCCACAGCCCAGGGCTGCAGGGGCTTAGGGCGATTCACTCAAAGCTTCCCCCTCCCCCAAACGCTCCCCATCAAACCCCTCCCCCCTCCACACTGGGAAGAGGCTGGACCTTGGGGGGGCTTGGTCCCTGCTGTGCTCACACAAGGCCAATTTCTGCCCAGGCAGGTGACTCCCCACTGGCCCAGACCACCCAGGGCAGGGAGGAGAGGAGAGATGTCCTGGAGGCCAAATTTAGGCTGCTAGGAAAGAGACTGAAATCCAGGACCTCTATGGTGGCATTCTCGGAAATGCTTCCAGTTCCACGCACAGGGCCAGGTAGGCAGGCAGAGCTTCAGAGTCTCAATGCGTGGATGAGACGATGGTGTAGGGAAGAGGGGTTGGGATTTATTAGGAACTGGAGACACTTTTGGGAGAGGGGGAGCCTATACGGGAAGGATGGGCTTCACCTAAACCAGGGTGGAACCAGACTGCTGGCACTAAACATTAAAAAGGCCGTAGAGCAGTTTTTAAACTAAGAGATGGGGGAAAGCCGATTGGTGCGGAGATGCACGTAAATCGGAGGGAGACTTCTCTTAGAGGAGAATCCATTGATAGAGATTCTCTAAGCTGTAGTCAGAAAGAGAGGAGGGGAGAGGGTAAACCATGGGCCAGAGCAGACAAACAACTGCATACAAAGGAATCCAATGCACCAGGAAAGGGCAGACAAATAAGCAGTGGCAAATTTTTAAAGTGCTTCTATCCAAATGCTAGGAGTCTGACTAATAAGATGACTAATACTAGAGTACCTAGTATTAAATGAGGAGATTGACATAATAGGCATCACTGAAACCTGGTGGAATGAGGAAAATCTGTGGGACACAATCATACCGGGATATAAAATATATCGAAAGGATAGAGCAGGCCGGGTGGGTGGCGGAGTGGCACTGTATGTGAAAGATAATGTAGAATCAAATGAAATAAAAATATTAAGTGAATCAACATGTTCAATAGAGTCGCTATGGATAGAAATTCCATACTCCACTAATAAGAAATTAGCAGTAGGGATATGTTACCGACCACCTGACCTGGACATCGATACTGACATTGAAATGCTGAGGGAGATTATAGAGGCTACCAAAATAAAGAACTCTATAATAATGGGGGATTTTAATTATCCCCATATTGACTGGGTACATGTCACCTCAGGAAGAGAAGCAGAGAGAAAATTTCTCAATGGCCTAAATGACTGCTTCTTGGAGCAGCAGGTACAGGAACCCACAAGGGGAGAGGCAATTCTCGATTTAGTCCTGAGTGGAGCGCAGGATCAGGTCCAGGAAATAACCGTTACAGGACCGCTTGGGAATAGTAACCATAATATAATAACATTCAACATTCCTGTGGTGGGTAGAACACCTCAGCAGTCCAGCACCCTGGCATTTAATTTCAAAAAGGGGAATTACACAAAAATGAGGAGGCTAGTTAAACACAAATTAAAAGGCACAGTGACTAGAGCCAAATCCCTGCAAGCTGCATGGAAACTTTTTCAAGACACCATAAGAGAGGCCCAACTTAAATGTATACCCCAAATTAAAAAACATAGCAAGAGACCAAAAAAGAGTCACCGTGGCTTAACCCCCATGTCAAAGAAGCCGTGAGGGACAAAAAGGCATCTTTTAAGAAGTGGAAGTCCAATCCTAGTGAGATAAATAGAAAGGAACACAAACACTGTCAAATCAAGTGTCAAAATGTAATAAGAAAAGCAAAAAAAGATTTTGAGGAACAGCTAGCCAAAAACTCAAAAAGAAATAACAAAATGTTTTTTAAGTACATTAGAAGCAGGAAGCCTGCTAAAAAACCTGTGGGTCCCCTAGACGATCGAACTATAAAAGACGCAATCAAGGACGATAAAGCCATTGCGGAGAAACAAAATGATTTCTTTGCTTCAGTCTTCACAGCTGAGGACGTTGGGGAGATTCCCAAATCTGCACCGTCCTTTGTGGGTGATGAATGTGAGGAACTGTCCCGGATTGAAGTGTCATTAGAGGAGGTTTTGGAAGCAATAGAAAAACTTCACGTTAACAAATCTCCGGGACCGGATGGCATTCATCCAAGGGTTCTAAAAGAACTCAAATGGGAAATTGCTGAATATTATCTGTGGTTTGTAACCTATCCCTTAAATCGGCTTCCGTACCTAATGACCAGAAGGTAGCCAATGTGACACCAATATTTAAAAAGGGCTCTAGAGGTGATCCTGGCAATTACAGACCGGTAAGTCTAACTTCAGTACCGGGCAAATTAGTCGAAACAATAGTAAAGGATAAAATTGTGAAGCATGTAGAAGAACATAATTTGTTGGACAAAAGTCAACATGGTTTCTGTAAAGGGAAATCCTGTCTCACTAATCTATTCGAGTTCTTTGAAGGGGTTAACAAACATGCGGACAAGGGGGATCCAGTAGATAGAGTATACTTCGATTTTCAGAAAGCCTTTGACAAGGTCCCTCACCAAAGGCTCTTGTGTAAATTACATGGCCATGGGATAAGAGGGAAGGTCCTTTCTTGGATTGAGAACTGGTTAAAAGACAGGAAACAAAGGGTAGGAATAAATGGTAAATTTTCAGAATGGAGAGGGGTAACTAGTGGTGTCCCCCAAGGGTCGGTCCTAGGACCAATCCTGTTCAACTTATTCATAAATGATCTGGAGAAAGGGGTAAGCAGTGAGAAAGTGGTAAAGCTTGCAGATGATACCAAACTGTTTAGGATAGTCAAGACAGAAGCAGACTGTGAGGGACTCCGAGAAGATCTCACCAAACTGAGTGATTGGGCAACAAAATCGCAAATGAACTTTAATGTGGATAAGTGTAAAGTAATGCACATCCGGAAAAATAACCCCAACTATACGTACAGTATGATGGGGGCTAATTTGGCTACGACAAATCAGGAAAGAGATCTAGGAGTTATCGTGGACAGTTCTCTGAAAACTTCCACGCAGTGTGCAGCGGCAGTCAAAAAGGCAAATAGTATGCTAGGAATTATTAAGAAAGGGATGGAAAATAAGACCCGGAATATCTTCCTGCCCCTGTATAAAACTATGGTACGCCCACATCTTGAATACTGTGTACAGATGTGGTCTCCTCAGCTCCAAAAAGATATTTTGGCCTTGGAAAGGGTTCAGAAAAGGGCAACTAAAATGATTAGGGGTTTGGAACAGGTCCCATATGAGGAGAGGTTAAAGCGACTGGGACCTTTCAGTTTAGAAAAGAGGAGACTGAGGGGGGATATGATAGAGGTATATAAAATCATGAGTGGTGTGGAGAGGGCCGATAAAGAAAAGTTATTTATTAGTTTCCTAAATAGAAGAACTAGAGGACACCAAATGAAATTAATGGGTAGCAGGTTTAAAACTAATAAAAGAAAGTTCTTCTTCACACAGCGTGTAGTCAGCCTGTGGAGCTCCTTGCCAGAGGAGGCTGTGAAGGCTAGGACTATAATAGAGTTTAAAGAGAAGCTAGATAATTTCATGGAGGTTAGGTCCATAAAAGGCTATTAGCCAGGGGATAAAATGGTGTCCTTGGCCTCTGTTTGTCAGAGGCTGGAGAGGGATGGCAGACAAATGGCTTGATCATTGTCTTCGGTCCACCCTCTCTGGGGCACCTGGTGCTGGCCACTGTCGGCAGACAGGATACTGGGCTAGATGGACGTTTGGTCTGACCCACTACGGCCATTCTTATGTTCTTATGTTCTTAACACTCATATTATAGGAACTCTTGTATGTTTACAAATATAGTTGATTAATTCATTTAGCACCATCACAACCGCCCCCAAATTAAGTCGATTACAGTGAGCAATATACAACTCTGTCTGCTGAATATCTTACAAATCTAAGGAAAGCAGGAGCAAATTGTAGTGACACAAACACCCCCAGAATTTCTCTCCACTTCCAGCTAACTATATGGGAAGCGGTCCTTTAGCTCCTCCTTTTATCAGTGACAGAAATTCATACGTTATCACATGCCATTTCTCCCTCTTGTTATCTGCTAATTTCTGAATACCCGCCCCCCCGCATATCTCCTTTAAATTGACGTTGTAACTTTTCTTTCCTAGAAGTCTCCTCTCATTTAATACTAGGAATCACCATTCCTTCTCTCCTGGGCCCAGTGGCGGTGAGTTCCCTTTGGCCAGAAAAGGTAAGAGTTGCATTCATCACTGTTCACCACAGCCCAGACAGATGGAGACAACCACTCGTAAAATTACTGTAAGGCCTTGACTCCCTTCGGGACTAAAATCCTGCAAAGGACAACTGCTGGTAGGACAATGCTCAGCCGACCAATAGCAAGCACCAGTGTAGATGTGGCAAATAATGTATCAGTGAGGAATGTAAATGATAGTAATTAACGTAATGCCATGCGGAAAGCTGGTAACGGGGGTGTCGACATAGTGACAGAGCTAGTGCACACCTGTGTCTTTTCTCTGAAGCTTTTACCATTCAGTTGACTTTCTCAAAGCATCCCACGCATCCACTGGGCAAACGCAGCAGCATGGGTGGCGGGTAACGAAGGCAAGGAAAGGCGCTGCCTTCCCAGAATTGCGCATGCTCTAGCTAACTATGTGGCTGTACAGCCTTATGGCCAATGAGGGGGTCTGAAGCCATGGTGTGGCAGCCGGGTCCTCTAGCTGGCAGGGAAGACTGGGGCTGAGGTGCGGCTGCCCACTCTTAATTTGGGGGGGGTTGTGATGGTGCTAAATGTATTAATAAACTATATTTGTAAACATACAAGAGTTCCTATAATATGAGTGTTGAAACTGTGCACCACAAGGTTCCCAAACACAGCATAATTGACTACTGGGCCTGATCGTGGAAAAAGGGGCCTTTCAATCCTAAGCCCTAGTCTATACAAGGGAGTTATTTTGAAATAACCCCCCTTATTTTGAAATAAAACGCGGAGCATCCACATTACTAAGCCCGTTATTTTGAAATTGCTAATAAAGTGGGCATATAAATATTCCGTGCTTCATTAGCATAAACATATCGGCCATTTTTTTGAATGCCCCCCGCACCACCGGCAGCCTAGACGTGCATCTTTCGAAAAATTAACCGTTTTTCGAAAGATCCCTTATCCCTCATACAAGGAGGTTTACAGATCTTTTGAAAAGGGTTTTATTTCTCGAAAGATGCGTGTCTTGTCTCAGGCATCCTCCTGCTGTGACGTGGGGGGGGGTTTCAGAAATGGGGGGCAGTGTCTTAGGGGGTTTTCCTTTTATTTTTCCTGCAAACTTTTGGACAGCAAGTTCCAGCCCAGAACACTGGTTGGCGTCCCTTCGCGTTCTGAAAACAAAGTCGTCTGGAAATTCCAGGATTTGTTCCCCGACTTGTTCCCATGTTAGGGGCTGGAGGCAGCAGCAGGAGTGACATCGAGGGGGCTGGTTCCCTTTGCGTGAGAGGTCCCCCTCTAGCTCCTTGGCCCTGCTGGTGACAAGCCCCGATGGCTCCTTGGCTCTGAGTGGCTGTTTGGAGGTTGTGGGAGGAAGAAGCATCTGAATCATCCAATAAGGCTCCTGCAGGCTGTGAGACTCAGCCAATGGGAGCCCTGGCATCTCATTATTCATTGATGTGGGGTCTGGCCAGCTCACAGTCCGGGGAGCGAGTGTCTCACCAGACCCACGGACACCTGCCCTGATCTGTGTCTGCCCCCAGAACAGCAGCTCCAGGCTGCTCCCAGGTGTCACTGGGGATCACAGCATCCTGGCTGCAGGGAAAAGCTCTTAAAGCCCGTCAGGGGAAAATGCCCATTGACCCCTAGGAGGCTGCAGGTGCCTGGTGGAGGACAAAGGGCGGGATGGAAGATTCGCCCCTGGGCAGCAGTGCAGGGATAATCACAGTGAGCCCTTTGCAATCAGAAGGGGAGCCAGCCAAATTGCCTGGCCCCACACGCAACGTGTGTGTGGGGGGGGGACGGCAGGAGGAGCTGACTCCATATTCTGGGGAGGGACGGGACCTCAGAGGGAAGGGGCAGGACTAAAGCAGCCAGGCCCCAGGGTCACCTGACCGGCCCAGGTCTCCCTCCCTCGGCTGGTCCTAGAGCTGTCCAGAGCAGGAGGCACAGGGCTCTGGAGCACAATACAATGCTCAGCGCTGTCTCCCCAGAGCGTCTCCCCTCTTCCCCCTCCCCCGCCTTCTGCCCCTCCCCCCGTCTAGCACCAGTCGCCCTGTCTGGAGCAGCCGCCAGTCGCTCTCTAGTCCTGCAGGGTCTGGCCCCCAGCCTGGCTCTGAGCATGTCGGGGGATGGGGAACCCCCCTGCCCTGGGTGGTCTGGGCCAGTGGGGAGTCACCTGCCTGGGCAGAAATTGGCCTTGTGTGAGCGCAGCAGGGACCAACCCCCCAAGGCCCAGCCTGTTCCCAGTGTGGAGGGGGGAGGGGTGTGATGGGGAGCGTTTGGGGGAGGGGGAAGCCTTGAGTGAATCTCCCAAGTCCCTGCAGCCCTGGGCTGTGGGCTCAGCTCTGAGGGAGCATTGTCAGCCCTGGCGCTCACACAGGGGGACAGGCCACAGCACTGAGCCGGGAGTGGGGGAGGGGCTCCAGAGACCCACGGGGGTGAGGGTGGGGGGACAGGAGCCGAGGTGTCTGACTCAGTGGCAGAGGTTTGGGTCAGCCTTGGGGGAGGCTTCCCAACACCTGAACAACACCCCCCTGAAATTAAACCTTCCCCTCAAAAGCAGCATCCTCTAAGTTCACTCCCAGGCGTCTTCCCTCACCCTGAGCTCCTCCAGCCTGTGCACGGCTTCCCACCGGGGCGGGAAACACAGGCCTCAGTGCTGTGGAAATGACCTCCACACACTTCTGTATTCATGTGTCTGCTAAGGAATCGATTAGTCAAAACAAGCAGCAGAATCTTTATTCATTTAGTCTCTCTTGTTACAGACGTGCTGGCCGAGAGATATTGTGAAATATTGGACCCAAATCGCTGTAACTGGACAAGAATGTACTGTGTTCAGTTGACAAATAAACTATGCCGAATCTTCAGATATTGCCTGCAGAATTTTTAATTTTTTGGCCCAGAATTCCCCTGCCACGTCCCTCAGATACCTCGGTAGCTGCCTCGTCTCTAAGCTGGACAGCCTGATGCTTTTAGTTGCTCCTCATATGGACGCATTGCATGGTCTTTGTTATCCCTGGCCCCTGGCTCTGAATGTTTTCCTGTTCCTCCAGGGCCCTTTACTCTAAGTCACCAGCCTCTAGATCCTGAAGAGCCCATGCTCAGAGGGTCACTAATATTGCCCTTCCTGATCGAGGGTCACGTATCCAGCCCTGGATTGGGACTCAACAGACCTGGGTCTACCACTTTCCAGAGGGGTGACTTTGGGCAAGACACCGCCCCTCTCCGTGTCTCATTTTCCTCATCTGCAGAATGAGGAGAATGAACCTTCTCTCCTTTGGAAAGTAGGTTGAGCGCTGATGATGAGACAAGCTAGAGGCACTTTGCCAATGTATCAACTGTCGTTAATGTGGGGAAAGGAAAAAACTCCCAGGGAGTCGGTCCTACCCGTGCGGAAGAGTTTCTAGCAGGAGCTGATCCCAGATCCCGACCTACATGACAGTCTAGGAAGAGAAGGGTGCTTTATAGTGTCCACGCTAGGGCTTAGACCAGTCCCGTTAACAATCCGCCCCCCCCCCCAACCCCCTTGTTACAGTGGCCTAATGTCTCAGGTGTTGGGGGAGGGGCAACTTTTATTAATCCACGAATGGGCTTGTCTGGCCTTACACTCTGCTAAGGACTGACAAGCTGGGTGGGGCCGAGGGAGCAGCCCCTGGGGCGTTACTGCCCAGCCCGCTTGGCCCCAGACCCAGCTGCCATTCAGTGGGGCTCCAGGGGAACCCCTCAAACATGCAGAGGGGCCGGCCAGGGCCAGGACACCAGCCTTGCAGGGGAGGGGTGGGTGTAGCAGTGACATCACAAAGGCCTGTGGCAGGACCTCAGCCTATTGGGGGACAGGGATGACCTGACAGAGAGACCCTGACAACAGCCAATCAGGACAGAGGCACAAGGGCGGGGCAAGCTGGGAGATTCCCGCGCTTTGGCAGCAGGGCGGCCCCTTCCCAGGGTCTCTGCGGGGACCAGATGGAGAATTGGGACCGAGGGGCGAGGGCAAGAGGAGCCTCGTCAGCGTTTTCTCCTTCCCTGCTGCTGGTGGTGTCGGACCCGGTGAGACGGTCGGAGCCTCCGAGAGGTATGGAGCCTGCTCAGTTTGGTTCCCCTTTGTCCCCTCCCCTCCCTCTGTCATGCCTTCTTCTGCGTCTTCCCCCCTTTCCCTGCCCCACCAAGCAGGGTGGGTGGGTGTTGGGGGGCTGGGGCGGTCGGAGGCCTCACTCAGAGCTGGGCTGGCAGAGCGCTGGGAGCCGGATGCGACCTGGCCCGTCCTTTTGCACATCTGTTGAACCCTCTCCCCTCCCCCCGCTGCCTCCGAGCTCCCAGTCTCGCTGCGGATTGGTGGAGTGGGTGGTTACTGACAGGGGAGTTCTCTTTAAATCTGTTCTAGGTGAGTCGTTATTACTGGTTCCCAGCCATGCTGGAAGGGCCTAACAAGTGGGGTTCTGCAGGGGTCTATTCTGGGATGCTTCTGTTCAATCTTCATCGGTGATTTAGATATTGGCATAGAGAGGGCGCTTATTAAGTTTGCAGAGGATATGAAGCTGGGAGGGGTGGCAAGTGGTTTGGAGGAAGGGTCAGAATTCAAAGTGATCTGGACAAACTGGAAAAATGGTCTGAGGTAAATAGGATGAAGTTTAATAAAGACAAATGCAAAGTGCTCCACTTCGGAAGGGACAATCCACTTCACACACACAGAATGGGAAGCGACTCTCTAGGAAGGAGTCCTGCAGGAAGGGATCTAGGGGTCAGAGTGGACCACAAGCTAAATAGGAGTCAAAAGTGTGACACTTGCAAAAAAAAAAGCAACCTTGATTCTGGGAGACACTAACAGGAGTGTGGTGAGCAAGACACGAGAAGTCATTCTTCCGCTCTCCTCTGCCTGCTTAGGCCTCACTTGGAGTCTTGTCTCCAGTTCTGGGCACCATGTTTCGGAATGAATTGGAGAAATTGGAGAAGGCCTGGAGAAGAGCAAGGAAAATGTGGAACAGTTTAGAAAAGATGAGAATGAAAGAACTGGGCTTGTTTAGTCTGGAAAGGAGAAGACTGAGAGGGGACATGAGAGCGGTTTTCACGTACCTAAAAGGGTGTCACAAGGAGGAGGGAGACAAACTGTTTTCCTTGGCCTCTGAGGACAGGACAAGAAGCCAAGGGCTTAAACCGCAGCAAGGGAGGTTTAGGTTGGACATTAGAAAAATGTTTCTGGCTGTCAGAAAAACTTCCTGTCAGGGTGGTGAAACACTGGAAGAAATTGCCTGGGGAGGTTACAGAATCTCCATCACTGGAGATATTTCAGAGCAGGTCGCACAGACACCTGTCAGGGATGATCTAGGCCAGTGGTCCCCAACCTTTTGGGGCTGCGCGTGCACCAGGCGCCGAGGGGCGGGGCCCTGCATCCGGGGCGGGGCCATGCGTGCGTTGCGAGCAGGGCCGTCTCTAGGTTCTTTACCGTCCCAAGCAAAAAAATTTTTGTCCACACACCGCCCCCCTCCCTCACCTTGCACACTACTTCAGGACAGGCACTGAAGAGGAAAGCACCCCTTTCACCTTGCAGCTCTTTAACTCCCACCATGCCCTCCAGCCAAATCCAGCCTACGTCTTGTCTCCCCTCCACACACATCCCTGTCCACACACTTCCCGACCCCGCCCCACTCACCCACCCACCCACCCACCCACCCTCCAAACTCAGTTTCTACCTCCTCTCCCCACCCAGGCAAACTCTACCCCTCAGTGACTGGACGCAGTCTGCCCCCAATTCTATCCTCCACGTGATCCACCCTGCGCCCTCTCTTCCCTCCAGCCAAATCCCATCACTCCTCTCCCCTTCCCTCCCCACTGGACCCAGTCCCCACCCCTCTCCCACTTCCCCCCACTGACCGAACTCCGTCTCGTTTCCCGCTCCCCACCAAACCCTCATGTTCCCTCCTCCCAGCACGTGCAGAAACATCGGAGCACCCTGAGGAAGGGGTGAAAGTGGCACAGGTCCCCCTGGGGATGCACGTGGACACAGCTGGGAAAGATAAAGGGCAAGGCCAGGGACACCTCTTCCCCCCTCCCCCCAAATCTCTGAGCTGGGGCAGGCGAGGCCCCCTCCAGCAGTTCCTCACCGCCAGACCAAGCAGATCAGGCTGCTGCGCCCCCCTGCACGTGGGGCTGAGCTGGCTGGTGCCAGTCAGAGGAGCGCAAACTATCCCCAGGCGCCCGAGTCTGCTTCATGGACGGGAGGCTCCTTTGGGCATTTCCCGCTCCGCTGCTGGTGGGTGCTGGGCACCGGAAGCTGCGCCAGGAAGGCGACTGGAGCGGCGAGTGGCCAGCGCTCCTGCCGGGGCCGCCCCGCCACGACGCCCTCTCGCGCTAACTAGAGGGGGCACTTTTCTCCCTGGTGCCGGAGGAAGGCAGCCCCGGAACCATGATGTCATGGCGCCTCAGCCAATCACGGCAGGGCTGCAAGTGCGACCTGCCCCACGCACCCAGCCTGCCGAGGGTGGCTCACTGCTGGCCCATCGCTTGCTCCGCTGCCCCGCCCGTTGCCTTGGGCGGGCACAGGGAGGCCCGCGTCAGGCGCTATGGGTTAGGAATTCAGGAGTTCTCCGGCCAGTGTCTCTCAGGGGCGGCCGGAACGCTGCCCCTGGCAATGTGCCACACCAAGCATGTGCTTGGCTTGCTGGTGCCTAGAGCCGGCACCTGGCGGGCGCACATAAATGCCCGTTGGGGACCACTGATCTAGACGGTGCTGGGTCCTGCCGCGAGGGCAGGGAACTGGACTCGGTGGCTTCCCATGGTCCCTTCCCATTCTACTGTTCTGTGATTCACAGACCAGACGGATCAGTCCCAGACCAGCAGGGCTAGCGGGGGAGAGGGGGGTGGTCAAGCTGTTTCTCTACCGTACCTATCTCTGGGCAGTTCCTGAGTCTCTCTAAGGGGCAGGGCTGCTCACACACTTGCTGGCGGTGCCCATGAGCAGTGGTTGGGCTGTGGCTGGTTGTACAGCTCTGGGCTGTGATTGTGCAAGTGTCCCAAGGTGCTGGCTGGGGGCAGGAAACCAGCCATGCTGGGGGAGGGGACGGTGATGCCACAAAGGCCTGTGTGGGGAAGCAGCTGGGGGGGGCGGTCGGCTGAACTCATGGACATTCCCTGACATCAGCTGCAAGGCAGGGTAGCCTCAGAAAACCTCCCAGCCATTCCTGGCAGTGTGGGGAGCCCCCCAAAGAGGAGGGGCTGGAATCCCTCTGAGACCATCCCCTCGGGGGGTGACCTGGGCCAGCCCTTAGGATGTCCCCTGAGACCTCTCGGCCACCCCCCTCTCCCAGTCTCACTGCTGATTGGCTGAGCAGGGGGCTATGCGGAGGGAAGAGGTTTCCCGGTTTCCCAGCGGTGACCCCGGCTACACTTCCTTTGCAGGCTCCGCACGGGCGGGGTCTGGCCTCGGGCCGGCCCTGCGGGGAGACCTGCGAGCAGAGCTCAACACTGGCGCTCAGACAGCGGGCAGGTGAGCATGGGCGAGTAGGGGGAGGCTGTTTTCCTTCAGAGCTGCTGGTGGGGTCGGGAAAGGGGAGACTGGGGACCCTTGGGCAGAGCTGTGTTGGGCCCTTCCTCCTTCAGGGACAGGGTTGGGAGATGGAAGATGAAATCAGGGCCTGGCTGTCTCTGGGAACAAGAACCTCAAATCCAACCCCCCACCCCCGCAACTTCCCTCTCCCCCACCATAGGATCCATCCACATTGTCCTAGTCTGGAGAGACAAGGCCCTTCCTAAGAGCCGTGCCCAATGGATCTGACTCGCTCCCCAGAGCACCAGGGCCCAGCCCGGGGGATGGGGATGGGGGCTCGTTGGCACAGGCTGGGTACGGGTCTATTGACCTGCCCCACCTCTCTCCCCCGCAGCGTGTCAGCTCCTGCATCGCGCCCAGAGTGTCCCAAGGGAGAGCCAAGGCCCCAGGGAGCAGCAGAGCCCAGCTGTAATTGCCCCTCCGCACCCGGCATTGGAGGTGAGTGTCCTCTGAGCTGGCCCCTGACCCAGGGGTGAGCAGGCGGCTCCCACAGGCCACAGGGCCGGCAGCGGCAGGGATGCGGGCTGGGAGTGACCCCAGGGGAGGACAGAGTCAGAGCCGGGCCTGAGCCAGACTTGGGCCCAGTTCATCTTCTCCTGGCTCAGGGGAGACCCGGGGACGATAAGGAGCCATGTTCCGGCCCGGGCTCCATCCAGGTTCCTTTCTGGCCCTGGGCCCCTCCTTGTCCCCCTGGAAGGGTTACCAGATGGGTTTGAAAAACATCCCAGACACACGTGATCTCAGAACGGGAAGGGGGGGACTGGCTGGGAGGGGAGTGAGGCTGGCTGGGATGGGGCTGGGGGGAACGGAACTGGCGCAGGGAGATCGGGGGCGGTGTAGACCGGCCAGCAGGAAGCAGGCCTGGCTGGGAGGAGGTCGGGAGGAGAAGGGCTGACGGGGGGAGAACTGGGAGCGGGGAGGGGAGGGAAGGGACCAGCCGGCGGGAAGCAGGGGGCTAGCCGGGATGGAGTTGGGGGAACCGGGTGTGGCCAAGGGGGGAGCGGCCAGTGGGGAGTAGGGCTGGCCTGGGTGCACGCAGATCCCGGGGCGCTGCCTGTCCCGTGCACGGTCCCGGAGGAGCACGAGCGAGTCCGGCCCCCAGGATTCCATCTCTCCCCGGACCCGCCCCCCTCCTCTCTACTGTGTAGCTACGTACTGCCTGGCTGGTACTGTCCAGTCCAAAACCTTGCAAAACCAGCTGGGGGTGCAAGTCCCCATGGAGGGCCCTGCCCACCGCCCTTTACCCCAGGATCTGGGGGATCTTGTTAGCTCCTCTCCTCACTGGCTCCAGAAGAGGGACGTGGGGAGGGAGGCGCCTGGCCCAGGGAGGTTGGGAGCTGGGAGCAGGACACTGATGGGGCCCTGTTTCCTCCCTTCCATCCCAGCTCAGCACAGCCCCCACTAGGGAGCTTAGGGCCCAGCTGGCACTGTCCCTCGGGTGGCCAGCCAAGGACACCGGCCGGCCAGGGAGGGGCCTGACCCCTCTGTCCACTGCTGCTGTGCCGGAGGTGAGGCACCCCGTTGGGCAACGGGCCCCTAGAGCAGAGACACCGGCAGATGCCAGGCCAGGGGTCCTGCGGAAATGACCCCGCCCAGGCTCCCACCCGGCAACGGGAGTAGGGTTACCAGGTGAGTTTAAAAAAAATATCGGACACACGATTCAGATGAGGGTGGGGGGACGGGACGGGAGGGAGTCAGGGGTGGCCGGGAGGTGGGGGGGAAGGGCAGTGCGGCCAGTGGGAAGCAGGCCTGACGGGGGTGGGGGGCAGCTTGGGGACAGCAGGGTTGGCCGGGGGAGATGGGGGGGGGGAACCAGCTGGCGGGATGCAGGGCTGGGGGGGGGGGTTAGGTGCAGCGGGGCTGGCTGGGGGACATCGGGGGGAGGAGGGGAGAACTAGCCGCCGGAAGCAAGGCTGGGGGGGCAGCGGGGCTGGCCGGGAAATATCAGGAGGAGACGAGGGGGAGAACCGGCTGGCCGGGAGGGAGTTGGGGAGAGCGAATCGGCCGGCGGGGAGTGGGACTTAGCCGGGCATGGGCAGATCCCAGGGCGCTGCCTGTTCCGCGCACGGTCCTGGCGAAGCGCGAGTGAGTTCTGCTGCGGCTCCACAAGGCGCTTGCCCAGCGCTCAGGAGCACAGACAGGGCTTCCCCTCCTCCCCAAGGCGTCACACGCAACCAGAGGCTCCCAGCGCCGATCGCGCCCCCCTCCCATCCACTCCCCCTCCCGCCGCCAGGCTGCCGTCGGGCGCCCAGTCGGAAAACCAGAAAATACCAGACATTGCTCATGTCCGGTATGTTCTGACTGTTCGTACCGGGCAGAGGCCCAAAAACCGGCCCGTCCGGTAGAATACTGGACACCTGGGAACCCTAAATGGGAGCCCGGTCGCAACACGCCAAAGCCTCTGGGCCCGGCCCCGTGGGAGGGTGAGTCTGCCTCTCCCCTCCCCCGCCCCGCTCCATGTAGGACCAGCCCCTCCCCAGGCACCAAGGCGCCCGCTCTTCTGTGGGGCAGGGATGCGCCCACTGGGACCCAGCCCCAGCCAGGGCCCTGGGGCAGCCGGATGCTGTGGGGGAACAGCTGGCATGGGGCGGGGGGGAGGGAGGTGATAGCAGCTCCTGCAATGATAGGCCAGAGGGGTCTGGCCCTGGGGGGCCCTAGAGAGGCGCCGCCCAGGGCCAAGCTCCCACTGACCCCCCTGGTTCCCGGGGCCCCACGTCTGACAGGCCCTTGCTCTCTTGGGACAGGAGGAGCCCGGCCACGGGGATGCACCACCTCCCCTACCCCCCCCCGAGCCTGGCTCCAGGTACCCGCAGCTCGGCAGGGGCTGCTCCAGGGCAGGTGACGCCTGCAGGGAGGGAGCCGCCAGCCGCAGTCAGAGCGTTGGTCGGAGCTTTTCCTGCTCACACCGGGACTGGAGCCACGGACACGACCCGGACCTGGGCCGGGCGCCAGGGGAGAAGAAGGAGCTGCCCCTCCCCCGCCGGCGGGGCATGGAACTACCCCTCCCCCATCTCCTGTCCCTGGACAGAGACCTGCAGAGCCCAGTGAGTCAGGGCCAGCTTAGGGACTGTAGCCATTGGGCTGCACTGCCCTGGTTAAAGGGGCAAGGTACTGACTATGGCCATTGGGCCATACTGCCTAGAGCAAAGGGGAAAGGTACCGACACTGGCCATTGGGCCACACTGCTCGGACTAAAGGGGCAAGGTACGAACTATGGCCATTGGGCCATACTGCCCAGAGAAAAGGGGCAATGTACTGACACTGGCCATTGGGCCACACTGCCCTTAGAAAGGGTACAGGTACTGACACTGGCCATTGGGCCACACTGCCCTTAGAAAGGGTAAAGGTACTGACACTGGCCATTGGGCCACACTGCCAATAGAAAACGGGCAAGGTACTGACACTGGCCATTGGGCCATACTGCCCTTAGAAAAGGGGCAAGGTACTGACACTGGCCATTGGGCCATACTGCCCTTAGAAAAGGGGCAAGGTACTGACACTGGCCATTGGACCATACTGCCCTTAGAAAAGGGGCAAGGTACTGACAGTGGCCATTGGGCCAAACTGCCCTGAGAAAAGGGGCCAGTTACAGAGTCCAGCCACTAGGCTGCCTTGCCCGAAGACAAATTCTTCGAGAGGGAAGCTGGGAGCCCGCAGGCTTTGTGGCGGGAGAAGCTGCCGTCACCTCGGAACCAGGGGTGGCCTGGACCCAGTGACCCGACGGAGACGATTCCAGCCCAGAGACGGGGCGTGTCACAGCACAGACTGAAGACTCAACAACCGGCCCAGTAGCCAAGACCAGGCGAGATCATACACGGGACCAGGGCAGCGAAGGAGGAAACCGGCCGGCCAGGGCAGAGAGTCCAGACGGAGGCTGCACCTCGGGGGCCTGCTGAAGCTGGAAGAGACCGAGGGGCCTCCCCGTCGCGCCGCTTCCCCCAGACCCGAGCTCAGGCTGCCGGTTCCCTTCAGCCAGGAAGCTGGGCAGAGAAGCCACAGAAACCAGGGTGCCTCGCAGCCCTGCCCTGGGCTCTCGTGGCCTGGCCAGGCCCTTCCCAGAGAGACTCCCATCCAGTGCAGATCCCTACGGCAGGGGTGGGGAAACTCAGGCGCGGGGGCCGGATGCAGCCCCGGCTTGCGGGGATCCGGCCCCTGAAGGTCGGGGCTCCCCCCTGCATTGGGGGCCCATGCTGGGGAGGGGAGGGGGGCTGTTTCTCACTTGTGTGCAGCCCCCCATGGATTTCTCTGTGGGTCAGTAGCCCCGACCCAGCAAAGGTTCCCCACTCCTGCTCTGTGGGGGGGAAAGGTCCCTGGGAACCTGACTAGGGCCCCACCCATTTCACAGCCAGGAGACGTGCAACGGGGAAGGGGGGAGTCTGAGCTCCCCACGTGGTGAGGGGCCTGGGGCACCAGCTGCTCGCCTGGCCCTGCCGGGATGGGACAGGAGTTTTCCTGCCCCAACACGGGCACTCTCGGAGGGGGCAGATCACAGCCACCCTGAGGGGCAGGGAGAAGTGAGGGTGGAACGGCTCTAGCCCTGCCCCACAGGCTGCTGGGAAGTGAAATTGGCACTCTTGGGATGTCCCCCACCCGCACCGCACACAATCCTAGTTTGGGCCAGGACCCGCCCCGGGCGGACCGGGAAATTTCCCACGGAAACCCCCGGGAGTGTGCCAGGGAGCAGCGTGGAAAGGCTCTGGCTGTGAAATGGGCGAGGTTGCAGGGGGACGCGATGGGGCCCTAGTTGCGGCGTATTCCCTGGAAGTTGTGGGAAAGGGTCTGCCAGAAACTCCTGGCCCTGTTGGTCCTCAGGGTCATTGGGGAATCCCCTAGTGCAGCCTTTCTCCAGCTGGGGCTCCCAACCCAAAAGGGGGTGCCAGGGCCAGGGTAGGGGGCTCTCGAGCAGGGTCACTGGCCCCTGGGTTTTCCCACCTGACCTCGTCTTTGGCCCTCAAATCTTCCTCTGGGCAGATGTTTGGAAATATTAAAAACTGTCGGATTTCTCCTGGCTTTCCCAGCTGAGTGGCTGGAGAGCAGCGGCTCCTGTCTGGCCATCCAGTTTGGGGGCAGCCCCATTAACAGCAGCAGCACAGGAGGAAGGGAGGCCTGGTCCGGTATTGCCACCCTTCCTTCTGCACTGCTGCTGGCGGTGGGGCTGCCTTTCGATCTGGGTGGCTGCAGAGCAGTGGCCCCTGGCAGGTCACCCAGCTCTAAAGTCAGCGCCACCACCAGCCGCAGCACAGAGGGAAGGGGGCAGTACTGCTGGGTGTGGGGCTGCCTTCTGAGCTGGGTGGCTGGAGAGCAGAGACTACGGCGTCCCTGCCAGCAGCAGCACAGAAGTAGGGTGGCTCCGTGTGGTGTGTCACTCCTACTTCTGCACCACTGCTGGCGGTGGCCCTGTCTTCCGAGCTGGGCGCCCCAGGAGCATCCACGACTCTCTGGTCACCTGCTCGGCAGTCAGTGCTGCTCCCAAGAGCGGTGCAGGAGGAAGTGCAGGAGGGGCGGGATTGCAGCACTTCCTTCGGCCCCGCTGTGGGTGTCAGCCCTGCCTCCCAAACTGGGTGACCAGAGAGTGGGTGCCACTGGCCAGGGGCTACTTCAGAAGGCAGCGCCAATAGCAGCAGCAGCACAAACTAGGGATGTCAACGTGTGTAGTTGGCTACACGATTAACCAATACATCTGGGCTTATTGGTTTAATCCTGTCGACTCCACACACCCCTCCCCCAGCTGCCTCAGGAACAGAGGCAGCAAGGGGGGTGGGGGGAGGAAGGTGGGAGCCGGTGTCTGTGGGGATCCAGCTTTTTAGCTGCCTCCCCATGAGCACCAGATCCCGTGGAGCTACCTGGCCCCCACTACGTACTGCAGCCTCTCCTAGAGATGCAGCAACATGGAGGGGAGGGGGCAGGTGGGAGCTGGTGCACACGGGAAGCAGCTTTTAAGACAGCTCCCCACGTGTATCAGCTCCTATGGAACCACGTCTCACCCATCCCCCTCCACTGCTGCCTCTCTATTAGCGTGGGCGCAGGGCAGAGATGAGATGAGATGTACGGGGAACTATCTTCTAAGCCGGCTCTCCGCACATGCCAGCTCCATGGAGCCCCCTTTCCTCCCTTGCTGTCTCACATAGAGGCAGTGGCGGGGGGGGGAGTGCTCGAGGGGAGCTGACTTAAAATCTAGTTCTCCGTGAGCACCAGTTCTGCGGAGCTGCCTGCTCCTGCCTCTCACACTCCAGAGAAGGCTGCTGCAGAGCAGCCTCTGTCCGGGGCTGGCACAAACTCTCGTCGCACAGAGGCTGCTGTGTGGGATGCCGGTGCAGCCCCGCATTGCTGACTCAGGCTCCAGGGACTATCAAATAATTGTGGAATTGCTGCAGTTTGATGCAGTGACATGTTTGTTCGATGATTCCCTGTCTGACATCCGTAGCAAAAAGGGAGGGTGGCCCTGTACGGTGCTCCCCTCGTCCTTCTCTGATGTCGCTGGCGACGGCGACGCCTCTCACGCCGGGCAGCTGGAGAATCCGTGCTGTCTCCGGTAACAGTGCAGAAGGCAGGTGGGCTGCTGCAGCTTTGCCTCCCTGCCTTCTGCGCCGCTGCCGCTGGGTAACGATGTTAAATAACGATTCATGGAGGAGTCGAGTAGTCGATAGAATTTCCATTGGCTACTCGACTAGTCGATGGGCACTTTCTGCACTTTGAAATGTACAAGGAGGCCCTGGGCACTTCAAAATCGGAACTCCGTGTGCAGCCCGGGGACAGCAGGAAGTCCCACTGACTCCGGGCTTTACGAGGGTCCTTCCGCTTTGAAAGGCACAGGATCCTGAGGGCTCTTGTGCATTTCAGAGTGGAAGCACCTGCATGGAGCCTGGAGTCAGCAGGGGACTCAGACCCCTGGTAACCCGAGCTCCATGCGGCGCTGCTCCTTCGGAGTACCCCCTTTTCACCCCTTTTCCCATGAGTAGGCAGCGCCAGCACCGCCAGCAGCGCAGAAGGGAGGGTGGCCTGGTGTGGCGGTGCCTCCCTTCCCTCTGCACTGCTGCTGGTAGTGGCACTGCCTACTAACGGGTAGGCGGGGGCAGTTATAAGGGGTCAGGTGCCCAACCTGGATGGCAACCCAACCGCAAGCAGCAGCGCAGGAGGGACGGGAGCTGGTCTGGTATCGCCACCCCCCTGCTGTGCAGCTGCTGGCCGTGCCTCTCACTTCTCAGCTGGACAGCTAGAGAGCGCGGGCACCATGTGCACAAGGCCGCCTGCCCCCAGCCGAGGCACAGAAGGTCTGCGACTGCCGCCCTCCCTTCCGTGTGCCCTGCCTGCCACACTGAGGGTACGTCTAGACTACAGGCTTTTGTCGACAGAAGTTTTGTCGACAGATACCGTTGACAAAGCTTCTGTCCACAAAGAGCGTCCAGACTACATCCAGATCTGTAGACAAAGCAAGCCGCTTTGTCGACATGACAGTGTAGAGGCAAAGGACAGTGTAGATGCAATAGCGCCTTCTGTCGACAGAACTCTCTGGACAAAAGGCGTTATTCCTCGTACAATGAGGTTTATAGCCCTCAACAAAACTGCTGAGTTCTGTCGCCGTTGTGCGACAGAATTCAGCGGCAGTGTAGACGAAGGTCTAGTTTTGTCAACTTTGTATAGTATAGTGGACTTTTGTTGACAAAACCCTGTAGTCTAGACACACCCTGAGTGGCCTGAGAGTGGCCCATTCTGGCAGGACGCCCAGCTGCAAAGTCAGCACCACCGCCAGCAGCAGCTGAGGAGGAAGGGAGGCCTGGTCTGGTATGTCAGCCCTTCCTTCTGTGCCGCTGCAGGTGGTGGCACTGCCTTTGGACCTGGGCAGCGGCAGAGCAGGGGCTGCTGTTGTGGGATGCAGTTTGAAGGGGGCCCCACTGAGCAGAGAGGGAGGGGTGGTCTCTGACGGGTCACCCAGCTCAGAAGTCAACGCGCCCCCAGCAGCAGCGCAGAAGGCAGGTTTCCCTGGCATGTTGTTGCCACCTTTCCTTCCGCACTCCTGCTGGCAGGGCTGCCTTCTCCGCTGGGGGACCACAGAGCAGTGGCCACAGGGGAGGTGCCCAGCTCGGAGGGCAGCTCCGCTCCCAGCAGCAGCGCAGAAGGAAGGGGGTGTGGCCTGCCATTGCCATCCTTCCCTCTGCACCGCTCCTGGTGGCATGGCTACCTTTCAAGCTGGGTGGCCAGAGCGAGCGGGATCCCAGCTGTGAAGTCAGTGTCAGCAGCAGCAGCAGCACAGGAGGAAGTGGAGGCAGCAATGCCCTTGCCACCCTTCCGTCTGCGCCGCTGCTGGCCAGGTTGGGCGGCAGAGAGCAGCTGCCCCTCCAGCCGCCCAGCTTGGGAGGCCAGGAGAGATCAGGGACATTTCTTCTTATTTCCAAACTCCGCCGGGATGGGGACCTGGGGACTGAAGAAGAGGCCACGGCTGGGAAAGCCCAAACGTCCGGTGCCCCCGTGAGCGACCCTCCTGCCCTCACCTTGCCGCCCCCTTCTGGGCAGGAACCCCCAGGGGGAGAAACGCTGCACTAGGGGATTCCTCTACGACCCCGACGGCCACCACGGCCAGGAGTTCCTGGCAGCCCCTTTCCCACCACTTCCACGGAGGAGGCGGTAGGTTCTCAGGGGAGGTTTCCCCAACTCAGAGATCTGCCTGGATGGAGAGTGGAGGAGCAAAGGGAGGGCCTGGCCAGGAACGCCCAGGGCCAGGGCAGGGCTCCCACGGCAGCCCCGCCCCCAGCAGGGAGTGGCCAGAGACTCCTGGGAACAGATTGGTGTGGAAAGAAACCTGCTGCTCAGCCAGGCCCAAAACTTTGTGTCTGCCGGCCTCAGGGGCCAGCCCAGATGTATCCAGCCTCCCGCTGACTCCGGAGTCCCTGCTGCCTCATCCTGCATTGCCTGGAAGAGCAGAAGTGATTTGTGGTTTCCCAGAGATGCTCCCTCCATGCCAAAATCTCCACCCACCTCAGGTGGAGCAACAGCAGGAGCCAAGTAAAACAATTGTCAGACTGGTTTAAGATAAAGAGAGTGAAGAGAAATAAACCAACCATTGATTTGATGAGCTTTGCTTTCTGGGCCTTAAGCGCACGCTCGGGTCGGTCTCAGCCATTCCCTGCAAACCTGAGGACTTGATCCACTTTTCCCATGACAGCTGAGGGGGAGGCTGCACTCCAGGGCCTGTGGGGACAGAGCGGTGCCAGCAGAGCCCCCTCACTGGGGTGGAGCCCACAGGCACAGAAGGAGTGTTTCTGTTGCCATGACATCAGCCCCTCCCGAGGCAAAGCCCTCCCAGACTCCTGGCTGGAGCAGTCATGCCTAGCAGTCAGAGCAGGGGCTGTGGGTCAGAGCTGGGGTCAGGAGTCCCAGAGTAGCCCAAAGGCCGGTCTCATGGGCTTAGAATTGAAGGTCCAAAGGAAGCAACTGGTCATCTGGGCTGAGCTCCCGTACCTTGCAGGCCCCAGAATCTCCCCCACCCCTCCGGCCCCAACCCCACTCGCCCTGGCTGTGTTACTGACGCCCTCACGTCACGGCTCAGCGATGTCAAGGGATGGAGAATCCCCCATTACACGACTTGAAGCCAGTCCGGGACTCTGCAGAGGGGGGCAGCTGCATCCTCCCAACCCCCACGGGCTCTGCACATCTGACCCCTTGACAAGCCCTTCCCACCCCCAGACACGGGGTCAGTCACAGCAGGAGTGTCCTGGCCAGCGCCCCCAGCCACACGGCGGGGAAAGAATTGTCTGGAGGAGCTCAGCACTGCGGAGCCCACGTTTCCCTCTGCTGAGCGCGGGGCAGCTGGTCCGATTCCTCCCACGCACATGAGTCCAAGGGCCGCCGATGGGAGGTGGGCAGCACAAACGCTCCCATTCACACCCAGTCGCCTGAGCCCCTGAGTCCCTGTGCCCTAGCCCTGGGCCCTGTTGTTCGAGGAGCAGGGACTCCGACCGCCACACGCTCAGCTCGCAGGAACTATCCCCGCCCTGGGCACCTTCCGAGCAGTCCTGGCGTCTCTCCCCTCACGCGGCCTGTGGGCACGGCCCGTCCGAGGGCCTCCCTGGCCGCGGCTGCTGCTGGAGGCTCCTGCCAGCTCGGATCCCCTGGGACCGGAGTTCCCTGCACATCCTCCTCCTCCTGCAGTCGGCCCGGCCTGAGCGGCTCCAGAGGCTCTTCTACTCCGCTCCCTCTGGGAGCAGGCCCAGCAGGACTGGGGGGGCTGATTCTCAGGGCAGGGTTGATACACCCCCCAGCCCCCGTCATCTGAAGAAGTGGGCTGTGCCCACGAAAGCTCATGATCCCATCTGCAGGTTTTATTAGTCTTTCAAGTGCTACCCGGCTATTTGTTGTTTGACCATAGCGAGGGCTGAGGAGGGAGGTCCAGCCTGGGGCTCACAGCCAGTTGTGCCGAGGGTGGGGTAAGGCAGAGGATGCAGGCAAGGCAGAGGGCCTAAGAGGGTCTCTCCATGGCCAGAGAGGGGATCCCAAGGAGCGACTGTCTCAAGTGGCAGTTGGGGAGCTGTGTGGTGGAGATTAGGGGAAACGATGTCACTGAGGCTGGGGAAACACTGGAACGGGAGGCCTGGGGAAGTGGGGGAATGTCTGTCCTGAGAGGATTTGAAGGCCAGACTGGACAAAGGCCTGGCTGGGATGACTGAGTTGGGCTGGGTCCTGCTCTGAGCAGGACCAGGACTAGCTGACTCCTCAGGTCCCTTCCAGCCCAGTGATTCTAGGACTCTGAACAGGGGCAGAGAGTGGGGTCCCAGGAGAGGTTCCCAGTAGCACGAGGCCTAGAGGCTAAAAGAGGGATGTGAGGGGTGCACTGGGGCACAGGAACTAGGATGTGGTTTCTCCTGGGCGTGTGTGTTGCACACACTCAGCTGAACTGCAACATTTCCATCATCACCCATCATCATCAGACTAGTGAATACAACAGCCCCTACCTGCTCCCGGAGGGGATGCTCAAAGGAAGCACCAGAAACCACATCGGCTGGTCCAGCTGCCAGTTGTGAAGATTTTCTACCCGTTACCTCTGCGTCCTGTATCATCAGCGCACACACAGCCCACCACTGCCTGTGCCACCCCGTCCAAATCCCACTGCCCATCTCCCGCATCCTAGAAACTTCCCCACCCAGACACCCGCACGAGACCAGCTAGTCTCCTATTATCAGTCATCAACCTCCCCATGGACCTGAAACACTGCCAGTCTGTGCCCCACAGACAGAGCCTCCTCTGCCAGCCAATTTCCAAATACCGGATAACTGCCAGTCTGGGCCCCAAAAGAAAGAACCCCCCGCCAGCCCCTCCCCATGTATCTGAATACCAGCCCCACACTGCCCCACGTCCCTAACTAACTACCAGTCAGTTTCCACAGAGCCAGCCTCTAACAGCCCCTCTCCCACGTCCCTAACTGCCAGTCTGTGCCCCACAGACAGAGCCCCCCTCTGCCAGCCTCTGCCCCACATCCCTGACTAACTGCCAGTCTGTGCCCTAGAGAGCCCATCGTTCCAGCACCTATCCCATGTCCTGACTTCCAGTCTGTGCCCCACACATAGAGCCGCCTTTCCACCTCCTAACCCACATCCCTGACTAACTGTCAGTCTGTGCCCCACGGACAGACCCTCCCTCTGCCAGACCCGGGTGGAACAGGGTGTACGGGGCTCATGGTCAATTTTCCCTCCCCCCTGGCTTCTCTCCATGGCTGATGAGGGGCTCCCCCTGCGCCCTCCCACATCGGGCCCAGCTCCCAGGGCCAGGCTGCTATGGGAGACAGGGTCACCGCTCCCTGCTGTGTCCTGTCCAGCCGCAGGCCGAGAGGGAACGTGGACCCGGCTGGAGTCCTCCCGCCCTGAGCCGGAGCTGAGCCGGGGTGTCAGACGCTCCCTGAAGCCCCCAGCGCCCAGGAGAATGTGGACGGTAAGTGGTGTCGGGGGCTACGGTTGTGGGGAGCTGCCGCACTCAGGGGAGCTGGGGAATTCCCGGTACCTCGGCCCCCAGCGAAATCTCCCCCGACATTCCCAAGAGGAGCGGGCAGGGAGAAATCTCTGCTGTCCTGCTTATGGGCATGGAAACCTCAGCCCTGCCTCCCACACACACAGTGGGAACCCAGAAATCATCTCTTCCTTCCCACTCAATCTTCAGTCCCTTCTCCCCGCCCAGCCTGAGTTCCTGTCTCCCCTCCTCTGCCAGGCTGTTTGCTGCCTCTTTTTGTCTCTGCAAAATATACTGTGAGGTAGAGACTTTTTGTGGGGTTTTCCTTGACCCACTCAGACGGGACAGGCAGCATGACGTAGTGGAACCAGCGCTGCCTAGGTGGGGATCTACCACCCCCCAGTCTGCTTCTGTGCCTGAGTTTCTCCCTCTGCCCCATAGCATAACAACAAGGCACTTTACAAACACTTTCGGTGTCATGGGCATTGTATGAAGGGGGAAAGTGAGGCATGGAGCGGCAACTGATTTATACAGCTCAACCCAGTCCCTGCCCCTCTGTCTGCAGGAAAAGCAGCCAGGTGCTCTTGCTACTTGACCCCACTACCTCTCCATTCCCCTGCTTCCACCTGACGTCAACTACTCTCAGCGTGCACTACTTCCTTCCTGCGCTGAAGCCAAGCAGATCAGGATGGGGAGGAGACATGAGGGAGAACCCAGACTCTTGCTCTCTCCCTCTCACACATACACCCACGTATTACTTTAGAAAATGGCAGGCGTGAGCTAGAGGAGAATCCCCCTTAACTGTTAGCACTATGGGGCATAGGATACATACATAAATCATAGAATCATAGAATACTAGGACTGGAAGGGACCTCGAGAGGTCATCGAGTCCAGTCCCCTGCCCTCATGGCAGGACCAAATACTGTCTAGACCATCCCTGATAGACATTTATCTAACCTACTCTTAAAGATCTCCACAGATGGAGATTCCACAACCTCCCTGGGCAATTTATTCCGGTGTTTGACTACCCTGACAGTTAGGAACTTTTTCCTAATGTCCAACCTAAACCTCCCTTGCTGCAGTTTAAGACCATTTCTTCCCCTTCTCTCCCCAGAGGCCAAGATGAACAAGTTTTCTCTCTCCTCCTTATGATATCTGACATCCTTTTAGATATCTGAAAACTGCTATCATGTCCCCCCTCAATCTTCTCTTTTCTAAATTAAACAAACCCAATTCCTTCAGCCTTCCCTCATAGGTCATGTTCTCTAGACCTTTAATCATTTTCGGTGCTCTTCTCTGGACCCTCTCCAATTTCTCCACATCTTTCTTGAAATGAGGTGCCCAGAACTGAACACAATACTCCAATTGAGGCCTAACCAGCGCAGAGTAGAGCGGAAAAATGACTTCTCGTGTCTTGCTCACAACACTCCTGTTATTGCATCCCAGAATCATGTTTGCTTTCTTTGCAACACCATCACACTGCTGACTCATATTCAACTTGTGGTCCACTGTAACCCCTAGATCCCTTTCTGCCGGACTCTTTCCCAGACAGTCGTTTCCCATTCTGTATGTATGAAACTGATTGTTCCTTCCTAAGTGGAGCACTTTTCATTTGTCTTTATTAAACTTCATCCTATTTACCTCAGACCATTTCTCCAGTTTGTCCAGGTCATTTTGAATTATGACTCTATCCTCCAGATTAGTCGTAGCCCCTCCCAGCTTGGTATCCTCTGCAGACTTAATAAGCGTACTTTCTATGCTAATATCTAAATCGTTGATGAAGATATTGAACAGATCCAGTCCCAAAACAGACCCCTCTGGAACCCCACTTGTTATGCCTTTCCAGCAGGATTGTGAACCATTAATAACTACTCTCTGAGTATGGGTATCCAGTCAGTTATGCGCCCACCTTATAGTAGCCCCATCTAAGTTGTAGTTACCTCGTTTATTGATAAGAATATCATGCGAGACCGTATCAAATGCCTTACTAAAGTCTAGGTATACCACATCCACCTCTTCGCCCTTATCCATAAGACTCGTTATCCTAGTAAAGAAAGCTATCAGAGGGGCGGGATTGCAGCACTTCCTTCGGCCCCACGGCGGGTGTCAGCCCTGCCTCCCAAACTGGGTGACCAGAGAGTGGGTGC
Organism: Pelochelys cantorii; assembly: GCA_032595735.1. NCBI lineage: Eukaryota > Metazoa > Chordata > Testudines > Trionychidae > Pelochelys > Pelochelys cantorii. Next base: position 20,090,432 of record CM064351.1, on the reverse strand, counting down.
CACTGACCAGGGGCTACTTTAGAGGGCAGCGCCGATACCAGCAGCAGCACAAACTAGGGATGTCAAGGTGTGTAGTCGGCTACACGATTAACTGATACGTCTGGGCTTATTGGTTAATCCTGTCGACTCCACACACCCCTCCCCCGGCTGCCTCAGGAACAGAGGCAGCAAGGGCGGGGGGGAAGGAGGGAGCCGGTGTCTGTGGGGATACAGCTTTTAAGCTGCCTCCCCATGAGCACCAGATCCCGTGGAGCTTCCTGGCTCCTACCACATGCTGCAGCCTCTCCTAGAGATGCAGCAACATGGAGGGGAGGGGGCAGGTGGGAGCTGGTGCACACGGGAAGCAGCGTTTAAGACAGCTCCCCACGTGTATCAGCTCCTATGGAACCACGTCTCACCCATCCCCCTGCACTGCTGCCTCTCTATCAGCATGGGCGCAGGGCAGAGATGAGATGAGATGTACGGGGAACTATCTTCAAAGCCGGTTCTCCGCACATGCCAGCTCCATGGAGCCCCCTTTCCTCCCTTGCTGTCTCACATAGAGGCAGTGGGGGCGGGGGAGTGCTCGAGGGGAGCTTACTTAAAATCTAGTTCTCCATGAGCACCAGTTCTGCAAAGCTTCCTGCTCCTTCCTCTCACACTCCAGAGGAGGCTGCTGCAGAGCAGCCTCTGTCTGGGGCTGGCACAATCTCTCGTCGCACAGAGGCTGCTGTGTGGGATGGCGGTGCAGCCTCTGTCTGCTGCGTGGGATGCCGGTGCAGCCTCTGTCTGCTGTGTGGGATGCCGGTGCAGCCTCTGTCTGCTGTGTGGGATGCCGGTGCAGCCCCGCATTGCTGACTCAGGCCTCAGGGACTATTGAATAATCGTGGAATTGCTACAGTTTGATGCAGTGACATGTTTGTTCGATGATTCCCTGTCTGACATCCCTAGCAAAAAGGGAGGGCGGCCCTGGACGGTGCTGCCCTCGTCTTTCTCTGCTGTCGCTGGCGACGGCGCCGCCTCTCACGCCGGGCAGCTGGACAATCCGTGCTGTCTCCGGTAACAGTACAGAAAGCAGGTGGGCTGCTGCAGCTTTGCCTCCCTGCCTTCTGCGCCGCTGCTGCTGGGTAAGGATGTTAAATAAGGATTCATGGAGGAGTCGAGTAGTCGATAGAATTTCCATTGGCTACTCGACTAGTCAATGGGCACTTTCTGCACTTTGAAATGTACAAGGGCCCCAGCAGGGCCTCCTGTGCACTTGAAAATCGGAACTCTGCGTGCAGCCCGGGGACAGCAGGAAGTCTCACTGACTCCGGGCTTTACGAGGGTCCTTCCGCTTTGAAAGTCACAGGATTCTGAGGGCTCTTGTGCATTTCAGAGTGGAAGCACCTGCATGGAGCCTGGAGTCAGCAGGGGACTCAGACCCCTGGTAACCCCGAGTTCCATGCGGCGCTGCTCCTTCGGAGTACCCCCTTTTCACCCCTTTTCCCATGAGTAGGCAGCACCAGCACCGCCAGCAGCCCAGAAGGGAGGGTGGCCTGGTGTGGCAGTGCCTCCCTTCCCTCTGCACTGCTGCTGGCAGTTGCCCTGCCTACTAACGGGGAGGCGGGGTCAGTTGTAAGGGGTCAGGTGCCCAACCTGGATGGCAACCCCACCGCCAGCAGCAGCGCAGGAGGGAGGGGAGCTGGTCTGGTATCGCCACCCTCCCTGCTGTGCCGCTGCTGGCCGTGCCTCTCACTTCTTAGCTGGACAGCTAGAGATCGCAGGCACCATTTGCACAAGGCCGCCTGCCCCCAGCCGAGGCACAGAAGGTCTGCGACTGCCGCCCTCCCTTCCGTGCCACTGCTGGGGGCAGCCCTGCCTGCCACACTGAGGGTACGTCTAGACTACAGGCTTTTGTTGACAGAAGTTTTGTCGACATGACAGTGTAGAGGCAAGGGACAGTGTAGATGCAATCGCGCCTTCTCTTGACAGAACTCTCTGGACAAAAGGCGTTATTCCTCGTAGAATGAGGTTTATAGCCCTCAAAAAAACTGCTGAGTTCTGTCGACGTTCTGTCCACAGTATTCAGCGGCAGTGTAGACGAAGGTCTATTTTTGTCAACTTTGTATAGTATAGTGGACTTTTGTCGACAAAACCCTATAGGCTAGACACACCCTGAGTGGCTTGAGAGTGGCCCATTCTGGCAGGACGCCCAGCTGCAAAGTCAGCGCCACCGCCAGCAGCAGCTGAGGAGGAAGGGAGGCCTGGTCTGCTATGTCAGCCCTTCCTTCTGTGCCGCTGCAGGTGGTGGCACTGCCTTTGGACCTGTGCAGCAGCAGAGCAGTGGCTGCTGTTGTGAGACCCACTTTGGAGGGGGCCCCACTGAGCAGAGAGGGAGGGGTGGTCTCTGACGGGTCACCCAGCTCAGAAGTCGACGTGCCCCCAGGAGCAGCGCAAAAGACAGGGTTGCCTGGCATGTTGTTGCCACCTTTCCTTCCGCACTGCTGCTGGCAGGGCTGCCTTCTCCGCTGGGGGACCACAGAGCAGTGGCACAGGGGAGGTGCCCAGCTCGGAGGGCAGCTCCGCTCCCAGAAGCAGCGCAGAAGGAAGGGGGTGTGGCCTGCCATTGCCATCCTTCCCTCTGCACCGCTGCTGGTGGCATGGCTACCTTTCAAGCTGGGTGGCCAGAGCGAGCGGGATCCCAGCTGTGAAGTCAGTGCCAGCAGCAGCAGCAGCGCAGGAGGAAGTGGAGGCAGCAATGCCGTTGCCACCCTTCTGTCTGCGCAGCTGCTGGCCTGGTTGGGTGGCAGAGGGCAGCTGCCCCTCCAGCCGCCCAGCTTGGGAGTCCAGGAGAGATCAGGGACATTTCTTCTTATTTCCAAACTCCGCCGGGATGGGGACCTGGGGACTGAACACGCGGCCACGGCTGGGAAAGCCCAAACGTCCGGTGCCCCCGTGGGCGACCCTCCTGCCCTTGTCTTGCCGCCCCCTTCTGGGCAGGAACCCCCAGGGGGAGAAACGCTGCACTAGGGGATTCCTCTACAACCCGGAGGGCCACCACGGCCAGGAGTTCCTGGCAGCCCCTTTCCCACCACTTCCACGGAGGAGGCGGTAGGTTCTCAGGGGAGGTTTCCCCAACTCAGAGATCTGCCTGGATGGAGAGTGGAGGAGCAAAGGGAGGGCCTGGCCAGGAACGCCCAGGGCCAGGGCAGGGCTCCCACGGCAGCCCCGCCCCCAGCAGGGAGTGGCCAGAGACTCCTGGGAACAAAGGGGTGTGTAAAGAAACCTGCTGCTCAGCCAGGCCCAAAACTTTGTATCTGCCGGCCACTGGGGCCAGCCCAGATGTATCCAGCCTCCCGCTGACTCCGGAGTCCCTGCTGCCTCATCCTGCATTGCCTGGAAGAGCAGAAGTGATTTGTGGTGTCTCAGAGATGCTCCCTCCATGCCAAAATCTCCACCCACCTCAGGTGTGGCAACAGCAGGAGCCAAGGAAAGAAATTGTCAGACTGGTTTAAGATAAGGAGAGTGAAGAGAAATAAACCAACCATTGATTTTATGAGTTTTGCTTTCTGGGCCTTAAGCGCACGCTCGGGTCGGTCCCAGCCATTCCCTGCAAACCTGAGGACTTGATCCACTTTTCCCATGACAGCTGAGGGGGAGGCCGCACTCCAGGGCCTGTGGGACAGAGCGGTGCCAGCAGAGCCCCCTCACTGGGGTGGAGCCCACAGGCACAGAAGGAGTGTTTCTGTTGCCATGACATCAGCCCCTCTGCCAGCAAAGCCCTCCCACACTCTGGGCTGGAGCAGTCATGCCTAGCAGTCAGAGCAGGGGCTGTGGGTCAGAGCTGGGGTCAGGAGTCCCAGAGCAGCCGAAAGGCCGGTCTCATGGGCTCAGACTTGAAGGTCCAAAGGAAGCATCTGGTCATCTGGGCTGAGCTCCTGCACCTTGCAGGCCCCAGAATCTCCCCCACCCCTCCGGCCCCAGCCCCACTCGCCCTGGCTGTGTTACTGACGCCCTCACGTCACGGCTCAGCGATGTGAAGGGATGGAGAATCCCCCATTACACGACTTGAAGCCAGTCCGGGACTCTGCAAAGGGGGGCAGCCGCATCCACCCAACCCCCACGGGCTCTGCACCTCTGACCCCTTGACAAGCCCTTCCCACCCCCAGACACGGGGTCAGTCACAGCAGGAGTGTCCTGGCCAGGGCCCCCAGCCACACGGCGGGGAAAGAATTGTCTGGAGCAGCTCAGCACTGCGGAGCCCACGTTTCCCTCTGCTGAGCGCGGGGCAGCTGGTCCGATTCCTCCCACGCACATGAGTCCAAGGGCCGCCGATGGGATGTGGGCAGCACAAACGCTCCCATTCACACCCAGTCGCCTGTGCCCCTGAGTCCCTGTGCCCTAGCCCTGGGCCCTGTTGTTCGAGGAACAGGGACTCCGAGCGCCACACGCTCAGCTCGCAGGAACTATCCCCGCCCTGGGCACCTTCTTAGCAGCCCTGGCGTCTCTCCCCTCACGCAGCCTGTGGGTACGGCCCGTCCGAGGGCCTCCCTGGCCGCGGCTGCTGCTGGAGGCTCTTGCCAGCTCGGATCCCCTGGGACCGGAGTACCCTGCACATCCTCCTCCTCCTGCAGTCGGCCCGGCCTGAGCGGCTCCAGAGGCTTTTATACTCCGCTCCCTCTGGAAGCAGGCCCTGCAGGACTTGGGGGACTGATTCTCAGGGCAGGGTTGATACACCCCCCAGCCCCCGGTCATGTAAAGAAGTGGGCTGTGCCCATGAAAGCTCATGATCCCATCTGCAGGTTTTATTAGTCTTTCAAGTGCTACCAGGCTATTTGTTGTTTGACCAGAGCGAGGGCTGAGGAGGGAGGTCCAGCCTGGGGCTCACAGCCAGTTGTGCCGGGGGTGGGGTAAGGCAGAGGATGCAGGCAAGGCAGAGGGCCTAAGAGGGTCTCTCCATAGCCAGAGAGGGGATCCCAAGGAGCGATTGTCTCGAGTGGCAGTTGGGGAGCTGTGTGGTGGATATTAGGGGAAACGATGTCACTGAGTCTGGGGAAACACTGGAACGGGAGGCCTGGGGAAGTGGGGGAATCTCTGTCCTGAGAGGATTTGAAGGCCAGACTGGACAAAGGCCTGGCTGGGATGACTGAGTTGGGCTGGGTCTTGCTCTGAGCAGGACCAGGACTAGCTGACTCCTCAGATCCCTTGCAGCCCAGTGATTCTAGGACTCTGAACAGGGGCAGAGAGTGGGGTCCCAGGAGAGGTTCCCAGTAGCACAAGGCCTATAGGCTAAAAGAGGGATGTGAGGGGTGCACTGGGGCACTGGAACTAGGACGTGGTTTCTCCTGGGCGTGTATGTTGCACACACTCAGCTGAACTGCAACGTTTCCATCATCACCATCATCGTCATCAGACTAGAGAATACAACAGCCCCTACCTGCTCCCGGAGAGGATGCTCAAAGGAAACACCAGTAAGCACATTGGCTGGTCCAGCTGCCAGGTGTGAAGATTTTCTACCCCTTAACTCTGCATCCTGTATCATCCGTGCACACACAGCCCACCACTGCCTGTGCCACCCCCGTCCAAATCCCACTGCCCATCTCCCTCATCCTAGAAACTTCCCCACCCAGACACCCACACGAGACCAGCTAGTCTCCTATTATCAGTCATCAACCTCCCCATGGACCTGAAACACTGCCAGTCTGTGCCCCACAGACAGAGCCCCCCTCCGCCAGCCAATTTCCAAATACTGGATAACTGCCAGTCTGCGCCCCAAAAGAGAGAACCCCCCTGCCAGCCCCTCCCCATGTATCTGAATACCAGCCCCACACTGCCCCACATCCCTGACTAACTGTCAGTCTGTGCCCCACGGACAGACCCTCCCTCTGCCAGACCCGGGTGGAGCAGGGTGTACGGGGCTTATGGTCAATTTTCCCTCCCCCCTGGCTTCTCTCCATGGCTGGTGAGGGGCTCCGCCTGCACCCTCCCACATCGGACCCAGCTCCCAGGGCCAGGCTGCGATGGGAGACGGGGTCACCGCTCCCTGATGTGTCCTGTCCAGCCGCAGGCTGAGAGGGAGCGCGCACCCGGCGGGAGTCCTCCCGCCGTGAGCTGGAGCTGAGCCGGGGTGTCAGACGCTCCCTGCAGCACCCAGCGCCCAGAAGAACGTGGATGGTAAGTGGTGTTGGGGGCCACGGTTGTGGGGAGCTGCCGCACTCAGGGGAGCTGGGGAATCCCCGGTACCTCGGCCCCCAGCGAAATCTTCTCCGACATTCCCAAGAGGAGCGGGCAGGGAGAAATCTCTGCAGTCCTGCCTATGGGCATGGAAACCTCAGCCCTGCCCCCCCCCCCACCACACACACAGTGGGAACCCAGAAATCATCTCTTCCTCCCCTCTCAATGTTCAGTCCCTTCTCCCCCGCCAGCCTGAGTTCCCGCCTCCCCTCCTCTGCCAGGCTGTTTGCTGCCTCTTTTGGTCTCTGCCAAATATACTGTGAGGCAGAGACTTTTTGTGGGGTTTTCCTTGACCCACTCAGACCGGGCAGGAAGCATGACGTAGTGGAACCAGCTCTGCCTAGGTGGGGATCTACCACCCCTCAGTCTGCTTCTGTGCCCGAGTTTCTCCTCTGCCCCATAGGCTAACAAGAAGGCACTTTAGAAACACTCTCGGTGTCATCGGCTTTGAATGAAGGGGGAAACTGAGGTATGGAGCGGCATCTGATTTATACAGCTCAACCCAGTCCCTGCCCCTCTGTCTGCAGGAAAAGAAGCCACATGCTCTTGCTACTTGGCCCCACTACCCCCCCATTCCCCTGCTTGCACTTGATGTCAACTACACTCAACGTGCACAACTTCCTTCCTGCGCTGAAGCCAAGCAGATCAGGATGGGGAGGAGACATGAGGGAGCACCCAGACTCTTGATCTCTCTCTCACACATACACCCACGTATTATTTTAGAAAATGGCAGGCGTGAGCTAGAGGAGAATCCCCCTTAACTGTTAGCACTATGGGGCATAGGATACACACATAAATCATAGAATCATAGAATACTAGGACTGGAACGGACCTCGAGAGGTCATCGAGTGCAGTCCCCTGCCCTCATGGCAGGACCAGACACTGTCCAGACCATACCTGATAGACATTTATCTAACCTACTCTTAAATATCTCCACAGATGGAGGTTCCACAACCTCCCTGGGCAATTTATTCCTGTGTTTGACTACCCTGACAGTTAGGAACCTTTTCCTAATGTCCAACCTAAACCTCCCTTGCTGCAGTTTAAGACCATTGCTTCCCCTTCTCTCCCCAGAGGCCAAGATGAACAAGTTTTCTCTCTCCTCCTTATGATACCCTTTTAGATATCTGAAAACTGCTATCATGTCCCCCCTCAATCTTCTCTTTTCTAAATAAAACAAACCCAATTCCTTCAGCCTTCCCTCATAGGTCATGTTGTCTAGACCTTTAATCATTCTCGGGGGTCTTCTCTGGACCCTCTCCAATTTCTCCACATCTTTCTTGAAATGCGATGCCCAGAACTGAACACAATACTCCAATTGAGGCCTAACCAGCGCAGAGTAGAGCGGAAGAATGACTTCTCGTGTCTTGCTCACAAAACACCTGTTAATGCATCCCAGAATCATGTTTGCTTTCTTTGCAACACCATCACACTGCTGACTCATATTCAACTTGTGGTCCACTGTAACCCCTAGATCCCTTTCTGCCGGACTCCTTCCCAGACCGTCGCTTCCCATTCTGTATGGATGAAACTAATTGTTCCTTCCTACGTGCAGCACTTTGCATTTGTCTTTATTAAACTTCATCCTATTTACCTCAGACCCTTTCTCCAATTTGTCCAGGTCATTTTGAATTATGACCCTATCCTCCAGATTAGTCGCAACCTCTCCCAGCTTGGTATCACCTGCAGACTTAATAAGCGTACTTTCTATACTAATATGTAAATCGTTGATGAAGATATTGAACAGAGCCGGTCCCAAAACAGACCCCTGTGGAACCCCACTTGTTATGCCTTTCCAGCAGGATTGTGAACCATTTATAACTACTCTGGGAGTATGGGTATCCAGCCAGTTATGCGCCCACCTTATAGTACCCCATCTAAGTTGTAGTTACCTCGTTTATTGATAAGAATATCATGCGAGACCGTATCAAACGCCTTACTAAAGTCTAGGTATACCACATCCACCGCTTCGCCCTTATCCATAAGTCTCGTTATCCTATTAAAGAAAGCTGTCAGATTGGTTTGACATGATTTGTTCTTTTCAAATCCGTGCAGACTGTTCGCTATCACCTTGCCACTTTCCAAGTGTTTACAGATGATTTCCTTAATTACTTGCTCCATTATCTTCCCTGGCACAGAAGTTAAACTAACTGGTCTATAGTTTCCTGGGCTGTTCTTATTTCCCTTTTTATAGATGGGTTCTATATTTGCCCTTTTCCAGTCCTCTGGAATCTCTCCTGTCTCCCCATGATTTTCCAAAGATGATTGCTAGAGGCTCAGATACCTCCTTTATCAGCTCCTTGAGTATTCTAGGAGGCATTTTGTCAGGCCCTGATGACTTGCAGGCATCTATATAACTTTTCTAGGTGATTTTTCACTTGTTCTTTTTTCATTTTACCTTCTAAAACTACCCCTTCCCACTAGCATTCACTATGTTAGGCATTCCCACAGACTTCTCGGGGAAGACCGAAAGAAAGAAGTCATTGAGCATCTCACACATGCAGTGAGACACGTGCAGAAGCAGACACACATGTGCCCAGCGATTTACACACAGGAAGAGCACAGAGCTACGCTCGCGTGTGTGTGGTTACTGAAACCTGCATTCCATTTGTGGTTCCTACAGTGTATTTGCGGGTTTTTTCCTGGTCCTGCTGTCCGGCAGGGGGCTCTGCAGGGAAGCCTGGATCTGGCTCTGGCTGAGCAAGCCGCAACCTTGTGGCTGTGAGGGTGCAGCAGGAATTTGCGTTGGGCTGTATGAGAGGCTCAGGACAGGGAGTTTGGGAGTTTGATGGGCTCGGGACACAGATTTGTGGTGTGTGGATGGAGCAGGAGTGTTGTGGCAGAAGACTGAGGACGGATACAGAACAAGGAGCAGTGGTCTCAAGTTGCGGAGGGAGAGGTCCAGGTTGGATATTAGGAAAAACTATTTCCCTAGGAGGGTGGGGAAGCACTGGGATGGGTTCCCTAGGGAAGTAGTGGAGTCTCTATCCCGAGAGGTGTTTAAGTCTTGGCTTAAAAAAGCCCTGGCTGGGTGGATTTAGTTGGGATTGGTCCTGCCTTGGGCAGGGGGCTGGACTTGATGCCCTTCTAAGGTCGCTTCCAGCTCTATGGTTCTATGATTCTATGTGGGGGTGCAGGAGTTTGGGGATGTGAGAGGCTCAGGTCAGGGGGTTCCACTGTATGATAGGCTCAGGTTTCGGGTCGGGGGAGGGGGGTGCAGGAGTGTCATGATGCTGCAGCCACATGGGGACTTGGCCCTAGTTGGCCAGGCTTCATTTTTAAATAAAATATTATGTCAAACAAAATGTTTCAGCATTGTCTTTGTTTGTGAGAGGGGCGGGGAAGCTGTTTTGCATCAGGGGGCAGCGGTCACAGAAACATCAGTCAGGACCACAAGTGAGATGCAAAAAAAATCCCTCCAACCCCCCCCAAGCTTCACTAATGTGGCCCCAACTGAGACATCTCACTCCCCTGGCACGCCATCCCCTGGCCAGATTAACTCTTCTAGGTACCAGGGTTAGTGGCATTTGCTGGTCCCTCTACAATATGGGGTGGGGGCACAAATGAGGGATCCCCGAACCTCATTCCTCCCTGTCCCTTCCCCTCACCCCAGTGGGGCTGGAGCGCCCCTTCTCCCTCCCCTTTTCCCCCTCCCCTTCTCCCTCCGGGAGCCCAAACAGCCGCTTGCGGCACTTGCTTCCACGCGGTGGCCTGGCTGAGAGGCGCAGAAGTCAGCCGAGTGCCATGGCAGGAGGTGAAGGGGGGTGGGGAGGTGACATTCACGGCCAGGGGGCGGGGCCTGGAGCTGCTGTCACGCTGCACGTCACCGCCCCTCCCCCCTTTTCTCTCCCACCGTGGCGCTCGGCTGACTTCTGCGCCGCTCAGCCAGGCTGCCGCATGGGAGCAAGTGGCGCAAGCGACCGTTTGGGCCCCGCACTCCCCATGGAGCACGAGCCGCCCAGAGGGAACAGCCAGCATTTCAGCAACAGCGCCCCCAGAGGGAACAGCCAGCATTTCAGGCAACAGCGCCCCCCAGAGGGAACAGCCATCATTTCAGGCAACAGCGCCCCCCAGAGGGAACAGCCATCATTTCAGGCAACAGCGCCCCCCAGAGGGAACAGCCAGCATTTCAGCGTTACAGACTCTCAGACCGTGGGCTACTATATATATGATAATTCAGATTAAACCAGTCACCCGAGCTCCAGCACTAGCAAAATGGCTCAGGTGTGATGATGCAATGAACGGTGCGTTTCCATTAGCAACAGGTGCTCTGCGCAAAGGTTTACGTTGAGCCAGGTGGTTTGCAGGCCAAAAAGCTTGAGAGCCGCTGCTCTGGGATGTGCCCTGCAGCCTCAGGGGGAGGTGAGGTCGCCTCCTCTGAAGTTGGGTTGGGGGGAGAGGGAAGAGGTTTCTGCTGTAGGGCTCCCTAAAGCTTGCCCTGGCCTCTGTCATGTGGTGGGGGGTGTCTCTGTGTTTCCGATGTGACTTGAGGTATCGCCCCTTCCTGACAGCACGTCCCTGCCCCCAAAAGTGGGGAGCTGGAAAAAAAACTTTAAAGAGTCTCTGAGGAGCAGGGTTATGTGAGTGTGGGGGAGACCCCCAGACACCTGGGGACAGAAAGGGCAGCTCCCCTGGGCCCTGACTGGGCTCTCATCACCCAGCCATCATCACCACTGCCCTACTTCTGTCCTGATCCTTATCCCCCGCTGCGCTGTTCCCATCCCCTGTTCCCCTTCCATTCTCCTTCCCCTCCCTATTTCTATCTGACCTGCCCTCTGCCCATCCCCATCCTCTCCCTCCTCCCCGTCTGTCCCCCTCTTATGTAAGGGCTTTGCTGGAAATGTCCCGCCCCCCCAGCCAGGGATATCTCCCCTCCGCGAACAATTCAGCCTCCCCCCATCTTGCTCTCCTCCACTCCACATTATTTCCTCCATTCCCCACAGTTGAAAATTGAGCTCCCCCATCCCCGCAGGTGACGGTTGGGCTCCCCCATACGCAGCTGCCTCGGTAAGCGCCTCCCAGCCAGAGCCTGCCCCTGGCGCCCACATCCCCTCCCCGACTCCCTGTCCCAGGTGACCACCTGAACCTGCGTCCCCGTTTCCCCCAGGTCACAGCTCCCTCCCTGACCCTGCACCCCCCCAGAGCCCCTCCCCCAGGCCAGAATCCTCCCTGGCACCTGTACCCCCTTCCCCATACCCTCTGCTCCCCCTTCACCCAGGTCACAGCTCCCTCCCAGACCCTGCACCCCCCAGTGCCCCTCCCTCAGGCCTGACTCCTCTCCTGCACCCATACACCCTCTTGCACCCTGCTCCCCTATCCACTGCCCAAGATCAGACCCCCCCTCCCTGCACCCAGGCTCCTACCCTAAGCTCCCTTCTGCACCCAACCACCCCATCCCAGACCCCAAAGCCCTCGGTAGAAATGTGACCCTTGACCACTTCCCAAAATGGCCCCCCTCCCCATTAAAAATTATTGACCAAGCCTGATCCAAATGTTTTTTCAAATGTTGTTTAATCAGAATTTAAACACAATTATATACAATTCGGAGGGTTGGGGGGAGGGGGACGCAGCTACTGGCTTCTCAGGTCCTGGTGCGCTCACTGGCTGTCTTCCTGCTGCAAGAGAAGCAGAATCCATCAGAGATTCATCCCTGGGGACTCAGGGGTACCGGGCCCCCCCCAGCATTTCCACCCTCCTCCCCCCTGCGCTGAGATTTGTTCTGCTCTCTGGTCACCTCCATGTCAGGCCCGTAGGGTGAGCTCCTGACCCCCCCAGGGCTCCTGACACCTCTGCCCCCTCCCACCTCCAAGGACAAGGCTTGTGTGCGCAGAGCCTCCCCCAACCCCAGGGACGCTCGCACGGGCAGGAGGGATTCTGCCAGCAGGGATGTGGGTTGGGGGCAGCCTGAGGAAAGGGGCCGGGGGGACTCCCTGAGGGGATGGGAAGGAGAACCTGGCCCTGCCCCACTCTCCTGCATCTGCTCCGGCTGCTCACCAGGTAGCCTAGGAGCTGCTGGGCCGGCCCCAGCAGGGCATGGGCCAGGACCAGCCCGGCCTGGCTGGGGCACCGCAGGGGGGAGCGCGCGACGAGCAGCGCCCTCTCCAAAAAGGAGTTTTCCTGCTCCGGGGAGAACAGCTGCCCAAAGACCTGAAATCAAGAGGACAGGAGGTTTCAGCTGACGGCCCAGAGCCCGGCCCCAACTCCTGCGATACCCTAACCCTAACCCTTCCCCAAACTCCCTTCCAGACCCTGCACCCGGAAGCTCTCCTCACCCTGCTCCCCAAACCCCTGCCCCGAGTCACACCTTCCTCCTGCCCCAAGACCCTCCCAGACCTCACCCCCCTCCGCAGAACACGGCAGCCCTAGGCCACTGGCCAACATCTTTGAGCGGCCTCCATCAAAAAGTGTTGCCCCCCTCCCGCCCTGGTTCCCCTTCCATGGGAAATCCGGGGCTCCGTGGGGCGCTGCCCCTACGAAGCGCCGCCCCTTTGAAACGCCGTGACAGCGTCACAAAGGGGCAGCGCCGCCCTGTCCACGGGTCGCATAGTCGAGGGAAAATGCATCGACCGTTCGATCAGTGACTTACTCACTGCTCCCCACCCCGCGTCCTACCCGCACGAGGGCCCCAGCCAGCCTCACCCCCGAGCCGCGTCCTGCCCTGGCAGCGTGTCCTTACCTCTCCCACCCTGACTGTGTTGCTGTGAGCCAGGACCCATCTCTCCTTATACTAGTGCCTGCACCACAGGTCCTCTGCCTGGTGGATGTTGAGGCCTGGAAGAGACACAACAGGGTCATTCTGCTGGCAGGTCTGAGCCCTTCCCCTCCCACGGGTCCACCAGGCATCCCTCGGCAAATGGAAGGGCAAAGGGGGCAGAAGGACGGGAACACAGAGGGACGCATCCCCCTTTGGGCCAGTCTGGGGGAAATGGGCTGGGTCCCATCCCCCCGCCGCCGGCACCCTCAGGCTGTCCCTGGGGCCCAGTTCCCGGCTGGGTTCCTTACCCCTGTGGTGCAGGACGAGTTGGTAGAGGCTGTGCACCCCCTCCCGGGCCAGCCGGCTGACGTCCTCGGATGGGTCCGAAATGAAAAGGCCCAGCTGGGCCACCTGGTGACCCATCCTGGGCCAGTCGGCTGAGTTCCGAGGGGAGAGAGAAGGGGGGGGTTCCCTCAGCATCCTGGGGCTGCACGTCCCATGCAAAAGGTCGCCGAAGCGGTTTTAAGCTCGGGGGATGGACAGAGACACCTCTGCCTCCCCGGGGGATGCTCCCAGCCCCGCGCCCTGCAGCACCAGACCCCACGGCTCCGAGGTCACTTACATCAAACCCCGGGAGGCTGGTGGCGACTCGCAGCAGGGCCGTGGTGCTGCCAAGGGCCCTGGCTCGTTCCTGGGGCAGGCGGGATTCCAGCCATGTGCTCAGGTGCTGTGGAGGAAAGAGGCAGGTCAGGACAGCTCCTCTCTCTGCCCCCCGAGGAAGTAGGGAAAATGGCCCCTGTCCCTCCCCACGGGGCTCACCTCCATAATGAGCTGGAGCCTGGCGGTGTCTGGGGACTCAATGAGGATGTTCCCCAACATGATGTCTAGCGTGTCGCGCAGGGCCCGGCTAAGCTCCTGCAAGGCAAGGGGGAGCCCTAGGTCAGAGGGAGGGCTGGGCTTGGGGAATCCAGGCCACCAGCTGGCTCTGGGGTCCTGCCTTGAGCAGGGTCTGAGCCGCCTTCCACACATCAGAGCAGGGAAGAGCCCAGGCTGGGCATGGTAGGGAGGGGCCCCCCGGGAGAGCATCGGGACCCCCGGAGGCAAGGATCCAAACCTGCGGCTTCTTCCCTCCCTCTGCACCCCCCACTCCTCTCCAGAGCTCCAGCCAAACAGAGGCTGCTCCTGCTCCTGGCTGGGGGGAGGAGGGGCGTGAGGGAGGGGACGTACCTGGCTGTGGATGGGCTCCCGCTGCCAGTCCCCAGACACTGTCTCCTTTATGGCAGCCCTGAGCAGGGGGCTCAGGAGCTGGGCCTGCAGGGGAGGCTTCAAGGTACTGGCAGGAGAGAGGGGCAGAGACTTTTAAGTCAGCAGCAGGAGACAGAGACTTTCCTACTCCCTTGTCAGGGGATCTGCTCTTGGGGGGGGGGAGGGACGGAGGGTTGGGGGGAATCGATACCTGAGGCTGCAGGGGGCACTGAGGCAGTTGGCCAAGACCAGCGGCGGTGGGGAGTCCTCCATGATCTCCTGTGAGACCCCAAGGAGACAAAGGGGCTTGTGAGACTGGGCCCCAGCACGTCCCCAAGAGAAGCTCACATGGCCAGCACCCCCCAGACAGCAGGGTGAAATCCCACTGCCTCCTGCTGCCCTGTAGCCACCCTGCCTGGCACAGGGCCCCTCCCAACACCCCCATTCACAAACCAGGACCAGTTCAATCCTTGTCCCCAGGCCGTCTCCTGGCCCTCACTACCCCTGGTGACCAGCCTCTGAATCTCCTCATCTCTGCTCCCCTAGGCGCATACCCAGCAGCCCGCTCTGCTGCCTTCCAGCACCCCCCCCCCATGGCCCGGGGAGACCCCTACCTATCCCAAATCCCCCTTCCTGTCCAGCACCTCCAGACCTGCCCCAGACCTGCCCCATTTCTCTGTCCCTCCCTCCTCCAGCATCCCCACCTACCCTCCCCATGTCCACCTCCCCCTCCAGCACTCCTGGCCCCACCCATCCCATTTCCAGCACACCCACCCGCACCCATTGCCCAGGCAGACCCTCGTCCACCCCACGTATCCCATCCCCTCCTCCCGGCCGCTGCGACTCGCTCACCACGATCCTGGCCACCACAGTGTCCTTAGTGCAGTGGGGCGCCAGGGTGTCGAAGGCGGTGAGGCAGGCGGTGGGGATGGCCAAGAGGAATCACTGCAGGGAGGCCTGGCTCTGCAACCCCAGAGAGAGTCTGTGAGCCTGGGACTTACCTGCTCCACCCTGGAGAGGTGCAGGGCTCAGGCCTCCCAGGAGTGGAGGTGGGAGCTGCCGGTGGTCCAAGAACCCCCCACCCGCCCCCAAACTGCTGCCCCAGGCTTGTGGGGGGCCCAACTGGTGCATGACAAGAGCCCCGGGCCCAGGTCATGCAGGAGAAGGAGCCCCAGGGGGATCCCCAGGGACAAGCCCCTCGCGGAGGGGGACATGCTGGGAAGGGGCCGGACAATCTCGGGTCCCACCCAGGTGAAGAAAGTTCGTACTGTGTCCCGGGTGCGGAGCTGTTCTTCAATATCATAAAGTAGGACTTCCTCCACCCGGGAGTCCATCCCCTCCCGGCAGCGCTCCGGTGAGGCCCAGGGGGACACTGAAAGTGAGGGAAGGGAACAGGGTGACTCCAGTGGCCAGCAGGGGTCACGCGCCCCCCTATGTCAGGGACACAGCGCAGGTTGGGCCCCAGACGCCCTTTGCAGGGATCCATCCCCCTTCCACCCTCACATCTTCCAACGCCCTCAGCAGAGCCCCCCACCAGGAAAAACAGGGAACCAGGTAGCAGCAACCCCCACCCCCATCTGTTGCCCTGGCTGCAGGGCAGCAGTGTGAGGCTGCAGGAGTCAGTGGGGTGGGGTTCGCAGGGCTCAGGCCAGACACTGGGGCTGCCCTCCCCGCCCCCTCCTGGGTACCGGCTGAGCCCCTGGGCCCAGGATGTTCACGGCCCCTCACCTGGATCAGAGAGGCTGCGGGAGGTGGCCCAGTTGCAGCTGAAGGCCCAGGCGCTGCTGCTGACCGACCTGGACCCACAGCTGCAGGGGCTGGTGCGGAGAGCGATGGGCTGCGGGCTCCTGGAGACTGGCAGGTCCCCAGGGACCGGGCAGGGCGATGCCCCCTGTTGGTAATGGGGGCTGGGCTCCTGGGGCAGGTGTTTCTCCCCACAGAGGAGGCCCCAGAGCCACCCTACCTGGCTCCCCCGCTGGGCTGGGTCCCGCCTTCCCAGACACCCTTGGTGCCAGGTCTGGGGGGGCCTGGCCGGTGGGCGTGTCGCTCCGGGCTGGTGGGATTCAGCTACCCCACGCGCAGGGGCGGAAGAGCTGCTTCCCGTCAGCCCTGGGGCCGCCTGCAGGGCCTTCATCCAAAAGCGCCGGAAGCCTCGGGCCATTCTGTAAATGGAAGCAAAGGGAAGCAAAGATGAGCTTGGGGTGCAGGCCTGAAGAACGAAATCCAGGGGTTCCAGCTTCCCAAAGCTATTGCCCCCCAGCCCCCAAATGGCCCCGTTGCTCACTGGCTCCATCTTGCACAAGACCTCCAAGGGCCTGAGTCGCCTGCCCATCAACAGCCCCCGCTCAGCCAATCAGGGGAAAGTCTAAGGTGTGGGGGGCATGGAGCGTTCTCCCCAAAGACACCGGCATAGACCTGTTCCAGACCCACCTCCCCAGTCCCCACAACACAGAAGAGGCAAGAACAGAGGAGAAATGTGGGTGAGATGGAGGAAAAGGGAAACCAAAGAAAGCCCCACGGCCCCAGTGGCGCTAAGGACACAGCCCAGGTGAGGAATCACCTTCTGGCCCTCGACCGAGGGCTGGCCCTGCCAGGAACCCAGCCAGTCCCGGGCGGGATCCAAACCCCTGGGGGCTCTTACCTTCTGCACAAAGGTGTGGGGATCTGGATCTCGTAGTGCGCAAAGGAATTGTGAGGAGGAGACGCACCAGAGCTAAAGCAACCGGGGTCTCCAAAGTCCTGTGGGCCCGCACCCCCTTTTATCAGCCTGAGATATGGGTCTCTCTGTGAGGTCACCACCTCCCCACCTGCCCTTTGCCTTATATGCTGAGGGCTGCCCAAAGCCACTGTGAGGTCACGACCCCCCCAGCTCACCCCTGCCAGGGAAATGTCCTGCCTCTGGCCACCCCCCAGGAAGTTTGAGCCATTCCTAGGGGTCCCCCCCACTCCCTCCCCAACAGTGCATCCTGCAGCCAGCAGCTCCAGTAGCACCCCATAGGTTGTTCCCTGCCCTACACTGTCGGCTTCTTGCGCAGGAACTTTTTACGCGGGAGTTCTTGAGCAAAAGGTCGTACGCAAGACCACCTCCTCCCTGCCATGTGCAAGAGGGCATCCACCCTGCCATGTGCTTTTGCTCAAGAGCGTCCATGGCAGCGTGAACACTCTTTTCAACAAGAAAGCTCTGCTGTCCAGTTTAGCTATAAGAGTTACTTGCTCAAGAAGCCCTTGGGGTCCATCCACGCTGCTTTCTTGCACAACAGCTCTTGCACAAAGGGGGCTTATTCCTTGTGGGGAAAGGAATAACTCTTGTGCAAGAAGCCCTGTTTTCTGATGCTTTACTGCAAATTTCCTTGTACCAGGAGGCACGTTCAGTGTAGACACTCTTCAAGTTTTTGCACAAGAACAGTTGTTCTTGTGTAAAAAGCCTGTAGCGTAGATGTGGCCTTGGTGTCACCCAGTCCTGGACTTTCTGGCCAGGAGCAAGAGTTAGAGCCTCCCACCCGCCCCGCTGCCTCTCCCGGGCTCCCGTCCGGCCCAGGCCCTGGGTTTTACCCCAACGTCTCCCAGCAAGGCCTCTGGCCTGCACTAGACCCATCGACACGCAGAGAATCCACCACTGCCCTGGGGCACCTGTGTCTGTGGGGACTGGGACTCACACCTGAACCTGGGGCCTGATTTCTCACAGGACTTTGGCTCTTTCCTGGCCAGGCCCTGGGGCTGGTCCCACCTTTGTCTGGCAGGGACCGATACTGTCTCTCCAGGGAGGCCCTGCAAGGCAGGCACCTTCTTTTCCCCCTGGGTTCGCTCAGGAGCTCAGGAAAAGCCATTTTTCTACAGCTCACAAGGGAGTTGGGGGCTCCTGGTTGCTCCAGCACCAATCCCTCAGCTTCTCTCTCAGCAGGGGTCAGGCCTGGATGGTCTAGTCCCCTCTGAGACTCACTGGTGCTGGCTCACCCCCTGTCCTGCTCGTGGCTCTGTTGTCCCCCCTCCCCACAGCCCCCCCAACCTCTAAATGCTCGTCACGTCAGTTCCCGCTTCTCCGCACCCGTGGCCAGGCCGTGCACTGCTCTGGTGGGCTGCTTTGCTGCCCTCAGCCCTGCAGTAGCCTGCTCCCCAATTTGCAGCCCCCTCCCATCGTGCTTGGGGTTTCATGGTACCGGCGGGAGGACAGGGTCAGACCAGGAGGGTTAATTTGATGTTGCAGCGGCAGGGGAAGGGGGGGTGGCGCAGAGGAGCTGTTAGTACATTATCCCAAGCAGGGGAGTCTCCATCTGTGGTGAGCAGAAAGGGGGTCTATGACCCACACCAGTGGCCCCAGCACCACGCAGGAGAAGAGTCCTTCTGCAAAAGGGAGACGTTTATTGGGTCTGCAAGGGCGGCCGTAGGGGAGTGTCGTGAGTATGCCCCTCGCCTCCCTCTGGGCAGCGACACCGGTCGGTCTCAGAAGTGGACACAGGACAGGACCACGGCACCGTCCATCTGCAGTGTATGGATCTGCTGGAAGCCGTGACAGAGCTGAATTGGAGAACGGATGCCCACTGGCAAAGACCTTGAAGCACTGCTTCCTGCAGCGATGGAGAGGAACCCACTCCTTCTGGGGGGAGGAGCAGCCATGAGAGGGACCCACTCAGACTAGTCAGCCTGCGTGATGTTGTGGAACCAGCGCTGCCTAGGTGGGGTTCTACCGCCCCCCAGTCTGCTTCTGTGCCCGAGTTTCCCCCTCTGCCCCATGGGCTAACAACAAAGTGCTGTACAAACACTCTCGGTGTCATCGACATTTCATGAAGGGGGAAACTGAGGCATGGAGCGTCATCTAATTTATACAGCCAAGTGCTCTTGCTACTTGGCCCCACTACCTCTCCATTCCCCTGCTTCCACCTGATGTCAAATACACTCAGCTTGTACTACTTCTTCCTTCCTGTCCTGAAGCCAAGCAGCTCAGGATGGGGAGGAGACATGAGGGAGCCCCCAGGTTCTTCCTCTCTCTCTCTCTTTCACACACACACACAGACACACACACACACACACATATATTACTTCGGAAAATGCCAGGCGTGAGCTAGAGGAGATTCCCCATTAACTGTTAGCACTATAGGGCATAGGATACATACATAAACCATGTAGAGTCCATCTAGCGGAGGACAACAATATACCCCACACACATGTAGTTTGCCCTCCTTTTCCAAATGCCCCAACTCTTAAACTACTGGAGACTACCCATTAGCTGTTAGTTCTATAGGAACTTTGACACGCACATGCAGTTCTGATGCCATCCAGCACAGGGCAACAGAATGCATAGAAAAACAGTCGGGTATGGAAAAAAAAAGCTGTTGGAAGTTTTTCTACAATATTTTACCAACATTTCTAAAGCAAAAATGGTTTAATTTCAATGAAATCTTTTCCCCCCCACACCCTTCAGGTACAATAATCTTCTTGGGCATTCCACAAAACAGTTTAGGATTGAAAGGCGATCTTTTCTGGTGCTTTGAGGTGACAATTTTGATTTGGGTGTCAAAATCCAAAAGTAGCAGGAAAACCTCTATTGGAAACTAAACCTCACAAAAGCCGTTTGTGTCTCTTAACTGACCGTTTTGTCTCATTTCATTTGCAAAATACTCAAAACAAAGGAAAATGTCGAAAGGGAGCTCAGGTGGGATGATATGTCTGGTGCTTCCCGCCAGAGCAACCCCCCACCCAGTGAGTGCAGAGGGAGGCAACATCACTAACCAGCAGGGACAAACCACATTCAGCATCATAAAAGATACCCCTGGAGAAAAATGTACTAGGAGCACGTTTTAGTGACTGGCTGCCAGGTTAGCACAGGGGCAGGGAACTCCAGAGGAAACTTGCCCGGCAGAAGGGTTTGGGCTTCCCCTTCTGAAAGAGCCACTTTCCTGCCCTGAAAAGACTTTTCCAGGCTCAGCCATGCTGGGCAAATTCCAGGAGAGGGACAGAGAGACCAAGCGCCTCACTGGACAAGCCCGTCCCTCTCTTGGGTCATCATATTTCCTTTGACCTCCGCTGCCATGGTGATCACACTCAGACAGGGGGGATCCAGCTCAGGACCCACCTTTCCCCAAATAGAGTCTCCAGAATAGACAAACACTCCAGGAGAATTTCCCTGGTGAGGGAGACACAGCGGCTGCTGGAGTCACCATCTTGGCCATAAATACACAGAGACCAGAGGAGACACGGGCCTGCCCCAGGCCCATAAAGAGACTAGGGATCCCTCGTTCTCCATGTCCACTCAAGGCAGAACAAGACATGCGGGACTTAATCTGCAGCCAAAAAATGTAGCTGACATGTGGGCGTACCATAGCGACACTTGATGACAAGTTTAGACTGTGGCTGGGGAATTCTGTGCCAAAAAATTCAACATTCTGCAGGCAATATCTGAAGATTCTGCAGATTTGATTTGTCAGCTGAACACAACACAATCCTGCCAGTTACAGTGATTTGGGAACAATATTTCACAATATCTCTCGGCCAGCACGTCTGTAACAACAGAGACTAAAGATTCTGCTGCTTGGTTTGACTCATTGATTCCTTAGGAGACACATTGATACAGAAGTGTGTGGAGTTCATTTCCACGGCACCGAGGCCTGTGTTTCCCGCCCCGGTGGGAAGCCGTGCACAGGCTGGAGGAGCTCAGGGTGAGGGAAGAAGCCGGGGAGCGAACTCAGAGGATGCTGCTTTTGAGGGGAAGGTTTAATTTCAGGGGGGTGTTGTTCAGGTGTTGAGAAGCCACCCCAAGGCTGACCCAAACCTCTTCCATTGAGTCAGACACCTCGGCTCCTGTCCCCCCACCCTCACCCCCATGGGTCTCTGGAGCCCCTCCCCCACTCCCGGCTCAGAGCTATCACCTGTCCCCCTGTGTTAGCACCAGGGCTCAAAATGCTCCCTCAGAGCTGAGTCCACAGCCCAGGGCTGCAGGGGCTTAGGGCGATTCACTCAAGGCTTCCCCCTACCCCAAATGCTCCCCATCACACCCCTCCCCCCTCCACACTGGGAGCAGGCTGGGCCTTGGGGGGGCTTGGTCCCTGCTGCGCTCACACAAGGCCAATTTCTGCCCAGGCAGGTGACTCCCCACTGGCCCAGACCACCCAGGGCAGGGGGGTTCCCCATCCCCTGACATGCTCAGAGCCAGGCTCTGGGGGCCAGACCCTGCAGGACTTCTGTATCAATGTGTCTCCTAGGGAATCAATTAGTCAAAACAAGCAGTAGAATCTTTATTCATTTAGTCTCTGTTGTTACAGACGTGCTGGCCGAGAGATATTGTGAAATATTGTTCGTTTCAAAACTGGACACCTGGTAACCCCAAGTCTAGAACCTTCCCAGGAAGTTACTGCAGAGCTTAACTACATGTCAGCTACATTTTTTGGCTGCAGATTAAGTCCCGCATGTCTTCTTCTGCCTTGAGTGGACATGGAGAACGAGGGATCCCTAGTCTCTTTATGGGCCTGGGGCAGGCCTGTGTCTCCTCTGGTCTCTGTGTATTTATGGCCAAGATGGTGACTCCAGCAGCCGCTGTGTCTCCCTCACCAGGGAAATGCTCCTGGAGCGTTTGTCTATTCTGGAGACTCTATTTGGGGAAAGGTGGGTCCTGAGCTGGATCCCCCCTGTCTGAGTGTGATCATCATGGCAGCGGATATCAAAGGAAATATGATGACCCAACAGAGGGACGGGCTTGTCCAGTGAGGAGCTTGGTCTCTCTGTCCCTCTCCTGGAATTTGCCCAGCATGGCCGAGCCTGGAAATGTCTTTTCAGGGCAGGAAAGTGGCTCTTTCAGAGGGGGAAGCCCAAACCCTTCTGCCGGGCAAGTTTCCTCTGGAGTTCCCTGCCCCTGTGCTAACCCGGCAGCCAGTCACTAAAACCTGCTCCTAGTAGATTTTTCTCCAGGGCTATCTTTTATGATGCTGAATGTGGCTTGTCCCTGCTGGTTAGTGATGTTGCCTCCCTCTGCACTCACTGGGTGGGGGGTTGCTCTGGCGGGAGGCACCAGACATATCATCCCACCTGAGCTCCCGTTCGACATTTTCCTTTGTTTTGAGTATTTTGCAAATGAAATGAGACAAAACGGTAAGTTAAGAGACACAAACGGCTTTTGTGTGGTTTAGTTTCCAATAAGACATTTTCCTGCCACTTTTGGATTTTGACACCCAAATCAAAATTGTCACCTCAAAGCACAAGAAAAGATTGCCTTTCAATGCTAAACTATTTTGTGGAATGCCCAAGAAGATGATTGCACCTGAAGTGTGTGAGGGGGAAAAGATTTCATTGAAATTAAACCATTTTTGCTTTAGAAATGTTGGTAAAATATTGTAGAAAATCTTCAATCAGCTTTTTTTTTCCATCCACAACTGTTTTTCTATGCATTCTGTTGCCCTGTGCTGGATGGCATCAGAACTGCATGTGCGTGTCAAAGTTCCTATAGAACTAACAGCTAATGGGTAGTCTCCAGAAGTTTAAGACTTGGGGCGTTTGGAAAAGAAGGGCAAACTACATGTGTGTGGGGTATATTGTTGCCCTCTGCTAGATGGTCTCTAAATGGTTTATGTATGTATCCTATGCCCTATAGTGCTAACAGTTAATGGGGAGTCTCCTCTAGCTCACGCCTGGCATTTTCCGAAGTAATATATGTGTGTGCGTGTGTGTGTGTGTGTGTGAGAGAGAGAGGAAGAAGCTGGGGGCTCCCTCATGTCTCCTCCCCATCCTGAGCTGCTTGGCTTCAGCACAGGAAGGAAGAAGTAGTACAAGCTGAGTGTATTTGACATCAGGTGGAAGCAGGGGAATGGAGAGGTAGTGGGGCCAAGTAGCAAGAGCACTTGGCTGTATAAATTAGATGACGCTCCATGACTCAGTTTCCCCTTTCATAAAATGTCGATGACACCGAGAGTGTTTGTAAAGCACTTTGTTGTTAGCCCATGGGGCAGAGGGGGAAACTCGGGCACAGAAGCAGACTTGGGGGGCGGTAGAACCCCACCTAGGCAGCGCCGGTTCCACGACGTCACGCAGTCTGACCTCTCTGAGTGGGTCCCTCTCATGGCTGCTCCTCCCCTGAGAAGGAGTGGGTTCCTCTCCATCGGCTTCAGGAAGCAGCGCTTCAAGGTCTTTGCCAGTGGGCAGCCCTTCTGCAATTCAGCTCTGCCACGGCTTCCAGCAGATCCATACGCTGGAGATGGAGGGTGCCGTGGTCCTGTCCTGTGTCCAGTTCTGAGCCCGACCGGTGTCGCTGCCCAGAGGGAGGCGAGGGGCACACTCATGACACCCCTCTACGGCCGCCCTCGCAGACCCAATAAACGTCTCCCTTTTGCAGAAGGACTCTGCTCCTGCGTGGTCCTGGGGCCACTGGTGTGGGTCATAGACCCCCTTTCTGCTTACCGCAGATGGAGACTCCCCTGCTTGTGATAATGTACTAACAGCTCCTCTGCGCCATCCCCCCTTCTCCTGCCGCTACAACATCAAATTAACCCTCCTGGTCTGACCCTGTCCTCCCACCGGTACCATGAAACCCCAAGCATGATGGGAAGGGACTGCAAATTGGGGAGCAGGCTACTGCAGGGCTGAGGGCAGCAAAGCAGCCCACCAGAGCCGTGCACGGCCTGGCCACGGGTGCGGAGAAGCGGGAACTGACGTGACGAGCATTTAGAGGTTGGGGGGGCTGTGGGGAGGGGGGACAACAGAGCCACGAGCAGGACAGGGGGTGAGCCAGCACCAGTGAGTCTCAGAGGGGACTAGACCATCCAGGCCTGACCCCTGCTGAGAGAGAAGCTGAGGGATTGGTGCTGGAGCAACCAGGAGCCCCCTACTGCCTTGTGAGCTGTAGAAAACTGGCTTTTCCTGAGCTCCTGAGCGAGCCCAGGGGGAAAAGAAGGTGCCTGCACTGCAGGGCCTCCCTGGAGAGACAGTATCTGTCCCTTCCAGACAAAGGTGGGATCAGCCCCATGGCCTGTCCAGGAAAGAGCCAAAGTCCTGTGAGAAATCAGGCCCCATGTTCAGGTGTGAGTCGGAGTCCCCACAGACACAGGTGCCCCAGGGCAGTGGTGAATTCTTCGCATGTCGATGGGTCTAGTGCAGGCCAGAGGCCTTGCCTGGGACGCGTTGGGGGTAAAACCCAGGGCCTGGGCCGGATGGGAGCCCGTGAGAGGCAGTGGGGCGGGTGGGAGGCTCTAACTCTTGCTCCTGGACAGAAAGTCCAGTGCTGGGTGACACCGAGGTCACGTCTACACTGCAGGCTTTTTACACAAGAGCAACTGTTCTTGTGCAAAAACTTGCAGAGCGTCTACACTGTACGTGCCTTCTCGTGCAAGTAAATTTGCAGTAAAGCATCAGAAAACAGGGTTGCTTGCACAAGAGTTATTCCTCTCCCCGCAAGGAATAAGCCCCCTTTGTGCAAGAGCTGTTGTGCAAGAAAGCGGCGTGGATGGACACCAAGGGCTTCTTGAGCAAGAAACTCTTATGGCTAAAATGGATAGCAGAGCCTTCTAGAGCAAAAGAGCGTTCACGCTGCCATGACGCTCTTGTGCAAAAGCACATGGCAGGGAGGAGGTTGTCTTGCATACGACCTTTTGCTCAAGAACTCCCGCGTAAAACAGTTCCTGAGCAAGAAGCCTACAGTGTAGGGCAGGGAACAACCTATGGGGTGCTACTGGAGCTGCTGGCTGCAGGATGCACTGTTGGGGAGGGAGTGGGGGGGATCCCTAGGAGGGGTAGTGACGTCACGGTGGCTTTGGGCAGCCCTCAGCATATAAGGCAAAGGCCAGGAGGGGAGGTGGTGACCTCACAGAGAGACCCAGATCTCAGGCTGATAAAAGGGGGCGCGGGCCCAGGGCACTTTGGAGACCCCGGTTGCTTGAGCTCTGGTGCGTCTCCTCCTCACAGTTCCTTTGCTCACTGCAAGATCCAGATCCCGACAGCTTTGGGAAGAAGGTAAGAGCCCCCAGCGGTTTGGATCCCGCCCGGGACTGGCTGGGTTCCTGACAGGGCCAGCCCTCGGTCCAGGGCCAGAAGGTGATTCCTCAGCTCGCGGCGTCCTTAGCGCCACTGGGGCCGTGGGGCTTTCTCCTGTTTGGTTTCCCTTGCCATTCCTGTCTTCCCTTGTAATCCTCTTTAACCCATCCTGTATCTTCCTAATACTCATTATTGGTGCTGTTTCCATTAACTCTTCCCCTTTATCTATAGGGCTAGCCACTCTTCTCTTCTTCCTTACCCTTCCATCTTCATTATCTGCCTGTTGTACCCCTCCTTCATTCTCCAACTCCACATACCTATTCTTAAGCTCTATTTTTCCTTCACTAACCCATCTTTTCCTCTGCCTGGTTCTCTTAGTCACATGCTTCCACTGTCCATTTTCTTCACCCAGCAGTCCCCCCTCTAAGGGGCTTGATCCTGCTTCTATCTGCATATCTAAACTTTCCCCTTTAGCCACGTCATGCCTTTGCTCCATCATCTGCTCAAACCCCCTTCTAAACTCAACCAAAGTTTCCACCTGCATCTCCAATCCTCGGATCTTTTCCTCCATCAACTCTATCAGGCGGCACTTCATGCAAACAAAACTCCTTTCGGGTAACCCCTCCAGAATCATGTACATACCACAGCTACCACATCCAATCATCCTCCTTGTGTTCTCTACTACTTGGGTCATGGCACTACTGCCTCTGTTATATCTACTTTCTCTTCAAAATCCTATTAGTCCGGTGAACACAAAAACAAACCAAAACACCCCCTCCACAGCAAAAACAAACCCCAAACAAATCCCAATATCCAAACTCCCCTTACAAACTCCCACTCAAACTCCCCTGTTTACAGCTCTATTTGCTGGCTCCTGTGCCGCTGCAGCTGTCTGAAGAGAAGAGGCAAGAACAGAGGAGAAATGTGGGTGGGATGGAGGAAAAGGGAAAGGACTTGCAGCTAGAGGAAGCTAGAGATAGACCAGGCAATCACACTGTCACTAGGAAAAGGCAGGTCTATGTGATTGGGGACTCCTTATTGAGAAGAATAGATAGGCCTGTAACCAGAGCTGATCCAGAGAATAGAAGGGTGTGTTGTCTGCCAGGTGCTAAGATACGGGATGTGGAACTGAGGTTGAAGAGTATTATTAAGGGAGCAGGAAGGAATCCGTTGATCATCTTTCATGTAGGAACAAATGATACGGCTAGATTTTCGCTGGAACGAATTAAGGGCGACTATGCTAGGCTAGGGAGGATGCTCAAGGAAATTGAGGCTCAGGTGATCTTTAGTGGCATCCTGCCTGTTCCTAGAGAAGGGCAACTAAGATGTGACAGGATTATGATGATCAATAATTGGCTTAGGCAGTGGTGCTATAAGGAGGGCTTTGGGATGTATGGCCACTGGGAGGCATTTATGGACAGAGGACTGTTCTCTCGGGATGGACTTCATCTAAGTAGGGAGGGAAATAGACTTCTAGGATGGAGGTTGGCTCAACTGATAAAGAGAGCTTTAAACTAGGAATTTGGGGGAGATGGTTGGGAGATGTTCAGGTAATCTCTACGCCAGATTTTAACACTGAGGGGGAGGCAAATGAAGTAAAGGATATAGTTGGGGGTAGGAGAATGTACATGAGGAAGGGTAGGGTGGATACTAGTCTAACAGGTCATATTGGAGGTACAACGTCCGTGCCAAATTGGGTAAAGAATGTGAGTGAGGCTAAACAGCAAAAATTAAGATGTTTGTACACCAATGCGAGGAGCTTGGGTAACAAAATGGAGGAACTAGAGTTAATGGTCCAGGAAGTGAAACCAGATATTATAGGAATAACAGAAACATGGTGGAATACTAGGCATGATTGGAGTACAGGTATTGAAGGGTATGTGCTGTTTAGGAAAGATAGAAATAAGGGTAAAGGTGGTGGAGTCGCATTGTATATCAAAGATGAGGTAGATTGTAAAGAAATAAAAAGTGATGGAATGGAGAAGACAGAGTCTGTTTGGGCAAAAATCACATTGGGGAAGAAAACTATCAGATCTTCCCCTGGGATAGTGCTTGGGGTGTGTTATAGACCACCAGGATCCACTTTGGATATGGATAGAGACCTCTTTAATGTTTTTAATGAAGTAAATACTCGTGGAAACTGCATAATCATGGGAGATTTCAACTTTCCAGATATAGATTGGAGAACAAGTGCTAGTAATAATAATAGGGCTCAGATTTTCCTAGATGTGATAGCTGATGAATTCCTTCATCAAGTAGTTGCTGAACCTACAAGGGGGGATGCTATTTTAGATTTGGTTTTGGTGAGTAGCGAGGACCTCATAGATGAAATGGTTGTAGGGGATAATCTTGGCTCGAGTGATCATGAGCTAATACAGTTCAAATTGAATGGAAGGATAAATAAAAATAAATCTGAGATTAGGGTTTTTGATTTCAAAAGGGCTAACTTTAATAAATTAAGGAAATTAGTTAGGGAAGTTGATTGGTCTAAAGAAATTATGGATCTTGAGGTAGAGGAGGCCTGGGATTATTTTAAGTTAAAGTTGCAGAAACTGTCAGAAGCCTGTATCCCAAGAAAAGGGAAAAAAATTATAGGCAGGTGTGTTAGACCAAGCTGGATGAGCAGGCATCTTAGAAAGGTGATTAAGAAAAAGCAGAAAGCATATAAGGAGTGGAAGATGGGAGGGATAAGTAAAGAAAGTTACCTTATTGAGGTTAGAGCATGTAGGGACAAAGTGAGAGAGGCTAAAAGGCAGGTAGAGTTGGACCTTGCAAAGGGAATTAAAACCAATAGTAAAAGGTTTTATAGCCATATAAATAGGAAAAAAACAAAAAAAGAAGAAGTAGGACCGCTAATTACTAAGGATGGAGTGGAGGTTAAGGATAATTTAGGAATGGCCCAATATCTAAACAAATACTTTGCTTCAGTCTTTAATGAGGCTAGTGAAGAGCTTAGGGATAATGGTAACATAACAAATGGGACTAAGGATATAGAGGTAGATATTACCATATCTGAGGTAAAAGCCAAACTTGAACAGCTTAATGGGAGTAAATCGGGGGGCCCAGATAATCTTCATCCAAGAATATTAAAGGAACTGGCACATGAAATTGCAGGTCCATTAGCAAAAATTTTTAATAAATCTCTAAACTTAGGGGTTGTACCATTTGATTGGAGAATTGCTAATATAGTTCCTATTTTTAAGAGAGGAAAAAAAAGTGACCCGGGTAACTATAGGCCTGTTAGTTTGACATCTGTAGCATGTAAGATCTTGGAAAAAATTTTGAAGGAGAAAGTAGTTAGAGACATTGAGGTTAATGGCAATTGGGATAAGTTGCAACATGGTTTTACAAAAGGTAGATCGTGCCAAACCAATTTGATCTCTTTTTTTGAGAAAGTAACAGATTTTTTAGATAAAGGAAATGCAGTGGATTTAATTTACCTCGATTTTAGTAAGGCATTTGATACAGTACCACATGGGGAATTATTGGTTAAATTGGAAAAAATAGGGATTAATATGAAAGTTGAGAGGTGGATAAGCAACTGGTTAAAGGGGAGACTACAGCGGGTCATATTGAAAGGGGAACTGTCAGGTTGGAGGAAGGTTACTAGCGGAGTTCCTCAGGGATCAGTTTTGGGGCCAATTTTATTTAATCTTTTTATTGCTGACCTTGGCACCAAAAGTGGAAGTGTCCTGATAAAATTTGCAGATGACACAAAGTTGGGAGGTATTGCTAATTCAGAAAAGGATCGGGATATCATACAGAAAGATTTGGATGACCTTGTAAATTGGAGTGATAGCAATAGGATGAAATTTAACAGTGAGAAGTGTAAGGTTATGCATTTAGGCATTAATAACAAGAATTTTAGTTATGAGCTGGGGACACATCAGTTGGAAGTAACGGAGGAGGAGAAGGACCTCGGAGTCCTGGTTGATTATAGGATGACTATGAGCCGCCACTGTGACATGGCTGTGAAAAAGGCTAATATGGTCTTGGGATGTATTAGGCGAGGTATTTCCAGTAGGGATAAGGAGGTGTTAGTGCCATTATACAAGGCATTGGTGAGACCTCATTTGGAATACTGTGTGCAGTTCTGGTCTCCCATGTTTAAGAAGGATGAATTCAAATTAGAACAGGTACAAAGAAGGGCCACTAGGATGATTCGAGGAATGGAAAACCTGTCTTATGAAAGGAGACTCAGGGAGCTTGGCTTGTTTACCTTAACCAAAAGAAGGCTGAGGGGGGATATGATTGCACTCTTTAAATATATTAGAGGGATAAATACTAGGGAGGGAGAGGAATTATTTAAGTTTAATACTAATGTGGACACAAGAACAAATGGATATAAGCTGGCTAGTAGGAAGTTTAGACTTGAGATTAGACGAAGGTTTCTAACCATTAGAGGAGTGAGGTTCTGGAATGGCCTTCCAACGGAAGTAGTGGGGGCAAAAGATCTACCTGGCTTCAAAATTAAACTAGATGGGTTTATGAAGGGGATGGTTTGACAAGACAACATGGTCTTGGTAACTAATTGACTAGTTATTATCAGTGGTAAATAGGTCAATGGAGGGATGATAGGGGTTACTATAAAGAACTTTCTGGGTGTCTGGCTGGGGAGTCTTGCCCACATGCTCAGGGTTTAGCTGATCGCCATATTTGGGGTCGGGAAGGAATTTTCCTCCAGGGTAGATTGGCAGAGGCCCTGGAGGTTTTTCGCCATCCTCTGTAGCATGGGGTACAGATCACAGCTGGAGGATTCTCAGCATCTTGGGGTCTTCAAACTATTTGAGGGCTTCAATATCTGAGATATAGGGGTGAGGATTATTCTAGGAGTGGGTGGGTGAGATTATGCGGCCTGCATTGTGCGGGGGGTCAGACTAGATGATCATAATGGTCCCTTCTGACCTTAAAGTCTATGAGTCTATGAGTGTTGTGGGGACTGGGGAGGGGGGTCTGGAACACGTCTACGCCGGTGTCTTTGGGGAGAACGCTCCATGCCCCCCACACCATAGACTCTCCCCTGATTGGCTAAGGGGGGGCTGTTGATGGGTAGGCGACTAAGGCTCTTGGAGGTCTTGTGCAAGACCAAGCCAGTGAGCAAGGGGGCCATTTGGGAGCTGGGGGGCAGTAGCTTTGGGAACCTGGAACCCCTGGATTTCGTTCTTCAAGCCTGCACCCCAAGATCATCTCTGCTTCCCTTCATTTCCAGAATGGCCCGAGGCTTCTGGCGCTTTTGGATGAAGGCCCTGCAGGCGGCCCCAGGGCCGTCGGGAAGCAGCTTTTCCGTCCCTGCGGGCAGGGAAGCTGAATCCCACCAGCCCGGAGTGACACGCCCACCGGCCAGGCCCCCCCAGACCTGGCACGAGGGGCGGCTGGGAAGGCGGGACCCAGCCCAGCGGGGGAGCCGGGTAGGGTGGCTCTGGGGCCTCCTCCTCTGTGGAGAGAAACACCTGCCCCA
>CM064351.1:20036011-20059790 GCA_032595735.1 Pelochelys cantorii | reverse complement strand
GCGGGACAAAGGCAGCAATTGCGGGCCATTTAGAAGGGCCCAGGGCCCCTGTCACTGCCCCGGTAACAGCGACCAGGATTCCTTCGGAGCCCTTTTAAATCTCACTGGGGGGCAGCAGCCATGGGTGCGTAGGCAGCTCGTGCAGCCCCCATGGTGAAGGCTAGTTTCCCCCTTCCCTCCCGGCTTAGATCACCCCCCCGGCCGAAACTGCAAGAGCCCCTGTCCTTATGAATGAGTGAAATATGTGGCTGTGTGGGACTGGGACAGCCGAAAATGCGATGTCCCAATTTAGCAGAGTTACTGAATTCCAGCCCTGGAATTCCTATGAGCAATGTGAGGGATGGGCTCGTGGGATGGGTCCCTTGCAGTGAGGGCAGCCTATGGCTGGGGTTTGGCCATTTTAGGATTTTGCTCTCTGTTTTCCCCCCTGCCCCACACGAACTCCCTCTCACACGCCTTCCCACGCCCTGCACACCCCAGGGCTGCGGCGCGAGGCGTAAGGAGCTGCAACTTTCCTGTTCTCTCCTTGTGCAGCCCAGACAGAGGAAGTGGCCGGGATACAAGGAGCCTTGAAGTTGCTTCCCACTGACCCCTCGTAGGCCCTAGAGATATGTGGGGTGGAAGAGCAGCAGTTCCGGACAGTCGGAGGGAAGCAGCAATTTCAGTTGCTTTGTGCAAGCACGTCAGTGTCCCCACATGGGTACAGGAAGGGGTGCAAGGATTAGCAGTAAAGGGTGCAGGGACTACTGGTATAGGAGGGATATGCAGGGTTCAGTAGCGAAGGGGTGCAGTGATTAGGGTGCAGGGGTTAGCAGAGAAAGGCGCTAAGATAGATAGATAGATAGATAGATAGATGGGGCGGATGGGGACAGACTGACAGGCAGGCAGGCAGGCAATGAAATATTTAGTGCAGGTTCTGATGCTGGACCAACAGCAAGAAAACCAACAACTGGGAAACCTCACAGGGAGAGGGCGAAGCGGAGCCGGAATCTCCGGGGGCGCAGGCTGGCGGCAGTGTGAATAACGCGCAGGCTGCTCTGTGGCTGGCGCTAGAACAGTGAGATGTGACAATGAGTCCAGGGGCGCCCAGGGGCAGAAGTGCCATTTGGGTTGGAAAATAATTTCTTGCAAAGCGTTACGGACAACAGCCCTTCTCCCGCGGACAGACCCGGCCAAAGCGTTTGCTTGGCCCAAGGCGGCTCGCTGACAGCGGGGCCGGACGGTGGATGCTCTAGTCATGGGTTCCCAAACTGGGGGGCGTGCCCCCGGGGGGCATGAAGAAATTCCAGGGGGGGCTCCAGGCGACTCAGCCTCCCCCCCCCATCAAGTTTTGCTGCCCCGCTCAGTTCCTTTTTTTTTCTCAACAAGTTTTGCTGCTTTTTTTTGGCAGGGGGGGCGTGAGGGTTTTTCCGAAAATCAAGAAGAGGGGCGTGATGCCGAAAAGTTTGGGAACCACTGCGAGTCTAGTTCGTCAAACCCAGCTGAGGGGTGACAGAATCCAGCCCGGGCCGAGCAAGCCGCTCACGAGAGATTCCACAACACCTTTGGCATCTATTTCAATGTCACCTGCTAGACTTGGACTGCTCGCTATGACGTCATTATATACTACCATAAAACTTCCAATAGAAGCCCCCATCATCTATTCGTACAAACCCATCCGAGACCCCCGGCTTGTATTAGAGACCCTGCCTTTATTTGACAGAGCGTGCGTCTATTAAAACATCTGGTCAGTGCTCCTGGCATCTCACAGAGCAAAAGACTGGCATGTAAGGTAAACGTTTCCGTTTTGGAGGTTATTGTAGGATTGTCTGAGACTTGAAACCATTTTCAATACGGTTGAAGACGATTGCGTCAACTCCGTGTTTTAGTGAGCTGGTGCAAGTTTACCCCATATGTGATACCCAGGGGTCCCTTTCCCCTGTTCCTGCCCCCTTTCATGAGAGACCTCTACAGGATATGGGGTGGGGGAACTGGGGAGGGGGATTCTCTCAGTGAAGCAGGGTTTCTCTTCCCCTCACTCTGACCAGGGCATACCGCTTGGCAGGGATGATCCCAGCCGGGGAATCTCTTCTGTCTCGCCAGGGCATCCCCTCAGCAGGGCAGACTCTGGGTGTGGGCGGGGGTCTGTTGCGAGCAGTTTCAGGATGGGCCAGTGGCACTGTGCAGCAAGTGAGCCGGGGCCATTTCTCCCAGGGCCCGGCAGAGCAGACACTGGCTAGGAAAGGAAAGGAAAGGGAAGGGGAGCAGGGACAGTCCCAGACACTCGCTGTCTTCTGAAGGCAGCAGAGACAAACCCCCCAGCTAATGGCCCCCCAGAGCGGGTGCTCAGCACTGAGCCATGGGACAGGCGGGTGAGACGGAAGTGTCAGTCTTTGATGCTGAAACTCTTTCATTAATGAAAGGACCGGAATTTGAGCCTCTCCCGCTGGTGTCCTAACCACGAGGATAGCAAATAATCCTAATTCTCCGGCTCTCTGGACACGCTCCCCCCCCCCCCATGTCTTTCCATTGGACGTTCCCCATTAAATCTAATTTATCTTAGGGAGAAATGATCATCAGCACAACCTTTAGGACAGTTTGACTCTGTTCCTTTGTCTCTGTCTGTGTCTCAGTCCCAAAATACAAGTCCCCACACTCAGGGAAGGAGGAGGCTTCTCTTATAAGGAAGGGGCTATGCAAATGGAGATGGGAGAGTCTCATTTATACCTGCCTCTTTCTGACTGTCTGCCTAGGCTGCACCCGCAGAAACAATCCGCAGTCAGTCTATTCAGAGACCAGCCAGCCCCCGGAGAACTTTCCCCGCCCGTGCCAGGGACAATGGGACTTTGGCTCCGTTTGGTTTTCATTCTAGCAGCTTTGAAAGGTATCGCTCATCCTGATTTCATTGCAGGGAAGGGAGGAATTAGTGTTTTAGCTGTTAAAATAATTTATAAACGTGTCCTTGTCTCCAGGTGCCCGGTCCCAGGTGCAGCTGGTGGAGTCCGGAGGGGATGTGAAGAAGCCCGGAGACTCTCTGCGCCTCTCCCGCAAAGCCTCCGGCTTCACCTTCAGCGATTACTACATGAACTGGGTCCGACAGGCTCCCGGGAAGGGGCTGGAGTGGGTTGCCCAGATTCAAACCACCTCTACCTACTATGCTGACTCGGTCAAAGGGCGATTCACCATCTCCAGGGACAATCCCAACAACCTGCTGCACCTGCACATGACCGGGCTGAAGCCCGAGGACACCGCCCGCTATCACTGTGCGAGTCACAGCGACACGAACCCTGCGGCTGCCCGTACACAAACCGGAGCTGCGGAACTTCCCGCGGCTGCCGCACGGGGGCAGCAGAGACACGCGCCAAACAGCCCGGCCTGGCGCGCAGTGGAGCGAAGGATGGAACGTTCTGACATCACGGATTAACTCTTTCATGCCCTGAATACCTGCCGTAGTTCCGTCAGTTTCTCTGAGAGCTCTGTTCGAGGTGCGAACGGAAAGGCAAACAATTCTCCTAGGAGCGCCCATTTATAATCCCGGGGGAAGGGGCGGAAACAATATATAAAGCATGAACTGTGACAGCAATAATTGGGCACTTGGGTGTGGAAGTAAAAGGGCAACGCACGTGGATTTCCAGTCCGTGACTCACTCGACCCAGAGCGGCGAACCAGCCGGGTCAGAACCACACAAAACCCAGGTGCTCCGGGGGACACACGAGACGGGGTTTGAGATCATCCCTGAAAGCGCCTTTTACAATCCCCGCGTCTAGATTGCCAGGGACGCCAGCACAGCGCGTGTCTGTGTCTCTTTTCAGGATCAGGGAGTGCAAAGAGGGGTGCGTGGTTCCTTTTTAAATCCGTCCCACTCTCTGCCAAACTACACCCGGACCGACAATCTGCACCCCCTCGTGTCTCTGCCCAGCCAGCCCCCGAGAACTGTCCCCACCAGCAGCGGGGAAATGGCCCTTTGGTCCATGTGGGTTTCTCTACAGCTGCTCTGGCAGGTATTTTATTCCCCGTTATTCCGCCCGCGGGCTCGGGTCTCTGGTGTTATTGCTGCTGCTGTGGACACGGTGCGTGGCCCTTCTGTGGTCTGTGGCCTGGCCCCGACTGATGTAAGAGGTGTCCAGTGTGGCTGGTCTCCTGCTGTCCCTGTTTATTTCCATTCGCTTCTGATATCGGGTCTGATCCCTGGTTCCCTGGGCTAAGGGAGCTTCACTGACAATCTCCCCTTTTCTCTCCCTGCTCTCCTCCCCCACTCGCAGGTGGGTCTGACTCAGTCGGGCCCAGCGCTGAAGAAGGCCGGAGAGGCCCAGACGTTGCAATGTGTCACCAGCGGGTTTACTCTCAACAGCCCCTGTTAGGGCGGGGCCAAGCAGGAGCCCAGAAAGTGCTGGAGTGGCTGGTCAGTTACTATGATCCTTCAAACAAGCGCTACGCCGCCTCATTGCAGGGCCAGATCACAGCCTCCAAGGACAGCGCCAACTTCTACCTGCGCATGCGCACCCTGAGAGCGGAGGGCAGCGAGGGGAAGAGAATCTGAGCTCCGACAGAAACCTCCCCCTGCAGGGACTGGGGAGCAGGGCCAGCTCCAGGCACCAGCAAAACAAGCAGGGGCGGCACATTGCCAGGGGCGGCATTCCGCCCAAGGAGGAGCAGGCAGAGAGCCCCGCGGAGGCCGCCCTGAGCTGGGAGCCCCACGGCCACCTGCTAGGAGCCTGCGCCTGGCCCGGGGAGCTGCGAGCTCTGCACGGGCAGCCCAGAGGCGCGGCCCCTGCTGGGGCACTTTCTGGAGGGCGGAACGGGGCTGCCGCGGCTGGTGATGCTGAGCCCTGGGGGGCAGGCCGCGGCCATGGTGGCTGCTCCTGGCAGCCAGCTCCCGGATCACTGGAGCGGAGTTTGGGGGCTCGGCGGGCACTGGGTCTCAGCCGCGGTGGGGCCCCATCCCCCGAGCGCCAGGGACAAGCGACACCCTCCTCCGGCTCCTCCAGCGGCAAATGCACCCAAGGGGCACCCGTGGCCCAGCGCTGTCACCTCATGGGCCCTCGGCCATGGGTGCCACGTGCCCCGGCTCCGGCTGGGGGCAGGCAGCAGGCACATTCCCTGGCCTCCCCTCTGCAGCCGGCTCCCATTGCTGCTGCTGCCGCTACAGCCGCCTCCTGCCCAGTGCCCTCCAAGTGCTTGAGCAATCAGCATCTGGAGACAGCCATTGCCTGCTCTGGCAGGAAAGCTATGATCGCAGCCACTCCGCCTGCCACCCTCCGCCGCGGTTCCCTCCAGCTGGGAAAGCAGCAGCAGAGAAAAAAAAAGAGGGGAGGGGGTGTGACGTAGTGTGGGTACCTTGCTGGTTGCTATGCTGGGCGGTGGGCTGTGAGTGACCCCCGCTGGTGGCTGTTTGTACAAAGCACGGCCCAGCATGACAGGGGATGAGTCATTATGCAACGGTCTCTCAACTGGTCCGACCAGTTACTTCCCAGGGAGAGAAACAAAGGAAGGGGGTGAGGCCAGGCCTAGCAAGGGGGGCAGGGCTAGAAGAGAGGGGCAGTTTCTGTCTGGGATCATGGAGGAGACGGCCTAGGGAAAGGGGCTGGAATTTAGGAGCCCAGTCTCCCCCATCTCAAGGGGGGCTGAGGCATCCTAGGGCCGGTTCCTGTAACCAGATGACATCTGTGCTGTGCTGTATCCTGGAGAAGCAATAAACTCCCTCTATTCTACTGGCTGGTGGAGTCTGTCCGTGCCATTACGGGGGTGCAGGAGTCGGGGGACCCCGACACGCCACCACAGTGGTGTCAGGGGTGGGATGCACTGCACCCCGTGGATGGAGCTACCAGCAGCAAGTGACAAGGCGCAGTAGAAGCAAGGGCCTTAGAGCCAGGCGTGCTGGAGACAGAGCGAAGCGGTTCCTGAGAATTGTGGGGCGCAGCAACACTAGACTGGTGAGTCTGCACCGAGGGGACCAGCGGGGAGATGGCCTACACCCAACTCCTGAAGGCAGAGCTGGTGAAGCTGTGCAGAGAGAGGGGCTTGCCTGTGCGGAACGCAACCACGGCCCAGCTGATTGCCCGGCTGGAAGAGAATGACCAGCCACAGGGCTGGGATCCTGTCCCAGTGGGGAGCAGCCAGACCCCCCCTGGGAGTGCGTCAGGCTCTGAGGGTGGGCGGAGCAGTGGAACCCACAGGAGAGACGGGACAGCCTCCCAGGGGAGCCCTGCAAGCCGTAGTCCGCCCAGGGGAGGGTCCAACCCAGCGGAGCTGCGGCGGCTGGAGATCCAGCTGCAGATGAAGGAATTGGAAGTCCAGGACCGCAGAGAGCAGCGACAGCATGAGCTGGCCATGGCAGAGCGGAGAAGCGTTAGGGTCCCGGCTGCGCCGAGTGTGGTCAGGCCCCAAGGACCCCTGGCTGCCAGACGCTTGGAGAAGCTCGTGGTGGCCCAACTGAAGGACGTGGGCGACATAGACAGGTTCCTCAGCTCCTTTAAGAGGGCCTGTGGACTGCAACGGGTCCCCCCAGCTGACTGGCTACAGGAGCTCATCCCCGCACTGAACCAGGAGGCTGCCGGGGTGCTCAATCAGCTGGAGGACCTACAGCCAGGGGATTATAACCGAGTCAAGGAGGCCCTGCTGCACAAGTTCGGGCTGACCCCCAAGAGGTACAGGAAGGAGTTCCGGGGGGTGCAGAAGGGGCCGCGGGAGACCTATGTGGTTATGGCCTCCCTTCTGGTGCAATACTGCCGCAAGTGGGTGTCTGGAGTCGGAGCCCAGACCGCAGAGGACCTGCTCAAGCTGGTCATGATGGAGCAGTTCTATGAAGCATGCACACCCAGCCTGAGGCTGTGGCTCAAGGACCGAAGTCCGGAGAACCCCCAGGAAGCTGGAAGACTGGCGGATGAGTTCACGGAGAGCCGGTCCGGGTGTGAACGGGAGTCCCGGGGAGAAAGGGAATCGCGCAGAGACCGGTTCTCGGCTGAGCGACGGAGAGAGGCACCTCCGAGGCGAGCCCCAGGGACCAGGACCAGTCAACAGTGCCCCAGAAAACCAGCCAGGGCCCAGGCAGAGACGACCCAAAAGGGCCCACAGAACCTAACCTGTCATTGCTGTGGGCAACGAGGCCACAAGAGAGCTCATTGCACCAGGCATAATAATAGGTCCCATGACCTGGGACTTTCCAGGGTTAACTGGCTGGAGCTGGAGGAAGGGCAGGCGGCCCCAGAGGCAGGGGCTGGCAGGCAAACCTCAGCCGGAGCTGCGGCTGGTCCTGTCGGCGTACACCGATGACGTGCTCCTCGTGGTCCAGAACCCGGGCGATCTGGCGCGGGCGGAGGCCTGCCAAGCCATTTACTCAGCAGCCTCCTCCGTCCAGGTCAACTGGGTCAAGAGCTCTGGCTTGGTGGTTGGGGACGGGTGGCGGGCCGGCTCCCTCCCACCCGCGCTTCAGGCCATCAGGTGGAGCGCGGGTCCGCTGCTCTATCTGGGCGTTTATTTATCCGCCACGCATCCTTCTCCGCCGGAAAACTGGCAAGGTTTGGAGGCCAGGGTGGGTGAGCGGTTGCGGAGATGGGCAGGACTGCTCCGGTGTCTCTCCCTACGCGGGAGGGCACTGGTGCTAAATCAGCTGGTCCTGTCCATGCTCTGGCACCGGCTCAACACCCTGCGCCCAGCCCCGGAGGTCCTGGCCACGCTCGGAGGACAGCTTTGGAGTTCTTTTGGCCGGGACTGCACTGGCTCTCTGCAGGGGTCTTGTTTCTCCCCCTGGAGAAGTTCTGGTGGGAGAGGGGATTTCTATACCGGGAATGGCTTCCCCCCGGGAAGGTAGGGGAGTGGGGGCTCCAGCGGCAGCTAGTGGTCCCCCAAAGGTATCGCCTCAAGCTGCTATACCTGGCCCATGACATCCCGTTCTCGGGACACCAGGGGATCTGGCGCATGCGGCTGAGGCTGCTCCAAAACTTCTACTGGCCGGGGATATTTGCGGCCGTGCAGCGGTACTGCCGGTCCTGCGACTCCTGCCAACGGGTGGGGAAGGCCCAAAATAGAAAGAAAGCTGCGTTGAGACCCCTGCCCATCATAGAGGAGCCTTTCCAGAAGGTAGCGATGGATATTGTGGGGCCCTTCAACAGAGCGACCCGGACGAGGAAGAAATACATCCTGGTGGTGGTGGACTTTGCCACCCGCTACCCCGAGGCTGTGGGCCTATCCTCTATTGAGGCAGACATGGTGGCAGACGCACTGCTGACCATTTTCAGCAGGGTGGGGTTCCCCCAGGAGGTTCTCACGGACCAGGGATCCAACTTCATGTTGGCCCTGCTCCGGTGCTTGTGGGAGAAGTGCGGGGTCCAGCACACCTGGGCCTTGGCGTATCACCCCCAGACCAAGGAGTTGGTGGAGAGGTTCAATGAGACTCTGAAGCAGATGCTAAGGACCTTTATGCACAAACACCCGCAGGACTGGGACAAGTACCTACCCCACCTGCTGTTTGCGTACGGGGAGGTGCCCCAGGAGTCCACGGGGTTCTCACCGTTGGAGCTGTTATATGGGAGGCGAGTGAGGGGCCCCCTGGACTTACTGAGAGATGAGTGGGAGGGGAAGGTCTCCCCAGAGGGGGAGCCGGTCATGGAGTACGTCCTGACGTTCCGGGAACGACTTGCCGAGCTCATGGGCCTGGTCAGAGAGAACCTGCGCAGGGCTCAGAGGAAGCAGAAGGGCTGGTACGACCGCAATGCACGGGCCCGTGCCTATGCTACCGGGGACCAGGTGATGGTCCTAATTCCCGTGTGGAAGAATAAGCTGCAAGCTGCCTGGGACGGCCCCTTCAAGGTTGTTAAGCAGCTGAACGAGGTGAACTACGTGGTGGAGCTAACGGGCCGGACGTGCGGCCAGCGGGTGTATCATGTTAACATGATGAAGCCGTACTGGGACATGGAGAACTTGGTGCTGGCCATGTGTAAGCCCTGGGAGGAGCAGGGGGAGGATCCCCTGGTAGGCCTGTTACCTGGGACTAGAGAGGACTCTTCGCTGGAGTCAATTTCCCTCTCGGCCCAGCAGACCGAGATCTGAGAGGTGCTGCACTCCCACCAGCACCTGTTCTCCGACAAGCCTGGTCTCACCAACCTGGCTGTCCACCGGGTGGAGACGGGCACTCACCCCCCGGTGCGCTGCTCCCCGTTCAGGGTCATGGGGAAAACAGCCCAGAACCTGAAGAGGGTGATCCAGCCATCCTCCAGCCCCTGGGCCTCTCCCGTGGTGCTGGTTCCCAAGAAGAACGGGTCGATCCGGTTCTGTGT
Source organism: Pelochelys cantorii (assembly GCA_032595735.1). Taxonomy (NCBI): domain Eukaryota; kingdom Metazoa; phylum Chordata; order Testudines; family Trionychidae; genus Pelochelys; species Pelochelys cantorii. The sequence continues at coordinate 20,050,536 of CM064351.1, read as the reverse complement.
GGACTACCGGAAGCTCAACGCCATCACGGTGTCCGATGCCTGCCCGATGCCAAGGCCCGACGAGCTCCTGGACAAGCTGGGGGGAGCTCGCTACCTCACCACCCTGGACCTCACCAACGGCTACTGGCAGGTGCCTCTAGACCAGGAGGCCAGACTGAAATCGGCTTTCATCACCCCGCTGGGGCTCTATGAGTTCCTGGTCCTGCCCTTCGGCCTCAAAGGGGCGCCGGCCACCTTCCAGCATCTGATGGACCAGCTGCTGCGGGGAATGGAGATCTGTGCCCTAGCGTACATAGATGATATCTGTATCTTCAGCCAGTCCTGGGAGGACCACGTTGCCCGAGTCAGCCAGGTACTGGATCGGCTGAGGGAGGCTGGGCTGACCGTAAAGGCTGGGAAGTGCAAGGTTGGAATGGCCGAAGTGTCCTACCTGGGCCATAAGGTGGGGAGCGGCTGCTTGAAGCCAGAGCCGGCCAAAGTGGAGGCCATCAGAGACTAGCCTGTACCCCAGACCAAGAAGCAGGTCCAGGCTTTCATTGGGATGGCAGGATACTACCGGAGGTTTGTGCCCAACTTCAGCTCCATCGCTGCCCTGATCACAGAGCTGTGCAGGAAGGGGAGGCCAGACAGGGTGGTCTGGACGGAGCAGTGCCAGAGGGCTCTCTGTGCACTGAAGGAAGCCCTGGTCAAGGCCCCAGTGTTGGTAAACCCAGACTTTGACAAGCCCTTTATCGTGTTTACCGACGCCTCGGACACCGGGCTGGGGGCGGTGCTGATGCAGATGGATGAGAAGGGGGAACGCCATCCCATCGTGTACCTGAGCAGGAAACTGCTGCCCCAGGAGCGGAGCTACGCGGCCGTAGAGAGGGAATGCCTAGCGATGGTGTGGGCCCTGCAAAAGCTGCAGCCGTACCTGTTTGGCTGGCGTTTCACGGTGTACACCGACCACTGCCCCCTGACCTGGCTGCACCAGATGAAGGGGACCAACGCCAAGCTGCTGAGGTGGAGCCTGCTACTGCAGGACTACGACATGGAAGTGATCCACATCAAGGGGAGCGCCAACATCATCGCCAATGCGCTGTCCCGTAGCGAGGGGCCCGAACTTCCCCAGGCCACCAGCAGAGTGGCCCCGCTCAGTTCGCTCTCGGGGGGGGAGGGGGAGAACTGTGATGTAGTGTGGGTACCTTGCTGGTTGCTATGCTGGGCGGTGGGCTGTGAGTGACGCCCATTGGCGGCTGTTTGTACAAAGCACGGCCCAGCAGGACAGGGGATGAGTCATTATGCAAGGGTCTCTCTACTTGTCCGACCAGTTACTTCCCAGGGAGAGAAACAAAGGAAGGGGGCGAGACCAGGCCTGGCAAGGGGGGCAGGGCTGGAAGAGAGGGGCAGTTTCTGTCTGGAATCATGGAGGAAGCAGCCTGAGGAAAGGGAGGCTGGGATTTAGGGGCCCAGTCTCCCCCATCCCAAGAGGAGCTGAGGCATCCTAGGCCTGGCCCTGTAACTAGATTACATCTATGCTGTGCTGTATCCTGGAGAAGCAATAAACTCCCTCTATTCTACTGGCTGGTGGAGTCTGTTCCTGCCACTACGGGGGTGCAGGAGTCAGGGGACCCCGACACGCTGCCACAGAGTATCCGTGGGACACGTGGGGGAATCAGGGACACACAGGGACACATCCAGTGGCTAAATATTTCCTCACTTTGTTTCCCTTCCCTCAGGTGTCCTCTCCCAGTTGCAGCTGGTCCAGTCCGGCCTGGGTGCGGCGGTGCCCAGGGAGACCCTCACCCTGATCCACACTACCAAGGCCATTATTTTGAAATAACGGGCTGCTTCTTTTATAATCTGCACTCTTGCTTTCTTTGGGGAATAATGCTAATTTCAAAATAGTTATTTCAAAATACCGTTAGTGTGGACACTCCGGTGTCACCATTTGCGTATCTAACTGGAACTTTCTCCTGTTTCTTTGTTAACTCCGCAAAATCAATAATAGAATTTATATACAGTAGTGATATTAGCCCAGGTAATCCATGTGGCCTCGTCCCAGGAGCAAGTGGGCAGCCACTACGTGGCCCTGGCTCCAGCCCTGGGGACAGCAGAGAGCGGCACATCTCAGCCCCTGATCCCTCACAGAGCTCACCAGCAGCAGCTTACCTTCCAACGGCAGGATGGGGAGTGCAGGCCCAAACCAGGTTCAGAGAAAATTGTGGATGAACTTCAACCACTTCTGTAACAGAATTTCTGTAGAAAATCCCCCTTTTTAAAACAAATCAGCATTGCTTCAGTTGCAAATAGGAGCATTTTTTTTCTATTCAGATGTGAGGTGGGTTTATGGTACACACGATATTCTTGAGTTTTTAAAAAACTTCTGACAGTTTCAAGTCTGTGACTTGCTTTGCCTGGTGAATATGCTGCATTTACATGTTGCTCATACTGCTTATGCAAGTGCAGGGGGAGTGCTAAACACTCCCATTCCGATTCATAATTTTCAACACAGGCTGCAAGGCAATGGTGAGCCAGTCCCCAGGATTTACACTCGCCGGAGACAAAACTAGTGGAATGCTCAATATTTTAAAAAACAATTAAAATGTTCACAACCCAGTGGGAGAAAATCCCCAAATGCTGGACCCGCTCCAGAGAGGCACTAAATAAAATTTGACATGTCAGTATTATTTGTCACCAAAATTTCAACTTACGAAATGGTTGCAAAAATGTTATATTATTTTTACCCCAGCTCTAGTCCTCACTCCAAGCCAGCCACCAAAGCAAAAGGGGAGTGCATCATCCCCTTCTAGAGTGGTGTGTATCCTCCCACCGCCCCTCCACCCAGCTGACTGCTTCCCAGAGATTTGCCGGGGACATCACAGAGACATGCTACCTCCCAGACAGGACAGTGGCTATGTCCCATAGTCCAGTCTGTAGGACAGGGTATCAGGCTTCACTGCCACTATTATCCTGGATGCAGCAGACCATCATTGTCACTGAACATGAAAATTAAAAATAAAACCCTGACTACATTTAGCCTGGAACTAGCCCCTAAAGCTCGGGCTCTCCCCTCCCTGACTAAATTTGTATGTTACTACATGTCAAAAAAGAATGAGGCCTTTGAGGGACACAATTTTTTTATATGCTTGCAAAAAACCGATGAGACCATACAGCAATATGTCACAGAATGATGGAAACTCAGTAAAGCTGTGACTTCGGTGAGCTGACAGTTCCTCCAGTCAAAGACGGGACTATGTGGGCCAGTAAGCCAATTTGCGAAGAGAGAAACTGCTCTGCGAAGGAGATCTCATGATTGAAAATGTTCCTCAGATCTGGCAGGCAGCAGACATTGGGAAATCACAAACCAGAGCTGAATGTACGAGAAGGGATTTTCTGTACAAATGAACATAGCCCGATTAGCTCAAATCCCAGAGGGAACCACTTGCTATGAAAATTACTGTAACCATTTTGCACAATGCTGCAGAACCCAGACAGAAAAAATTCAAGTGCTCCCAACAAGTGACAGACAACCTGGCTGAGTTTTTCACAGACACACTGGGATCTAGCAGGCCTGAGGAGAGGGACTGGGCCTTGCCTAGCGCAGTAACTAACATTTATCCCACCGAAAGTGGATCCAGGAGCTCAGGTGAACGTTGTGTCTGAGAGTGATGATGAGAAAACAAAAATAAACCGAACCTGGGACAAAGACAGATACAAGAAGTGACTATACTGAAGCTATGGTGAATGGTGGGGGGAGAGGGTCCAACACCATTTTCTGGCTGTTCCAGTTGGTAGTAGTTAATTTAGAATACATATAATCGTGTTGCACGTTTATGACTATATGTCACTGCTTTTAATGTTAAAACCGTGATTTTATGTCAAACAAAATGGAGTCGGTCGCCTTTGACCCCCTGGGCTCCATCTTGGGCTTTGCCCTCCCCCTAAGATGCCCAGCGACCGTTGGGGAACCGGTTCCAACCGGGTTTTCCCGCCTTGCTGAGAGTTCCGCTCCCCTCAGGGCTCCCGCCAAGCAGCCAGTCGCTGCCGCCTCTGCCCCTGCTTGGATCCCTGCTCGCCGGCCAGCGCACTGATCGACCCGCCAGTTAACCCACCCGTGAACAGACCTAAAGCAAACCCTGTGAGAAGAAAACACAAAACCAGAGAATAACAGACTAGAAATGGCTCCTCCCCCGTTGCCACATTCACAGGGGAGCTGAAGAATCGCACTGGCTGAGAAAGTAACTAAAACAGTTTGGCTGAAATCAAAGCAGCTTTGAAATCAGACACTTAGCCCAGGAGAAGTTGTTTTCCCTGCCAGGTTCTCCTGGCTGCAATTAGCCCTGCCCATGAGCCCTGCTAGAGGGTGAACAGCACCACTGCCCGCTGCAGAGTGAGGGGCAACCGCCTGCTCTCCGCTCCTGGCTCAGCCTCTCCCAGCTCGCCCAGGCCTTAGACAAGCCACTGCCCTGCCTGCTGGCTCATGGAGTCTGACCCCAAACTACCCCACCCAACTCCAGAAGCTTCTGGGTGTGGCGGCTAAATCTGCCCAGCGACAGTAACACTCAGCTCGCCCAGCGACAGTAACACTCAGTCCGGTTGGAACCGGTTCCCCAACGGTCGCTGGGCGCCCCGCGGGAGGGCAAAGCCCAAGATGGAGCCCAGGGGGCAAAGGCGACTGACTCCATTTTGTCTGACATAAATAAAATCACCTCCCCCACAGGGGTCTCTCAAACAGATAGCTCCCTATTAGGTGCATGGGTTACACATGCAGACGTAAACTCTTTCCACATGCCCCGTGCATACATCACACAGTGATATTCCTGACCAGGAGGGCCTTAGTTTTTCTATGATACCTCACAAGATGCTGGTTGGCTAAATACTCTGACAGCAGTGACTTGGGAGTGCCCTTTGCGTTTTGCCACATGCCAAACAAGAGCTGCTGGGGTACAAAGGGTGAAGGAGAGAGATGCTTGCAGGAGGGGGAGAAGATGCAGAGGAACATAGAGAGGTTTTCCCTCCTTATTTAGCTGCCTTCTGGGTGGGCTTTGTCACCACCTTGCTGACAGCACATGCGCCTCTGCAGCAGGCTGGGCTCTGTTTTTCAACTGCATAGTTTGAGCGTCCAAGGCCGATAACTCGCTGTGTGTGTAGGTGTCCTCAGAGTCCTGGTGGGAGAGGACAGAGAAACGGTGAGGGGGAGGGGTGCAGGGACACTCCAAATTTAGATGATGCCACGCAAGCGCTATGGTGTCTGTGTGCGCGGCTCAGAGAGACCTTCTCGCGGTGAGCGCGAGCCAGTGGGTTCTGAGAAGGCCCTGGGGATTATCAGCTGTTGCCTGAGAGAGGCACGGCTCAGGGCTGGGGAGTCAGGTTTGGGGACGTGTCAGCCGGTGGTCAGGGAAGTGAGTGGTGTGTGTGAGCTATACACCCGAGACTTTAACTGCTAGGAGTGGGGTCCCTTAGCAGTGGGCAACCTGGAGGAGGTTGACGGGTGCCCCAAAGAGTTTAACGTCCGTGTCTTTACTGCTAGGATCGGGATCCTTTGCAGTGGGCAGCCAACAGGCTGACAGACGCCCCAGAGTTTAACAGGGAGAGCTTTACACCTCAGACTTTGACTGCTAGGACACAAAGTCCCGTCGCAGTGGGCAGCCTGGGGAGGCTGAGAGGTGCCCCAACGGATCTGTCCCCTGGAAGCGACACGATCCAACGCTCAAGCTCTCCCTATATCTGTCCCTTATGACCAGCTGGAGTTCTTTTGTTTGTGTTCGGTTCGGGTACAGCAGCACGGGTTCAAGTCAGAAACTCAAACCACACTTGCTTATTTGTAGGAGAAAGAAAAGAAAGAAGAAAAGAAAACTTGGTTCAATATATATATTTAAACTTATAAAGTGAATGAGGGCACAATCTTATTTTACTTGTTTACAATAGAAGTGAAACAGGTTGATTAGAGAAACTTATAATAGAGTAACTAAATTAAAGTGTACACATAAGAAACACATTGCAGGTATAATTCTCACCCCTGCGTTCCAGACTTGGCGTGGCCAGAGTCTTCCTCTCAATCCCTCGGGAAGAAGTAGGGCGAGGTTGGGCGTCCCACAAACCCCGGGAGGTGTCCAATACCTGCCAGCAGGTGTAGATTGGATCTCAAATGGGGTGGGCTACTGAACCCCTCTTTATACCCCTTGAGTCACGTAGGCTTCTTCCTGGTCTCAAGTGGCCAATTAGGAAAATGGCTTTGAATGCCAAGTTTCCCACGAAAGGTGCAACGCATAATTCACACCTGGGACAGTGCAGACAATGGGCACTTCTAATGTGGGATGGGCGAAGATTCCTCTCCTGGGACAGTGCAGGCGTGTCAATTACTGGTGCTAGCCATCAGGGCAGCGGGGGGGGGGGCCCTCCGGTTATCAGCTAGCCCATTTACTGTCTGGTTTCTGTTTATGGTAGAGTCAGGGACAGGCAGCACACCTGCATTCCCAGGGCATCAAAGGCTGACTGCCTTTCTCTTGCTCTTGGGGGGGGGGAAAAACAAGATGGGGTTCATGTCTGGCTACATTCCACCCCCTTGACACGCCTCACTATGTCCCAGAACGCAAGATGGCGGCGATGCCAGCGCCTTTTGCCCTCCTTGGAGGAAGCTAAAATCGCCCTATCGGCAGGGTCTGATCAGATAATTTCGGATCAAGGGATTGATTAGGATCGCTCCCCAACGCCATATACTGGACTTGCGCAGAGGAGGTAGCTGTGTACACCAAACGCTTAACAATACATAAAAGCATGCAGCAAGAAATTACAACAAGTAAAATGGTTAATATAGTATTTACAATAGAGTGAAGGAATGGAGTTAACGAAAATCCTAGGTGTTGGGCTAGCCAATCTAGCCATGAGGCTTTTCCGTCCTCTGTTACAGCATGTAGCACCTTAACAGCGCCCTTTATAGCGAGTACATCTTGTTCAATTTGTCCTGATTTATTTACATAGAAGCAGCAAGATTGGTTAATTACTGCACATACTCCCCCCTGCTGGGCTAAAACCGCGTCTAAAGCTATTCTGTTTTGTAGGGTAAAACGGGCTACTGATTGAATTTGCTCGTTAAGCAAGCCTAGGGCGTCTGCAGTGCGGTTGAGTGCCTGTTCTATTTGCCCAGATACATTTACTAATGCCTGTTCCAGCTCAGCTACTCCAAGCCAGGGCAGGAATGCACGGGTGAACTGGTGAAAACCTGTAGGGCGTTCTACAAGGGGGTTCAGGGTGAATCGCCTTGGCATCCGGTGCAGGAAACTTCCAAGGTTAGTTATACCAGGAGCCATAATGTGGGGGTGTACAGTGAGTCCCCAGGGGCGGCATGCCCTAGTGAGCAGCGCCCCATCCAATTCAGTGGCAGATACTTGTAGGCTTTCTGCCCACAAATGAAAAAGACCCTGGCTCTTTTTCAGAATGGGGATAAGGTCCCTTATACCACCCTGTTCCAGTTCCTTTCTTTTATTGGGTAGCACATAATACAACCTTGCAATAAAAACCAATCCTTAACCTTCCCTGTAAAAACTTTAGCACACTGGTTTGGGAGTAGGGTGTTACTAGTTACCAGTTGGGGTTTATATTTACCTTTAGGTTAATAAACTTTCCATTTCCCTTCCAGGTATTCTGAAGTTTAAATAATTAACATTGCTTGATAGTGGTGCGCCACCATGGGAGATTTAATAACCTTAATTTTGGTGGGTTGACATGTCCCCCTTTAACCTTTCATTAAAACTTACGTGTCCCCCCCCTAAACCAGGTGGGTCCATACCATTTTTGTTTCAAAGCAGATGGGGTATACTTCCCTGGAGCTTCCTGTTATATACTCTAGTGTTTGACCCCATAGTGTAGGTTCCATTGCCCCAAAGTTCCTTTCCCAGGTTTTAAAAGTTTTAGCTGCTGGAGCTGTTCATCCCAGGTGGTCCCCCCGAAAACGTTGCTCTTGTTCCACCAGTCATTCAAGTTTAAAGGGACAAATTCAACTCCCAGTCCTGTGGAGGAATTTAACAGAGTGCATATCCAGCAGTTTGTAGCATCGGCGGCAGAGGCAATAGTCTGAATAGCATTCCTGAGAGGGTGCTCGGGCAGGCCGGAGGACGCAGTGATCAGGAGAAACAGCAGGGCTAATTCAGGAGTCATGCTGTTGCTTGAATTGGGCTTGCGCTGATCAGTGAAAAGCCCTTGAGGTGATAAGGTATTGTTCTCTTGTTAACTCCTTCCCTGCAATAAAGCAAAAGGTCAGCCGGTCTTGGATACAATCCAAGCCTCAGAAATGGTTAGTGGCAGCTTGTCGGGGTTTGCAATAATCCAAACACCCTTGTCTTTATAAGACTGAAGTACACAGGTGTGTGTACCCAGGTTGGGGTGTTTGACTACAACAGTATCCCCAGGGGCATATTTGGAGCCCATTGGTGGTGTCCCTGGAGTCAGGGAGGCTTTCCTTGTAGGGAAAAATCCTTTGCTAATTGGGCTACCAGTAGGGGTTTGCCGATTGTTTAGCCGTTGAACCACGGCATCTAGTCTATCTCCCCAGGTTCCTTCCATAGGCTTTAGGTGATATTTTAGCAGTCCATTCCATCTCTCAATTATGCCATTGGACTGAGGTCGGTAGGGAAGATGAAAGGTCCATTGGACTCCATTCTGGAGAGCCCACTCCTGGACAGTCTTGTTTTTAAAATGTGAGCCATTGTCAGATTGAATTTCCTGGGGTGTTGGGACAAGTGCAGTTAGGCGATTTAGTCCCATAATTGTGGACAGTCCTGTTGCTAAACGAGTAGGGTAAGCAAACCCTATACCGGAAATGATTTCCACTCCTGTGAGAATGTATTTCCACCCTTGCCTAGTGGTGGGCAATGGACCCACATAATCGACCTGCCAGGTCCCCCATAGTATTTTCCCATCCCTTAGTTTGGCAAACCGTTGTCCTTCTGTGATATGCCTTCTGGTCTCAGCACATGTAGTGCAGGCTTGCACTAAATCCCTAGCCTGTTGGTGGGTGATGGGCCACCCCCTGGTATGTGCCTGCCTCACCAGCTCCCCACTTCCCGTGTGTCCCAGAGTTTCATGCAGCCAGATGTGTAGGCGTTCCCAGTCCACCTGGGTAACAGAGATCTGGGCTGCTTCATCAGCTAGGTTATTTAATCGTGCGGTGGGAGTGTTATTCCTTTGGTGTGCTGACACATGTCCAATACTTAGGGGTTGCTGGGTGGCATGGTGGTATATCCACTTCCAGTACTCTAATCCCCATACGGGTTTCCCTCCTATTTCCCAGTGGTTATTTTTCCAGTTAGTTATCCACTGGGTGGCTCCTGCCCATACAGCATAGGAGTCTGTATAGATAGTACTGGCGCCTGCTTCACAAGCCAGCTTGATTGCTGCTAGTTCTGCAAGCTGAGCTGATCCTTCCACATCCGTGGTTACTGGTGTGGTGGAATTGTCTGCTGGGACAGCTGCAGCCTTTCCCTTCCACCTCCCTCTAATCATTTTAGCGCTACCGTCCGTGAACCACACTTCCTCAGGGTGAGATGGGTCGAATGGAGCAGCGTTTTGAATGGGAGAGGGCTGTGGGGGCAGGTGATATTCATTGGGCATTCCCACCCTCCACAAAGATTCCTTAATCATGGTGGGGTTCTGTGCGGAGTCTGCACCACCCACCCTGTAGTGTATGTACAGTGCCCATTTCTGGGTGGTCATTTTCTGTGCTACTCCTAGCGGCAACTCCTTTCCTTCCAATATAGGTTTAATAATTGGAAGGGGAGTGTGTATGGTTATAGCGTGAGTCTGTGTTAGCTCCTCAGTCTCCCTTAGAGCAGTATAGGCTGCCAGGAGCACTTTCTCATAGGGAGTGTAATTGGCTTGCGACCCCTGCCACGACTTTGAGCCGAACTGTATGGGGCGCCGGGGTGCAGTTTCACTCTCTTGCCATAGGGCATAAGACATTCCCATAGCTCCTATGGTGAGATACAAGTGAAATGGAGCATCAGGATGGATTGGACCCAGAGCTTGGTAGGTGTGTATTTCGTTTATTAGCTGCCGCAGTGCCTCCTCATGTGCAGGGGTCCATTCCCAAACAGCACTTTTCTTTAGCAGGTTATACAGTGGGCGGGCAATTACAGTAAAACCGGGCACATGTTTTCTCCAAAATCCTAAAACTCCCAGGGTTTGCCTTAGTTGGGACTTGTCCCCAGGTGAAGGTGCCTGGCTCAGTTCCTGTACAGTGTCATCAGGCACCGATCTCCGCCCTCCCATCCAGACAGTACCCAGGAACTTCACCTCATGAGAGGGACCCTGGCACTTGTCTGGGGGTAGAGTTAACCCGAGATTTTCTAAGGCAGTCTTTACTAAATCTACAGCCTGTTGTACTTCTTCAGTAGTGTCCCCTCCTATCAGGATGTCATCTATATATTGCAGCATTTGGATACTAGGTGGCATAGTTAAACCATCTAGGACCTTTGACAGTGCTCCATGGCAAATAGTGGGGGAATGCTTGAACCCTTGGGGCATACGTGTGAAAGTGTATTGGACCCCCTTCCATGTAAAAGCAAATCTGTTCTGGTCTGCAGGCTGTAGAGGGACCATGAAAAACATGTCCTTTATATCTAGCACGGCTAGCCATTTCTTGTTCCAAGTCTGTATGGTATTTACAATGCTTGCTATGTTGGGGACTGCTGCTGTTAGGGGTCCTGTGTTACTGTTTAATTTTCTGTAATCAATTGTGAGCCTCCATTTACCATTGGGTTTCTTTACTGGCCATACCGGGGAGTTGTACGGGGAATGAGTGCGAATTAAGATTCCCTGTGTTTCCAGATCTTTAATTAGCTCAGTGACAGGCACTATGGCTTCAGCTGGGACATTGTATTGTTTTACATGAGTCACAGCTGATGGGGGAAGAGCAGGAGCTTGGGCTAGTAACCTGACACTATAGAGGGGAACCTTTTCCTCCTCCAGGATTGTTGTGCTGGGTTTGCAGCCGGCTCCGAATGCCCACCTTTCCCCACCAATGATTCCTTCCTTGCCTTTTAGAATGTCCATGCCCAGTATTTGGCATTCCCAAGTATCAGTTCATGTTTCCTGGGCTGCTGGTAGGGGTTTAAAGGGATATCCAGCTTTACTTTGACCAGCGGGTAAGATACAACAGTGCCATTCACTCCTGTAATCAAGACCTGCTTTCGGCCAGAAGGTGGAGGTCCGAAAAAGTTTTCTCTTTTAATCATTGACAATTGGGCTCCAGTGTCTACCAGGAAAGAGATAGCAGTCTTATCATTAACTATTACTAAGATCCGGGGGTCGTTGTTAGGATTTTCTCTCTCTGCCTGCTCAAGTTTACTTATGCAGAGAGAGAGCCGACCCCCGCTTGTCAGTTTCCCTGATCAATTTCAACAAGCGGCAGCAGCTCATGCAATTGCTGCCTTAGCTGCGTGTGTGTAGAGTCGGAGCTGAAACAGGGAGCACTAGGGGTTACTGCTGCTTTTTCCTGCTCGACCCCCTTTGAGGCAGCCAGGAGCTTTAGCTTACTGGTTGCCAGTCCATGTAATAGATCTCGGGTGAACCCTAGATCCAAGCACCGATTCCACAATTTAGTCCTAAATTCTCTCTCTTGTGGTGTTACTTCACGTCTAGGCTTAAAGCCTTCCTGCCTGTTTCTATAATTCCTTTAAAATTCCGCACCTTAACTTTAACCTGCGGTGCCTCAGTTTCCCCGAATTCTCAGAGATCCCGCAGCATAAAATCAAATAAGTCCTGATAGGTCATGTGGTGATCCTGAGCATGATTTCTTGTGGCTAGCGCTATAGCCTTATAGGTTCCAGGAGCCCCCTTTAGCACTGGTCTTAAATCTCCTGTTATTACCCGTTGTTCCCAGGGGCTCTCTTCCTGCCTTCCGACCGGGGGACCCCCTTGTCGGAGCATAGCTATTATAGCAACGGTTTGTAGGGCTCCTTTAAGTTCATCCCCATTAATCCATGGGATGCTAGTGGGCTCACCTCTATCAGCGTGGTGGATTCCCCGAGCCCACCTCCAGGCAAAAGTCCAGATAGACTTCGGACCCTCCTGATTCCTGGGGCTAAGGAATACTCCTGCACCCAGATTTACCCTGCCACACTCCCGGGAAGACAGTTGGGTATGGCCAGCTCCTGTGTCCCATATCCTAGCTAGCCACTCTATCACCCCTTCCCCAGGTCTCTTGGCAAATTCGTCCTGGATCTTTTTCAACTCTGCAGGCTCATAACTGCGAGTAGTAATTCGGGTGGGTCGGGGTCCTGTCTTATTGCTAGTGGAGGAGTTATCTTCATCAACCTCACCCTCTTCCCTCTCAGTTAGCTCCTTTTGGTATGTAATGATGGGTCTCATGTGAATAGGGGAATTCCCTAACTCAGGGGAGGTGGAATACTCATCATCGGAGGAGTCCCAGATATCCCCATCCCAATCCTCCGGGTCTACCCAGAGAGCAGCCTCTACTTTGGCTTGATTAATTTTTCGGGGCTTGCTCTCTAATCTCGCTCTCCTGTCTGCTCCCTCCTTTTTTATTAATGGAGCGAGGCGTTGTTCCAATTGGTGCACATCATTGCTCAGCAGGCGCGGCCGGGTGTCTAGGTTCTGGCAGCGCCGCTCTAGCTCATCCCTTTCCTTCTGTACCCTTTCAAGCTCCATTTCCAAATTTAGATGGCTTTTACATGCAGTCTGCAGGGCACCTTTAAATAGCCAAATACATGTTCCTTTCCCTTTTCCTCTTTTCATTTTACAAGCAGTTCTCCAGTTACAGAACTGCAACCACAGTTCCTCGGGATTTCCCCATTCCTCCTTTAACATTTCTCTATCCCATTTAGGGTCAGCCCAACCTTCCTGGGCGAAACTCTTTTCTACCTTGCTAAAATCAGTGACTGGCTTCATGCTGCTGTATTTTGAACCGATATCACAAATCCTGCCGACTACGCCAATTCTGTCAGCCGGTGGTCAGGGCAGTGAGTGGTGTGTGTGAGCTATACACCCGAGACTTTAACTGCTAGGAGTGGGGTCCCTTAGCAGTGGGCAACCTGGAGGAGGTTGACGGGTGCCCCAAAGAGTTTAACGTCCGTGTCTTTACTGCTAGGATCGGGATCCTTTGCAGTGGGCAGCCAACAGGCTGACAGACGCCCCAGAGTTTAACAGGGAGAGCTTTACACCTCAGACTTTGACTGCTAGGACACAAAGTCCCGTCGCAGTGGGCAGCCTGGGGAGGCTGAGAGGTGCCCCAACGGATCTGTCCCCTGGAAGCGACACGATCCAACGCTCAAGCTCTCCCTATATCTGTCCCTTATGACCAGCTGGAGTTCTTTTGTTTGTGTTCGGTTCGGGTACAGCAGCACGGGTTCAAGTCAGAAACTCAAACCACACTTGCTTATTTGTAGGAGAAAGAAAAAAAGAAGAAAAGAAAACTTGGTTCAATATATATATTTAAACTTATAAAGTGAATGAGGGCACAATCTTATTTTACTTGTTTACAATAGAAGTGAAACAGGTTGATTAGAGAAACTTATAATAGAGTAACTAAATTAAAGTGTACACATAAGAAACACATTGCAGGTATAATTCTCACCCCTGCGTTCCAGACTTGGCGTGGCCAGAGTCTTCCTCTCAATCCCTCGGGAAGAAGTAGGGCGAGGTTGGGCGTCCCACAAACCCCGGGAGGTGTCCAATACCTGCCAGCAGGTGTAGATTGGATCTCAAATGGGGTGGGCTACTGAACCCCTCTTTATACCCCTTGAGTCACGTAGGCTTCTTCCTGGTCTCAAGTGGCCAATTAGGAAAATGGCTTTGAATGCCAAGTTTCCCACGAAAGGTGCAACGCATAATTCACACCTGGGACAGTGCAGACAATGGGCACTTCTAATGTGGGATGGGCGAAGATTCCTCTCCTGGGACAGTGCAGGCGTGTCAATTACTGGTGCCTAGCCATCAGGGCAGCGGGGGGGGGGGGCCCCCTCCGGTTATCAGCTAGCCCATTTACTGTCTGGTTTCTGTTTATGGTAGAGTCAGGGACAGGCAGCACACCTGCATTCCCAGGGCATCAAAGGCTGACTGCCTTTCTCTTGCTCTCTGGGGGGGGGGAAAAACAAGATGGGGTTCATGTCTGGCTACAGGACGTTAGAAGACACAGGATGCAGGTAGGGTGGTGTCTGGCAGGCTGCACAAAGGCTCATTGGGTCTGAGCAGTGTCTGTGGAGCAGAGAAAGACCCGACCCATGTCCGGAGTCAGCTCCCCAAACCTTTAAACAAACTTTAAAATAAGAGGGGTCCTGCAGCATCTTAAAGACTAACAAAATGTATAGCTAGTATCGTGAGCTTTCGTGGGCACTACCCACTTCTGCAGATGAGTGGAGCAATAGGGAGAGAACCCCCAAAGTTACAGCAGAAAAAGAAGAGAGACGGGAGAAACCCCCCTAACAATTACAGTGCACACGCTAAACGAGGCTGTTAGTGTCATGCTTAGCTTTGGTGTCATGTGGGTGTTGGCTACAGCAGCCCGGCCCGTTCATGCCTTTGAGGGT
>CM064351.1:19998604-20035911 GCA_032595735.1 Pelochelys cantorii | reverse complement strand
TGGCGGTGTCTGCAGCTGTCAGTGAGCGGAGCTGCAGGGACAGCCCATTTCTGGCAGTGTCTCTGGAGAGGGTCAGGCAGCTCTGCAGAGCTGGGGTGTAGCCTGTGCTCCCAGCAGAGTTTATATACCCCAGCCACTCCAGCCCTTTGCCTGAAGGCTGCCGGACCCAGTGCCAGGCGTAGCCGCTGTCAGTGATGGAGACCCCGGAGACCGCACAGCTCAAGGTGAGGGTCTCTCCGGGCTTCAGTGCCCCCGGCCCGGACTGGACCAGCTGCACCTGGGAGCGGACACCTGGCGAAAGCAAAGAAGGAAATTAAAGTCCGGATTCTGCGTCTTAGGGCCTCACCCTTCCTCCCGAATCTCCCCCGCACACTCACATGGGGCAGCGGCCAGGCACAGCACATGCAGGAGCCAAGATTCCATGTCGCTCTTCACCTGCAGCCCGGAGCGAGGCAGACACGGGCCAGGTGCTGGCCAGGCAGGTCCTGGTGAGAAGCCGGGAGCTGCTCTTTAACTGGGCAATGCGGGCCAGAGATTTGCATAAAATGTCCCAACCTACCCCCGCCTGTCTTGAAAAAGAGCTGGAACAAGGTGCCATCCTCAGTGGGGACAAACCTTCAGGGAGGCTGCAATGCTGTGTGGGGGATGGGAGAGCAGCCTCACCCTTCCTGTCTGGGACTGGGTCATACACATCAGAGCAGTGACGCTGCAAACTGGGGTGGGCACATGTGACATAGTGGGGCTACCTTGCTGGTTGCTATGCTGGGCAGTGGGTTGTCAGTGACCTCCACTGGCTGCTGTCTGCAGCACGGCCCAGCAGGGCAGGGGATGAGTCATTATGCAAGGCTGGTCAGACAGGTATCCCCCATGAAGCGGAACAATGGGAAGGAGGGGGGTGGAGCCCTGGCTGGGGGGCAGGGCTGGAAGCGAGTGAGTTAGTTTCTGTCTGGGATCATGGAGGAGACAGCCTAGGGAAAGGGGCTGGAATTTAGGAGCCCGGTCTCCCCCATCTCAAGGGGGGCTGAGGCATCCTAGGCCCGGTTCCTGTAACCAGATGACATCTGTGCTGTGCTGTATCCTGGAGAAGCAATAAACGCCCTCTATTCTACTGGCTGGTGGAGTCTGTCCGTGACATTACCGGGGGGGGGGGGCAGGAGTCGGGGGACCCCGACATGCCGCCACAGCAGAGAACATAAAAAGAAGGGAGCTACAGAGGCCGAGAGACTCCTAGGAACATGGGAAGGCTGGTTTGAGGAGCACGGGCAGCCAAACAGCGTGGGGGAAAGGGAACTGGGCCCTGAGAAAAGACACAGTTTCTGGGCTATGGTGCAGTGGCAGGAAAAAGGAAAGAACTGGAAACAGGACGCTTTCTATTGGGGCTTTTTAAACAGACACACAAGGCACTGGCAACCTGTGGAACTCCTTGCCAGAGGATGTTGTGAAGGCCAAGATGATAACAGGGTTAAAAGGAGCAAGATAAATTCATGGAGCATAGTCCCATCAGTGGCTATTAGCCAGGATGGGAGGAATGGTGTCCCTGCCTCTGTTGGTCAGAAGCTGGCAAAGGGTGACAGTGGATGAATCACCTGATGATTCCCTGCTCTGTTCACTCCCTCTGGGGCACTTGGAATTGGTCACTTTGGGAAGACAGGACCCTGGGCTATTGGACCTTTGGTCTGATCCAGTCTGGTGCTCTTATGTACCAGTGTGTGCTGGGGGCGCTGCTCCTGGCAAGGTGGGAGGAGGCCCAGGTGATGTTTGGGCTCCTGGGAAGGGCAAAGGCTCAGAGCGCTCCCGGCGGTGGCTGGACGCAGGCAGGGAAACGTCCAGCCAAGAAAGAAAGAGGAATCCGGGTGCTGGGGGGAGATGGAGGCATCAGAATCGGTGGCTCCGCCCCTCCGTTTCTCTGCGCTGCTGGGGCGGGGAAGGGAACTGGTCAGGGGGAGACGTTGCAGGGTCCGGGCGGGGTGAGAACAGGGCTGCGGTGGCTGGACACGGGAGGGTCTGGACCGAGCCCTGGAGAGACGCGCAGCACCCGCTGCTGGTGAGGAGCCTTCCTTATGGAACTTGAATGTGTGTGACGTGGCGGGGGCGGGGTCGGGGTTTGCTGTCCGGTGCCAGAGGGAAGAAGGCCTGGGGTGGGCGGGTTTGACGGGCTGGAGAGGGAGCTGGACAAAGCCTCTCTTGCTCCTCACACACAGGCCTGGGGTCCGTGAGAGGCAAAGGGGGCAACTGCCTCAGGGCCCGGAGATTCAGGAGGGCTGGGGGCGCCCCGCCTCCACCACCAATACTGCAACCGCAGCAGCAGAGGGAGCCCCGGGCCCTTTAAATTGCCTTGGGAACCCCAGGGAGGCAATAAGAGCCGATGCGGGGGGCGGTTTGGCGGCGCTGAAGACTGCCCCCAGCCCTACTCCACCCATCCGAGGCTACCCCCCTTCTGGGATCACAGGGCTGCCCCTAACCTTGCCCAGGAGCCCTGCAATTCTTTCGCCCCCGATCAGAAAAACTGCGGAGACACTCCCAGGCGAACAGATCCTACTGCCCAGCCATGAATCGACCTCTGCCCCCTCCTAGAACCGGGGCCCGATTAACTGTTCCGGGGACGAGTAGATTTTTCGCTGGGGGGGAAGACTCTCAGGTCGGGCCAAAATGAGGGTTCAGAGACAGCGGGACACCTGCTACACTGGACACTTCTTACATCAGTCGGGCCAGGCAAGAGACCACAGAAGGGCCACGCACTGTGTCCACAGCAGCAGTGATAACACCAGCGACCCGAGCCCACGGGCGGAATAAAGGGAATAAAATACCTGCCAAAGTCACTTGAAAGACACCCACATGGAGCCAAAGGTCCATTTTCCTTCTGTGGCTAGGGACAGTTCTCGGGGGTTGGCTGGGCACAGACACCAGGGGGCTGCGGCTTGTCGGTCCGGGTGCAGGGAGGCAGAAAGTGGGACGGATTTAAACAGGAACCGCGCACCCCTATTTGCACCGCCGGCTCCTCAGAAGAGAGACAGACAAGCGCTGCGCCGGCGCCTGTTGGCAATGTAGACACAGGGAAAAGGCATGTTCAGGGAGCTCGTGCAACAATTGCCAGTTTTTGACTCCAGCAGAAGGACACGCTCGGACGCGGGGTTTGTTTTTCCTGCACAGGGGTTGCATTTGTAAGGAGCCTGCCGGATTCGGGTGGTAAAATCCCATTGAAACTTCCTCTGAAAATCCCAGTTTACAATCACCCCCGCACCTCAGAGCTCTCGCTGCTCTTCATGGCCACTCGGCATCGGGCACAATTCTAGAACAGGCCCAAGCTCTTCATTCATGACGGGAGGGAAGCTCAAATACCCTCTCGTGGGCCCCCCAGGAACCAGAGTTTTGTGTCGTTCTGACCCGGCAGGTTCGCTGCTCTGCCTGAGTCACAGACTTTAAATCCACGTGTGTTGCCCTTCTGCTTCCACACATTGAACCTGTGACTGATGGGATCGGATTTTTTGGCTTCCCCACCTTCCCCCAGACTAGAAATGGAAGCTCCGAACGGAATTGTTTGCCTGTTTGTCTGCACCTGGAACAGATATTGGCTCCCTGGAAAATTGATAGGAATAGGGGATGTATTCAGGGCGTGAAAGAGTTAATCCGTGACGTCAGAGTTTTCCATCCTGACCGCTCAGGTTTGTGCACGAGTAGCCGGAGGGCGAGTGTCACAGGCCGGTGAGTTGCAGGTGCAGCAGGTTGTTGGGATTGTCCCTGGAGATGGTGAATCGGCCTTGAATAGCCGAGGAATGTTTGATGAATCGAGCCTTATCTTTGCCACCCAATCCAGCCCCTTCCCTAGAATCTCACATGCATATAGAGGCTGCTGAAGGTGAAGCCGGAGGCTTTGCAGGAGAGGCGCAGAGAGTCTCCGGGCTTCTTCACATCCCCTCCGGACTCCACCAGCTCCTGGGGCAGGGTACGTGGGAATAAGGACACGGTTAGGAATGGTGTTCAGAGCAATAATAGAATATCTCTCCTTCCCTTGCAATGCATTTAGCAGCTACCTATACCTTCCAAAGCCGCTAGAATAAAAACCAAATGGAGTAGCCAAAGTCTCATTGTCCCTGGTGCTGGCGGGGAAAGTTCTCAGGGGACTGGCTGGTCACTGCCCAGACCCAGGGGCTGCGGATTGTCCCTGCGGGTGCAGCCTGAGCACACAGAAGGAGAATTTTAAACAGGAAACTCCACCCCTATTTGCATATCTCCTCCCCGGGACACATAAAACCTCCTCCCTGAACCAGTCCAAATTAATGGCCGAGGATTCAGACAGGGGCAGGAGGGAGGGTCTCTCAGGTGGAACCCTTCATGGCCAGGCTCCGTTCCCTGCTCTATCTCAGACTTTCTGCGTAACCCGAGGTAACCTGGCGCTGGATTGTTCCGGGTATCGAGGCGTCAGGAGGGAATTTCTGAAGCACCCAAGCGCCCAACTCCCATAGGTGCACTGGTGCCAGAACACCGCGGTATCGGGTTAAGGTGTAACCGCACGCACCCGCTAAAGACGACACAAGGACAAAGCACCGCTCAGCGCAGGGTGACGGGGCGATTGTAGTCAGACATGAACCCCATCTTGTTTCCCCCCCCCCACCGCCCCGAGAGAGCAAGAGAAAGGCAGTCAGCCTTTGATGCCCTGGGAATGCAGGCGTGCTGCCTGTCCCTGACTCTACCATAAACAGAAACCAGACAGTAAATGGGCTAGCTGATAACCGGAGGGCCCCCCCCCGCTGCCCTGATGGCTAGGCACCAGTAATTGACACGCCTGCACTGTCCCCAGGAGAGGAATCTTCGCCCATCCAATTAGAAGTGCCCATTGTCTGCACTGTCCCAGGTGTGAATTATGCGTTGCACCTTTCGTGGGAAACTTGGCATTCAAAGCCATTTTCCTAATTGGCCACTTGAGACCAGGAAGAAGCCTACGTGACCAAGGGTATAAAGAGGGGTTCAGTAGCCCACCCCATTTGAGATCCAATCTACACCTGCTGGCAGGTATTGGACACCTCCCGGGGTTTGTGGGACGCCCAACCTCGCCCTACTTCTTCCCGAGGATTGAGAGGAAGACTCTCAGGCCATTGCCAAGTCCTGGAACGCAGGGGTGAGAATTATACCTGCAATGTGTTTCTTATGTGTACACTTTAATTTAGTTACTCTATTATAAGTTTCTCTAATCAACCTGTTTCACTTCTATTGTAAACAAGTAAAATAAGATTGTGCCCTCATTCACTTTATAAGTTTAAATATATATATTGAACCAAGTTTTCTTTTCTTCTTTCTTTTCTTTCTCCTACAAATAAGCAAGTGTGGTTTGAGTTTCTGACTTGAACCCGTGCTGCTGTACCCGAACCGAACACAAACAAAAGAACTCCAGCTGGTCATAAGGGACAGATATAGGGAGAGCTTGAGCGTTGGATCGTGTCGCTTCCAGGGGACAGATCCATTGGGGCACCTCTCAGCCTCCCCAGGCTGCCCACTGCGACGGGACTTTGTGTCCTAGCAGTCAAAGTCTGAGGTGTAAAGCTCTCCCTGTTAAACTCTGGGCGTCTGTCAGCCTGTTGGCTGCCCACTGCAAAGGATCCCGATCCTAGTAGTAAAGACACGGACGTTAAACTCTTTGGGGCACCCGTCAACCTCCTCCAGGTTGCCCACTGCTAAGGGACCCCACTCCTAGCAGTTAAAGTCTCGGGTGTATAGCTCACACACACCACTCACTGCCCTGACCACCGGCTGACAGCGATGGGGATGCTTGGTTCGAACCAGCGTGCACAGGGCAAAGGGCAGGAACTAGCCCCCTCTGCCCCGCCTCTCAGTGTGACCTATGGCCCAGGCCCCGGTGTCTCCGCACTGTTGAAAACCCGCTTATCATAGAATCATAGAACCATAGAGCTGGAAGAGACCTCAGAAGGTCATCAAGTCCAGCCCCCTGCTCTAGGCAGGACCAACCCCAACTAAATCAACCCAGCCAGGGCTTGACTATTCCTAATCACTTTCCTCTCTTCCAAGTGCCTCAAAATGGATTCCTTAAGGATCCCTTCCATGATTTTTCCAGGAACCCAGGTAAGACTGACCGGCCTATAGTTCCCTGGATCGTGCTTCTTCCCTTTTCTGAAGATGGGCACTACATTTGCCATTTTCCAATCATCCGGGATTGCTCCCGATCTCCACGACTTTTCAAAGATAATGGCCAAAGGCTCCTCAATGACATTTGCCAACTCCCTCAGTACCCTTGGATACATTAAGTCTGGACCCATGGATTTGTGTACCTTTAGCTTTTCTAAATAGTTCCTAACCTGTTCTTTACCCACCACGGGCTGTCCATCTTCATCCCATCTTGCGTCACTTGGCTCCTGGGCTTCTGCGCTGACCTTGTCCGTGAATACAGAGGCAAAGAAAGCATTGAGTACTTCCCCTTGTTAATGCAGGCCTGGCTCTGCCCTGTGTCACTGGGTGTCCGGCACAGCACTAGAGGGTGGTGTCCATAGTTGTCAGCGCCCGGAGCTGCAGCGAGACCTGGTTCCTGGCGGTGTCTGCGGGGAGGGTCACTTGTCCCTGCAGCGCGCTGGAGTATTCAGTGTTCCACTGGCCAGACCTGTACCACGTGCGCCCCGCCCATCCCAGCCCCCTCCCCGCAGGCTGCCGGGCCCAGTCCCTGGCGGCACTGGTGCTGGAAACCGAGTCTCCGGAGATGGTGCAAGTGAGTGTCAAGGACTCCCCGGGCTTCGCTGCTCCCGGGCCCGTTT
Organism: Pelochelys cantorii; assembly: GCA_032595735.1. Classification (NCBI taxonomy): domain Eukaryota; kingdom Metazoa; phylum Chordata; order Testudines; family Trionychidae; genus Pelochelys; species Pelochelys cantorii. The sequence goes on along the minus strand of CM064351.1, from coordinate 20,029,153 downwards.
TCCGCAGCTGCATTTGGGAGAGGGCACCTGGGAGGAAACACGGAAATGACGGAGAGAGCCAGGCCCTGTCCGCTGGGAACGGAGACATGTGAAAATGACACACCCCAAAACGTGCCTAAGAGAGTGAGGCACCCAACTTGCACCGAATTGCGTTGGGATCCGGGCACCTCATTCCCTTAGGCTGCCCTAGAATTGCTCACGTTCTGCAGCCAGGGCAGCGGGGATCCCCCCGGATCCCCAATAGCCATGTACCTGACGGGGCCTACAGCACGAAGAGGAAAATCAGCAGCAGGTTTATCCTCAGTGAATGTGCAAACGGTGCCCAGCAGCCAGGCCGGGGCGAGTCTGTGTCTGGGAGGAGACTGAGGTTCCTACAACCAGGGGCTGGTATTAAAAGAGGAACCCGCCGGGCGGGGATTTGCATGTGGGTTGCCCAGAATGAATGGAAAAGGGGCCAGGGTGTGAGCTGAGTCTACACAAGGGGATCCCAGCCTAGGACGCGACCTCCCAGAAAGGGAAGGAGAACGGGAATCCCCCCAAAGATCTGCAGCCTTAGTAGGTGTCGGGGCGCTGGGAAATCCCCTTCCTGTGGGTGCCCCAGCTCCACCCTGTGTCGTTGCCTGCAAAGCCCTTGGGAGAACGGCTGTTTGGTTTCCCTGGGCAGGGGCTGGTGTGTTTCACTAATGCTCCTGATCCTCCCCTTGGGGGCGTCTCCTCGCCCCAAATCTGTGTGAGAATTTCCCTCCCGTTCCTCACTCCTCTTTGCATTTCCTGTCCATTTCTGTGCATTTTAAGGGGGTTTCGCGGCTCTGTCCGTTCTCACTGGCTCCCTGCGCTGGTGAGAAGCCGCTTCCCCTTTTTGTACGAATCCTGCTGGGCGCCGTGTCACTGTGGTCTCCAGGGCGGTAATAGGTGCCGCTGTCTGCAGCTGTCAGTGAGCGGAGCAGCAGCGAGACCTGGTTCTTGGGGGTGTCTGCAGAGATGGTGACTCGGCCCTGGAGAGACGGGGCGTAGTATCTTACCCACTTAGCGGAGGTGAGGCCATAGTGCACCCATCCTACCCACTCCAGCCCCTTCCCTGCAGGCTGCCTGATCCAGCCCCAGCTATAGCCCCTATCCAAAGTATCTCCAGAGACAGCGCAAGTCAGGGTGAGGGTGTGACGGCGCATTGGGGTTTCCCCATCTCTTGCACCCCCGTAGTGGCACGAACAGACTCCACCAGCCAGCAGAATAGAGGGAGTTTATTGCTTCTCCAGGATACAGCACAGCACAGATGTCATCTGGTTACAGGGCAGGCCTAGGATGCCTCAGCCCCCCTTGAGATGGGGGGACTGGGCCCCTAAATTCCAGCCCCTTCTCTAGTCTGTCTCCTCCATGATCCCAGACAGCCACACTCACTAATTATTCCTTCCAGCCCTGCCCCCAGCCAGGGCTCCACTCCGCCTTCTTCCCATTGTTCTGCTCCCTGGGAGATAACTCGTTGGACAGGTTCAGAGCCCCCTTGCATAATGACTCATCCCCTGCCCTGCTGGGCTGTGCTACAGACAGCAGCCAGTGGAGGTCACCCACAGCCCAAGCCTAGCAACCAGCAAGGTACCCACACTATGTCACAGAGGGTCTCTCCGGGTTTCACCTCCCCCAAGCCAGATTGGACCAGCCGCACCTGAGAGAGGACACCTGGGAAAAAGGCGAAAACAACCAAAGACAGTATTAACCCCCGAACCAATGCAGGCTCTCTTCCTAGTTCCCCCACGTGCCCCAAGGAAACTCACAGCGGGGGGCGTCAAGCAGGGCAAGGGAAAGCAGCAGAAGTTCTCAGGGGACTGGCTGGTCACTGCCCAGACCCAGGGGCTGCGGATTGTCCCTGCGGGTGCAGCCTGAGCACACAGAAGGAGAATTTTAAACAGGAAACTCCACCCCTATTTGCATATCTCCTCCCCGGGACACATAAAACCTCCTCCCTGAACCAGTCCAAATTAATGGCCGAGGATTCAGACAGGGGCAGGAGGGAGGGTCTCTCAGGTGGAACCCTTCATGGCCAGGCTCCGTTCCCTGCTCTATCTCAGACTTTCTGTGTAACCCGAGGTAACCTGGCGCTGGATTGTTCCGGGTATCGAGGCGTCAGGAGGGAATTTCTGAAGCACCCAAGCGCCCAACTCCCATAGGTGCACTGGTGCCAGAACACCGCGGTATCGGGTTAAGGTGTAACCGCACGCACCCGCTAAAGACGACACAAGGACAAAGCACCGCTCAGCGCAGGGTGACGGGGCGATTGTAGTCAGACATGAACCCCATCTTGTTTCCCCCCCCCCCCCCCCCCCCCGAGAGAGCAAGAGAAAGGCAGTCAGCCTTTGATGCCCTGGGAATGCAGGTGTGCTGCCTGTCCCTGACTCTACCATAAACAGAAACCAGACAGTAAATGGGCTAGCTGATAACCGGAGGGCCCCCCCCCCCGCTGCCCTGATGGCTAGGCACCAGTAATTGACACGCCTGCACTGTCCCAGGAGAGGAATCTTCGCCCATCCCATATTAGAAGTGCCCATTGTCTGCACTGTCCCAGGTGTGAATTATGCGTTGCACCTTTCGTGGGAAACTTGGCATTCAAAGCCATTTTCCTAATTGGCCACTTGAGACCAGGAAGAAGCCTACGTGACTCAAGGGGTATAAAGAGGGGTTCAGTAGCCCACCCCATTTGAGATCCAATCTACACCTGCTGGCAGGTATTGGACACCTCCCGGGGTTTGTGGGACGCCCAACCTCGCCCTACTTCTTCCCGAGGGATTGAGAGGAAGACTCTGGCCATGCCAAGTCTGGAACGCAGGGGTGAGAATTATACCTGCAATGGTGTTTTTATGTGCCTTAATTTAGTTAGTTTATATACCCCAGCCAACTCCAGCCCTTTTCCTTAGGTTGCCGGACCCAGTACAGGTGTAGCCGCTGTCAGTGATGGAGACCCCGGAGACCGCACACTCAAGGTGAGGGTCTCTCCGGCTTCTTTCCCTTTCCCGGACTGGACCAGCGTGACCTGGGAGCTGACACCCTGGCGAAAGCCCGAACCGAAATTAAAGTCCGAATTCTGCGTCTTAGGGCCTCCCTTCGCCAGAATCTCCCCCGCAGACTCACATGGGGCAGCTTCCAGGCACAGCACATTGGGGCCCTAATTCCATCCCGGCTTCCCCTGCAGCCGGGAGCGTGCCAGACACGTGCCAAGGTGCTGGCCAGGCAGGTCCTGGTGAGAAGCGGGAGCTGCCTCTTTAACTGGGCAATGCGGGCCAGAGATTTGCATAAATCCATCCTACCCCCGCCTGTCTTGAAAATGCTGGAACCCGTAACCATCCTCAGTTGGCCCAACCTTCAGGGAGGCCCAACTGCTGTGGGGATGGGAGTGCAGCCTCACCCTTCCACTCTGGGACTGGGTCCTACACATCAGAGCAGTGACGCTGCAAGTGGGGTGGGCATTTGTGACATAGTGGGTTCTACCTTGCAGCATGCTATGCTGGGCAGTGGTTTTCAAGGACCCACTGGTTGCTGTCTGCAGGTTGGCCCTGCAGGGAGGGGATGAGAAATTATGAAGGCTGGTCAGAGGGTATCCCCCATGAAGCGGAACAATGGGAAGGTGGGGGGTGGAGCCCTGCTTGTGGGGAAGGGAAGGAAGTATTTGAGTTATTTAGGTCTGGGATCATGGAGGAGACAGCCTAGGGAAAGGAGATGGATTTAGGAGCCCGGTCTCCCCCATCTCAAGGAGGGATGAGGCATCCTGGGCCCGGTTCCTGTAACCAGGGACATCTGTGCAATGCTGTCCTTGAGAAGCAATAAACGCCCTCTATTCCTACTGGCTGGTGGATGTCCGTGACATTACAGGGGGGGGGTAGAGAGTCGGGGGACCCCGAACATGCCGCCAAAGTAGAGGACTAAAAAGAAGGGAGCTACAGAGGCTGGGAGAGCTAGGGACATGGGAAGGCTGGTTTGCGGACTCGGCAGCCAAACAGCGTGGGGAATCGCAACTGGGCCCTGATAAATACACAGTTTCTGGGCTATGGTGCAGTGGCAGGAAAAAGGAAAGAATGGAAACAGGACGCTTTCCTATTGGGGCTTTTAAACCACCCACCCAAGGCACTGGCAACCTGTTGAACTCCTTGCCAGAGGATTGTAAAAGGCCAAGATGCCAAGAGGGTTGGAAGGAGCAAGATAAGATTCTAGCAGGATAGTGCCATCAGGCTTGGCCCGAATGGGGGGATGGTGTCCCTGCCTCTGTTGGTCAAAGGTGGCAAAGGGTTCCTTGCCCCAGAATCGGATGATTCCAAGCTCTGTTGACTCCCTTGGGGACTTGGAATTGGGACTTTGGGAAGACAGGACCCTGGGCTATTGGACCTTTGGTCTGATCCAGTGGGGTGAACTTATGTACCTAAGCTGGTTGGCTATAATCCTGGCTCCGTGGAGGGGGCCCCGGTGATGTTTGGGCTCCAGGAAGGGCCCAGGACAACGCGCTACACGGAGGTTGGACGCAGGCAGGGAAAGGTCCAGCCAACAATAAAGAGGAATCCGGGTGCTGGGGGAATCATGTGAGGCATCAGAATCGGTGGCTCCGCCCCTCCGTTTCTCTGCGCTGCTGGGGCGGGGAAGGGAATTGGGGAAAGGGCGACGTTGCAGGGTTACAGTGGGTGCGAGAATTTAAGGGGTGGCTGGACAGGGGAGGGTTTAGCCTAGCCCTGGAGTGACGCGCAGCACCCGCTGCTGGTGATTAGCCTACATTGTGGAACTTGAATGTGCTTGACGTGGTCGGGGAGGGGTCTATTGCTGTCCGGTGCCAGAGGGAAGAAAGGCCTGGGGTGAGGGGTTTGACGGGCTGGAAGAGGGAGCTGGCCAAGCCTCCTCTTGCTCCTCACACACCGACCTGGGGTCCGTGAGAGGCTAAGGGGGCAACTGCCGTGAGGGCCCGGAGATTGGAGGATCGGGGACCCCGCCTCGCCCAATACTGCAACCGCATAAGTAGAGGGAGCCCCGGGCCTAAAATTGCCTTGGGAACCCCAGGGAGGCAATATAGCCGATGCGGGGGGCGGTCTGTTTCGCTGAAGACTGCCCCCAGCCCTACTCCACCCATCCAAGGCTAACCCCTTTTGGGATCACAGGGCTTCGGCCAACCTGCCTTGATTACCGCAAGTATTGGCCCCCGTTCATATAACCTGCGGTCAATCCCAGGGAACAAGATCCTACTGCCCAGCCATGAAATCGACCTCCCCGCCAGAACCGGGAATCCAATTAACTGGTGCCGGGAAGAGTAGATTTTTGCTGGGGGGGAAGACTCTCAGGTCGGGCCAAAATGAGGGTTCAGAAGACCGGCACAACAACCTGGAGGGACACTGTTCCCTCAGTCGGTGTCAGGTTAAGACCACAGAAGGGCCACGCTCTTCCCCCACAGCTGCAGTGATAAACACCAGCGACCCGAGCCCACGGGCTGAACCAAGGGCCTAAACTAGCTACTAAAGTCACTTGAAAGACAGGGACATGGCCAAGCACCATTTTCCTTCATGGCTAGGGATGGTTCTCGGGGGTTGGCTGGGCACAGACACCAGGGGGCTGCAGATTGTCGGTCCGGGTGCAGGGAGGCAGGAACCGGACAGCAGCAGTCCCCAACAGGAACCGCATTGAACCCCTATTTGCACTCCGGAACCTCAGAAGGAGACAGACTAGCTGCACCGGCACTGTTTTTCATGTCCCACAGGCCTGCAGACCGGCATGTTCAGGGACTTCTTTGGAAGGGGTGCCAAGTATTTCACTCCAGTAGAAGGACACGCTCGGACGCGGGTTCCTTTTCCTGCACAGGGGTTGCATGTCAAAGGAGCCTGCCGGATTGGTAGCCAACCTCCCATCCAAACTGCTCTGAAAATAAGATTCCATAGGGGGACACACTCAGAGCATCGCTGCTCTTCATGGCCACTCCTTATCGGGCACAATTCTAGGAAGGCTCTACTCTTCATTCATGACGGGAGGGTCCCTCAAATAACCTCTCCTGGGTCCCCTGGAACCAGAGTTTTGTGGTTCTGTCCTGCAGGTTCGCTGCTCTGCCTGAGTCACAGACCTTTCAACCTGGTGATTCCCCTAAGGCTTCCACACATTGATTTGGACTGATGGGATCGGATTTTTGGTTTTCCTCATTCCCCCAGACTAGTAATGGAAGCTGCAACGGAATTGTTTGCCTGTTTGTCTGCCCCTGGAACAGATATTGGCTCCCTGGAAAATGATAGGAATAGGGGACCTATTCAGGGCTGGAAAGTTCATCCGTGATGTCAGAGTTTTCCTTCCTGACCGCTCAGGATTATGCACGAGTAGCGGAAGGGCGAGTGTCACAGGCCGGTGAGTTGCAGGTGCCCCAGTATTCGGCTTGTCCCTGGAGATGGTGAATCGGCCATTAATCCGATGAAAATGTCCTGAATCGAGCCTTATCTTTGCCTCCCAAGGAGCCGTCCTAGAATCTCACATGCATATAGAGGCTGCACGGTCTCCGGAATCTTTCCTAGGATTGGCGCAGAGAGTCTCCGGGCTTCTTAGAGCCAAAGGACTCCACCAGCTCCTGGGGCAGGGTACGTGGGAATAAGGGCGGGTTAGGAATGGTGTTCAGAGCAATAATTAGAATATCTCTCCTTCGTGGGAATGCATTTAGCAGCTACCTATACCTTCCAACAGCCGCTAGAATAAAAACCAAACGCTGTAGCCAAAGTCCTCATTCCCTGGTGCTGGACGGAACAAGTTCTAAAGGATTGGGGGTCACTGGCAAGGGCAAGGGGCTGCAGCTTGTCCCTGCGGGTGCAGGCTGAGCACACAGAAGGAGGATTTTGAACAGGAAACTCCCCCTCATTTGCATATCTCCTCCCCAGGACACATCAAAGCCTCCTCCGAACCAGTCCTAATTAAGCCGAGGATTCAGACATGGGCAGGAGGGAGTGGATAACAGGTGGAAACCCTTCATGGCCAGGGCTTCCGCTATCTCAGACTTTGCGATTAACCCGAGGTAACCTGGCCGCATTGTTCCGATCGAGGCGTCAGGAGGGAATTTCTGAAGCACCCAAGCGCCCAACTCCCATAGGTGCACTGGTGCCAGAACACCGCGGTATCGGGTTAAGGTGTAACCGCACGCACCCGCTAAAGACGACACAAGGACAAAGCACCGCTCAGCGCAGGGTGACGGGGCGATGGGGATGCTTGGTTCGAACCAGCGTGCACAGGGCAAAGGGCAGGAACTAGCCCCCTCTGCCCCGCCTCTCAGTGTGACCTATGGCCAGGCCCTGGTTCTGCACTGTTAAAACCCGCTTATCATAGAAGGATAGACGGTTTGCCAAAAAGGGAGGAGAAGGTCATGGGTCCTGCCCCCTGCTTATGTGGGACCAACCCACCTAAATCTACCCAGCCAGGGGTAACTATTCACAATCACTTTCCTTTCTTCCAAGGTGTTTCTTAACGTATTCCTTAAGGATCCCTTCCATGATTTTTCCAGGAACCCAGGTAAGCCTGACCTGGCCTATAGTTCCCTGGATCGAATTCTTCCCTTTTCTGAAGATGGGCACTACATTTTCAGTTTTCCAATCATCCGGGCTTGCTCCCGATCTCCACGACCTTTTCAAAGATAATGGCCAAAGGCTCCTCAATGGCATTTGCCAACTCCCTCAGTACCCTAGAATACATTAAGTCTGGACCCTATGGATTTGTGTACCTTTAGCTTTTCTAAACTAGTTCCTAACCTGTATTACCGGCAACGGGCTGTACTTCATCCCATCTTGCGATTTGGCTCCTAGGCTGCGCTGACCTTGTCCGGTGAATACAGGGCAACGAAAGCATTGGGTACTTCCCCTTGTTAACCGACCTGGCTCTGCCCTGTGTCACTGGGTGTCAGTCTTAAAAGAGGGTGGTTGGCCTTAGTTGTCAAACCCCGGAGCTGCAGCTAGACCGTTTCCTGGCGGTGTCTGCGGGTGGTTCACTTGTCCCTGCAGCGTTTGCTTTATTCAGTGTTCCACTGGCCAGACCTGTACCACAAGCGCCCCGCCTATCCCAGCCCCCTTTTCACTGGCGCCAGGCCCAGTCCCAGGCGGCACTGGTGCTGGAACCCGTTCTCCTGATCGTGCAAGTGAGTGTCAAGGCCTCCCAGGCCTTCTCGTGCTCCCGGGCCCGTTTTCCTCTGCCTGCATTTGGGAGAGGGCACCTGGGAGGAAACTCTGAAATGACGGAGGGAGCTAGGCCCTGTCCGCTGGGAACTTTACACTTGAAAATGGAACACCCCAAAACGTTTCTAAGAGAGTGAGGCACCCAACTTGTCGAATTGCGTTGGGATCCGGGCACCTCATTCCCTTAGGCTGGCAAGAATTGCTCGGGTTCTGCAGCCAGGGCAGCGGGGACCCCCGGGGTCCCCAATAGCCTATGTACCTGACGGGGCCTCCAGCACGAAGAGGCCCATCTGCAGTGGTTTACCAAGTGAACTGCCCACGGGCCCAGCAGCCAGGCCAGGGTGTGCTGTCTGGGAGGAGACTGAGTTCCCTACAACCAGGGGCTGGTATTGAAAGAGGAACACTCCGGTCGGGGATTTGCATGTGGTTCCCAGAATGAATGGAAAAGGGGCCAGGGTGTGAGCTGAGTCTACACAAGGGGATCCCAAACCAGGACGCTACCTCCCAGAAAGGGAAGGAGAACGGGAATCCCCCCAAAGATCTGCAGCCTTAGTAGGTGTCGCGGATGTTATTCCCCTTCCTGTGGGTGCCCCAGACACCCTGGAACGTTGCCTGCAAAGCCCTTGGGAGAACCGGCTGTTTGGTTTACGGGCAGGGGCTGTTGTGTTTGCTAAATGCTACAGATCCTCCCCTTGGGACGGGGCCTCGCCTCCAAATCTGTGTGAGAATTTCCCCCCGGTTCCTCACTCCTGTTAGCATTTCCTGTCCATTTCTGTGCATTTTAAGGGGGTTTGGAAGCTCTGTCCGTTCTCACTGGCTCCAACTCGCCTGGTGAGAAGCCGCTTCCCCTTTTTGTACGAATCCTGCTTGCGCCGTGTCACTGGTTCTCCCGGTGGTAAGTAGGTGCCGCTGTCTGCAGCTGTCAGTGAGCGGAGCAGCAGCGAGACCTGGTTCTCAAGGTGCTGCAGAGCGTGGCTTGGCCCTGGAGAGACGGGGCGTAGTATCTTACCCTTTAGCGGAGGTGAAGACAATAGTTTAGCCGTCCTACCCACCCGGGCCTTGCCAGCAGGTCCTGATCTTGCCCCATGTATAGCCCCTATCCAAAGTAATTCCAGAGACAGCTCAAGTCAGGGTGAGGGTGTGACGGCGCATTGGGGTTTCCCCATGCTTGCAACCCCCGTAGTGGCACGAACAGACTCCACCAGCCAGCAGAATTGGTATTCATTGCTTCTCCAGGATACAGTACAGCACATATTCATCTGGTTACTTGGAGTTCTAGGATGCCTCAGCCCCCCTTGAGATTGGGGTTTGGGCCCCTAATACCAGCCCTCTTCTCTAGTCTGTCTCCTCGTTGATCCCAGACATCCAATCTCACTAATTATTCCTTCCAGCCCTGCACCCCTAGCCAGGGCTCCGATTCGCTTCTTCCCATTGTTCTGCTCCCTGGGAGATAAGGCGTTGGACAGGTTCAGAGCCCCCTTGCATAATGAGTGATGCCCTGCCCTAGGGGGGTGCTACAGACAGCAGCCAGTGGAGGTCACCCACAGCCCAAGCCTAGCAACCAGCAAGGTACCCACACTTTGTCCCAGAGGGTCTGTGCGGGTTTCACCTCCCCCTAGCCAGATTGGACCAGCCGCACCTGAGAGAGGTACACCTGGGCTAAAGCGAAAACAACCAAGGACCTCCCCCCCCTGAACCAATGCAGGCTCTCTTCCTAGTTCCCCCACGTGCCCCAAGGAAACTCACAGCGGGGGGCGTCAAGCAGGGCAAGGGAAAGCAGCAGAGGTTCCATTCTCATTCCCAGGAACTGAGGGAAACTCCCCAGAGGGCAGGGCCGGGCAGGTCTGTGTCTGGGAAGAGACTGAAGCTTCTAGAGCCAGGGACTCGTATTTAACCCGGCAGTCCCGGGCAGGGATTTGCATGTGGCTTCCACAGGCTGGGTGTAAGGGTGAGTGCTCAGCACATGGCGATGTTCCCCGGGGGGCAGGTACCCCCTTTATACACCAGAGAGGCTGGGCACTCAGCTCAGCTGTAATGACAGGAGGTGGCTGAGGGGAGGGAAGAGGCGCCGAGCACCGGGCACTAGACTGGGGCCGGGATGGGACTGAGGGTTTCACGCAATGGGGATGGAGTAGAGGGGAACCCCTAGCAAGAAGGGCTGTCTACTGTATGGCAGAAAGACATGCCCCTTCATACCGGAGGATGTGAGCCAATCCCATTGAAACATGGGCAGGTACAGAATGTGCTGGACAAAGAAACTAAAAACCAGAATCCGGATCGATGGTGGCTCCGATTGAGACTCTAGTGGCTAAGGAAAGCAGCCCTGGCTGCGGGGGCTGGGGAAGGCTGGTGTTGGGCACCAGAGCCTGGCCCTGCCTTGGTGAAACCAGAGGGGCTGGGTTATGGAATAGGGAAAAAAAGGCATCTTCTGGGGCTTGTGTGAACTAGGCCAGTGTCATAGGTCCTGTTTTCTAGACCTTTAATCATCCGTGTTGTTTTCCTGTGGACTTTTTATCCACCTCGTTCCTGACATGTGGTACCGAGAACTGGACACAACACACCCGGTGAGGCCTGATCAGCGCAGAGTAGAGTGAATTAATTAATGACTGTGACGTAGTGGGGGTACCTTGCTGGTTACTATGCTGGGCAGTGGGCTGTGGGTGACCTCTGCTGGCTGCTGGCTGCAGCATGGCCCAGCAGGGCAGGGGATGAGTCATTATACAAGGGGGCTCTGAACTTGTCCAACGAGTTATCCCCCAGGGAGTGGAACAATGGCCCGCCTCTCAGTGGAGCCCTGGCTGGGGGCCGGGCTGGAAGGCAGGTTATTCTGTCTGAATCATGGAGGAAGCAGCCTGAGCAAAGGGGGGTGGGATTTAGGGGCCCAGTCTCCCCCATGCCAAGAGGAGCTGAGGCTTCGTAGGCCTAGCTCTGTAACCAGATTAACATCTATGCTGTGCTGTGCTTGGAATCCAATACTTTCCCTCTATTCTACTGGCTGGTGGAGTCTGTTCATGCCACTACGGGCGTGCAGGAGTTGGGGGACCCCGACACGTCGTCACAATGACTTCAAGTATCTTGCTCACAACACTCCTCTTCATGCAGCCCAGAGTCAGGTTTGCTTTGTTGGGAACAGTGACAGGCTGTTGGCTTCTGTTTGACTGATGGGTCACTAGGAGCCTCTTCGACAGTGCTCCTGCCTCAGTGGATCTCTCCCCTTCTGTGTGTGGGCTGAATTGTTCCCTCCTAAGGGCTGCAGTTTGCCTTTGTCCTTATTGATTTTCATCCTCTTTACTTCTGACCATTTTTCATTCTGAAGTACAGTCCTCTCCTCCAAAGCACTCACCACCCCTCCCCATATGATCTCACCTGCACACTTTATAAGTGCCCTCTCTGCCATTCCCTAAACCATTAATGAAGATAATCATTCTGTTTAGTCCAGCTCTGACATTCATACCAACTACACACAGAACTCAGCTGGTGCCAACTGAGAGTCACAGCTGAGCCTGGCACCCAGCACAGTGAGTTCCAGCCTGGAGACTTGTTAGCAATGCCAATGTTTTAATGAATCCCAAAGCGCCTTCCACCCCATGGGGTGCTGAGCCGGGGCTGGAGATAACACATCTACAGAGATTAATCATCTGGCTCCCAAGCGAGGTGCCCACCAGGGAAGGGCACAAAATGAGACTGAGTAGAAGAATCGCTGGGGGCCTTGTTAGACCTGCAGGGCTGGGATACCAGCAAATAGCTGGATGAGCTCACTGTCGAAAAACCCCGAATGTAGGGACCTGTCCCTCTTCCCTCCGTCTGTGCGGTGTTGTGACAATGCAGTCGGGGTTCCTCCATTCCTGCACCCCCGTAGCAGCAAGAACAGATTGCACCAGTCATTGAATAGACGGGGTCTTTTCCTTCAGGCTACAGCACAGCACGTATGTGGTGTGGCTACAGGGCCGGGGCCCGGATGCCTCTAAGCCCTATGGTTACGGGTCCAGGGCCGTAGGCCCCAGCTTAGCAAATTCTCCCCATGTTTCCCAGTAGTGCCAAACGGTCCCCAGGCCCTGCCGGCCGGCCAGGTGTTGGTGTCCGGGTGCCCTTTGTCTCTCTCCCTGGGAGGACTAGGTGTCTGGGTTAATACACATTTGGGAGAGTCAGTGAGACTCTCACATCACAGTGCAGGGGGACCCCGGGTTACAGAGCAGACAGCCCCCCACTACGCCTCAGGCGTATGTTGTCTCCATTACAGGGCATCTCCCCCCATGGAGGAAACACCCACCAACCCTCGGGCGCAGGTGCACAGCCCAGGTGTCTGGTGAGGCCTGTGCCCACCCCACTGCCCTGGCTAGGGAGGGAGCAGCTTTGGTTGAGTCCAATCGGCCATAACGCGCTAAGGGCCCTTGCTCCTGGGTCCTGGCGGTGCAAAGGGGAGGGGAACAGAACCCGCCCAAGGCCTGGGAAGATGCAGAGCGAGGTCCATCCCAGTGAAGGGGAGTGAGAGAAAACCCTTCCCCGAATGGGTCACTCGGACAGCAAGCTCTGCAAGGCCGGTCTGGCTCGCTCTGCGGCTGCTCAGAACAAGAGTGTCAGGGAGGTTGGGGGAGGGGCGGCTGTCCTGCCCAAAATAGCTCAATTTGCTACTCAGCGTCTCTGCTGTCCTGCCACAAGGGCAGCGCTGTGGTGTGCCACTCCCCCCCGCTGCACAAAGACATCCCTGTGCACACAGAGGGGGGCCGGGGAACAGGCGGACACACACCCAGGAGAAAGCTCTGCTGGACTCAGAGGCCTCCAGCCCAACCTCTGGCCCAGCCTCTGCTATTTCACCCCGCGGGGGGATTCTCTGGCTTGTGTCACAGGGCAGCAGAGCCCAGATGAGCATCAACATCTCATCCCCCCTAACAGCGCAGGGTGTGGAACAGGCACCTCATGGCTTCGATTTAGGGTGGAAACCTGCCTGGCTCCTTTAATCCCAATGGCGTTTCTCCTGATTGACACCCGTGTGCAGGGCTGGGGGGAAACAGCCCCAGTGAACCCAGCAGACCCCCCATGTCAGGTGTGGCAGCGCATCAGGGTTCTTCCAACACTGCACCCCCACAGCAGCAAGAACAGACTCCGCCAGCCAGTAGAATAGAGGGGGTTTATTGCTTCTCCAGGGTACAGCACAGCATAGGTGTGGTGTAGTTACAGGAGTCTGGGCCAGAATGCCCCAAACCCCTTGGGTTAGGGGTCCATCACCCATCAGCCCTCAGCTTAGGCTCTTCCCTTCGGCTATGTCTACACTGCCAGGTTATTGTGCAAGAACGGCCATTCTTCCGGAAAGCGTCCACACTGCCCACTGGCTCTTGTGCAAGAAGATTTACAGTACGGCGTGGTAAGAGAGGGCTTTTTGAACAAGACCTACGCTCTTTTTTAACAGGTGCAAGCCCTCTTGAGCAGGAGCTCTTGCACAAGAGGGCAGTGTGGACGCTTGGCAGGGGTTTCTTGCGCAAGAAAGCCCTATGGCTAAAATGGCCATCAGAGCTTTCTTGCACAAGAGAGCATCCACACTGCCATGGATGCTCTTGCACGAAAGCACATCTCGCACATGGCAGTGTGGACGTTTTCTTGTGCAAGACTTCTTGCACAAGAGCCACCAGTGTAGACATAGCCTCCATGTTTTCCAGCCAGCCACTGTCTCGCTCCCAAGCCCTCCCCCCAGCTAGGTGTTGGTCTCTGCCTCCCTTCCTTTTTCTCTCCCCCAGGGAAAGCCTTGTTATCTTGTTAGGCTGGGCCTGGGTGTCTGGGCTAATACACATGTGGGTGAGTCGGTGGGAATCACACATCACAACACAAGAGGACACTGGATTACAGAGCAGACAGCCCCCCACTCCGCCGCAGCAGGTCTGGGAGTCAGAACACAATCTGGGCCCAGTGGAGCTAGGGATCAGGCGCTGCTGGCTCTGTGGCTCTGCCTGTATTTACCTGTCTGAGTGCTTGGCCCCGGGGGTCTCTGAGCATCTCCAAAACGAGGCTGAATCTCCGTTACTTGGTGACTCTGCCGAGGGCTCTGCCTGGAGCCTGGTGGGGATTCAGGGCTGGTCCCAAGGGGCCCGGAGGGGATTTAAGGCCCAGGCAAAGGCAGGAGGCTGCGAGAAGCATTGGGAAGCTGTGGGCTCAGCAGCAGCAGGGGGTGAGACGTGGGGGCAGCCCTGGCCAGGTTGGCAGCAGATTAGGGCTCCTGGGTGGGTCCCAGGTGCCCCAACTGAGGGGCGCTGTGAAGGCCTGGGAAGGACACGGGATGGGGCTGCAGGAGTCCCGGCCAGGGCAGAAAGGAAGAATCTCAGTCAGCTGGAGCCACCTCTGCCCATGCAGCCAGTGTAAGGCGTCTGCTTTGGTACTGATCTCCTCCTGCTGCCCCTCAGTCTCTTCCTGTCTCTGGCCTGGCCCCGCTGCACCCCCAGGGCTTGTCAGTCAGGGGTGTTTGTAGAGAACCATCCACCCAGCCCCCTGCCTGTCTGTGCAGCACCTGCCTCTGGGCTGTGTCTGTGTCAGTGATCTGCTTCTCCCCATCCATCATAACCCCACCGCCAGCCTCTGCCCTGCAGCCCTGCCCTCCCACATGGGGAATCTCCCTGCCAAATGCTACCAGACACTTCACCATCATCCTTCAAATCTCACTGTAAAATTCCCATCTGGGGTGACATCTGCACAGCCCAGCCTGCTGACCGCAGCCAAGCAGATGAGAAGCTGGAGCGGCGCTGATGGTGCCTGGAACAATGTCTGTAGTGAGGGGGAAGGGATGAGACATACTGAACCAAACTGAGAATGAGGCATATGATGGGAACCACATCAAGTTAGCGTCTCTCTCACCAGCCCTGGATCCAGCCCCCCTGGCTGGGCTGTCCCCTTTTCCTTCTCCCTCCAACCCAAAAATAGCCCCCAAGACTCCCATCTTTCCCACATTCATCACTTTGCACGTTCCCTCCTCCTTCCCCTCTTCCTTAGCACCAACTGGTCACAGCCCCTGTGCTTCTACCAACAAAACCTTGCCCCAAGCCAGTGGTCTCCAACCTCTTTAAGCAGGAGATCATTTTTTAATTTAAGTGCAATCAAAGAACTACCTCAAACCCAAATACTCTTGTCCTGCCTGCTTTGTGCCCCTTCTCTGAGGCCCCATCCCTGCTCACTCCATCCCTTCCCCATCCTCCCTCACTTTCACCAGGCTGGGGCAGAGGGTTGGGGTGAAGGCTCTAGTCTTGGATTAAGGGATTTGGAGTATGAGAGGGGCTCTGAGCTGAGTTTGGGGCAGGCAGTTGGGGTACTGGAGGGGGTCTAGGTGCAGGCTCTGGGAGGGTGTTTGGATGCAGGGGTGCTCGGGGCTATAGCAGGGATTTACGGTGCAGGGGGGTGGTTCATGACTGGGGTAGGCTTTCAGGATGTGGGCTCTGACTGGGCACCGCTTACCTCAGGTGGCTCCCAGGTGGTGGTGCAGTGGGGCTAAGGCAGGCTCACCCCTGCCCTGGCCCTGCACCACTCCCAAAAGCAGTCAGAAAACTCTCTTCCAAGTCCTGTTGTGCCCCCTGCCCTGATCTGTGGAGATAGGATACAGGGTGGGAGAGAGGGCACCTTGACATCAGCACTCCTCCTTTCCCTCCCCTGCCCTGCACAGCAAGCAGGACACTCCTGGTTGTGGGAAGAGGCAACTCCAAGGCAAAGGGAAGGAGATGCACAGCAGTAGGGTGGAGGGGCACCTGAAGTGCCAGCACTTGATAGTCTCTTGGCCAGATCAGTGAGGATCCCCTGTGAGAAGCTCCAAGATCTACTACTGGATCCCAATCTACTGGTTGGTGACCACTGTCCTAAACAATCCCTCCATTGCATACCAGGGCCAGCCCTACGCAGAGAGATCCCAGAGGGGCAGCTATGTTGGTTTGTGTCTGCAAAAATGAGGAGCCCCGTGGCACCTTGAAGTCCAGCCAATTTATTTGGGAATAAGCTTTTGCAGGCAAAAACCACTTCATCAAATGCATGCAGCCCTTGTGGGTGTTTATCACTGTCAAACAGATTGGACTGGAGAAGATGCGGTTGTACCTTAGGGTTTGGCTGTAGACAATGGGTCATATGATGTGTCCTGGATCGAAGCTAGAGGCATGCAGGTAAGAAGAGAGGTCAGGTTTCCAGTGTAGGCTGGTATTTATGTGACCATCATTTCTGTGTACGGGACACCAGGCATTCGAAAAAGTGATTTTTACCCCCACAACCCAGGTGTGTCTACACTGCATGATTATTTGGGGATACCTGGGGATACAGGTATCCCAAAAGAGCTACCCCACATCTCAACAAGCCACCTATTATTTCAAAATAACGGGTGTGCTACTTCAGCATTCTTGAAGGGATGTCTCAAAATAGGAGATTATTTTGAAATTTGGCTCTGTCTAGATGAGCCACATTTCAAAATAAGCTATTTGTGTATCTTATTTTGAGTTTAGGGTGCTATGTGGATGCACTTTAAGGTGCCATGGTCTTCCAGTTTCTGAAAAGAGGATGTGAGAGAGAACCACTCCCCAACTGTTAGCCACAAACAGAAGGCTCCTTGAGACTGTGGTGAACAGGCTTGGAGAGAACATGACTCAAGAAATTGTAATTGTACAAGGAGAGAAGAGAAGAAACCTGCGCAGAGCAGACCACATGAGATTCTTATAGAATTGGATGATCCACTGTGTCTGGACTCTCTTGACTCTGATATCCACAGCACCCTTCTGTTCTCTCACCATGCTCAGTGCCCACACAGTGAGGCCCTGCCCCCAACTGGCATTACAAGGACAAGGAAAGCAATTCCTGGGGACAGTGGACAAAAGGGGAGCATTGTAGCTAGAGGGTGATGGGTTTTTTTGTTTCTGTAATTCACTGGCTGTATTTCTCTCCCTTTGTCCCAGGAAGGAGACCCAAATGGGGCTGGTGAATCGCACCCAGGTGACTCATTTCATCCTCTTAGGGATCCCCAACACCGAAGGCTTCCAGACCATCCTCTTCTTCACCTTCTTCGCCTTCTACCTCTGCACCCTGCTGGGCAACCTGCTCATCTTCTCAGTAGTCCTCACCGACCCCCGTCTGCACACCCCCATGTACTTCTTCCTCTGCAACCTCTCCATGCTGGACATTGGCATCTCTTCCAACAGCATCCCCAAATTGCTGGCCAGTCTCTGCGCCAACAGTAGAACCATCTCACTGGGTGGATGCATGGCCCAGGTCTTCTTTGTTCACTTCCTGGGTAGCACTGAATGTCTGCTCTTCACCGTCATGGCCTTTGACCGGTACATGGCCATCTGCTACCCGCTGCGCTACCTGCTGATCATGAACTGGCGGGTGTGCTCCCTCCTGGCCACCGGCAGTTGGATCGCCAGCTCCTTCCATGCCACCATCCTCACCAGTCTGACCTTCACGCTGCCCTACTGCGGGTCCAACATGGTGGACTCTTTCTTCTGCGACATCTTCCCCGTAGCCAAGCTGGCCTGTGCGGAAACGTACATCTTGGAGACTGTGGTCTTCACCAACACTGGGGTGGTGCCCATGAGCTGCTTCATCCTCATCCTCACCTCCTACATCAGGATCATCTCCTGCATCCTAAAGATGAACGCAGATGCAGGGAGGCGCAAAGCGGCCTCCACTTGTGCCTCCCATCTGGCCGTGGTGACCATGTTCTTCGGGCCCTGTGCTTTGATCTACTCTCATCCAGAGATGAGCAAAATGCTGGTGACCCCTGTGAACATATTTGGCAACCTGGTCATGCCCATGCTGAACCCGGCCATCTACACACTGCGCAACAAGGAGGTGAAAGCGGCTCTGAAAAAACTTAGCGGGGGTCAGAGGCCTGCCGGTTGATGTGCAGCAGGTGTAGGATGTGAGTCTGTTTGCAAACCCACGTATAAATACATCGGCATGGCGCCTCAGTGACTCTCCCTTCACCCATCCCAACACAGCCCCATGTATCTCTCTGGAGCTCTATCTGCCATAGGAATGCTTCTACAATCCCAAGCTGTCTGCCTCTCTGTCAGGCTGACATTTTCAACACTGCCCGAGGGACTGGCACACTCAGTTTGCACTAGAATGAATTGGAACTGGAAGAACCACAAACTTTGTAGAGGTCTCTGAAAATCTCAGCCTCATAGAACAGATCTGTAGAGCTCGAACTCTTTCCATCCATCATTATAAGGCAGGATTTCCACTGCCAGGATTCTCATGGCTGCTGTGTGCGTCTTCTCCAAGCAATCAGCCCCTGGCTTGAGTTATGCATGTGTGACGGCGTGTTGGGGTTTCCCCATCTCCTGCACCCCCGTAGTGGCACGAACAGACTCCACCAGCCAATAGAATAGAGGGAGTTTATTGCTTCTCCAGGATACAGCACAGCACAGATGTAATCTGGTTGCAGGGCAGGCCTAGGATGCCTCAGACCCCCTTGAGATAGGAGAGACTGGGCCCCTAAATTCCAGCCCCTTCCCTAGGCTGTCTCCTCCATGATCCCAGACAGACACTAAAAACTGTCCCTTCCAGCCCTGCCCCCCAGCCAGGGCTGCATTCCACCTTCCTTTGTTCCTCTCCCTGTGAGGTAACTGGTTGGACAGGTTACCTCCCTGTCCCATCAGCTACTCAGTTGGGCCATGGTACAGACAGCAGCCAGTGGGGTCACCCACAGCCCAAGCCTAGCAACCAGCAAGGTACCCACACTACGTCACAGCATGCCAGACCGGGGCAGAGTATTCAACCGGTGCTGGCACCAGAGGCGAAACCGCCTCTCTCCTACTTAGAAATCTCCCTTTGTGTGTCCCAGGGTCACTTGTGCTGTGTGGCCCCAGATTTGTACTGGGTGCTCTTGTTCATCTAAGTCTACACTCATGCGCTGTGGGGGGCAGCCGGAGTTTGCCTGCTGGTGTATTTGCACTGGCCTGGGAGCCCACGTCCAAAGAGCCACAAGCCCAGACTCTGGTGCCTGGGAAAAGCAAGCCGGGAATGGAAGGTCGGTTCACACTTGATGCACATTGATTTTAAAATCAAGGTGGCTGCTAATGCTCAATAGGCCACCTCCTTTGATCTCCAATCTCTGGGCACTGGGTTACCCTAGAAGCAAAATCAGGGACAGCTGGTGGTTATAGTGATTAGTAACTGAAAACTATCAGTTCAACACAACTACATTTGAATAGTCAATGGGAATTATTTGCAGAATGTTATGTTGTGACTAAGACAAAGGCTTGCCCCACAGGAAATCTGGTTTCAAGTTCCATCTGGGCAGAGGAATCTCTGCTTGCCCTTGAGTGTGTCACTAAATTGCTTTGTGCCTCAGTTTTCCCATTTGTTATACATGAATAATTACATTTTTTGTCATTCTCAGCTATTCAATGTCTATTGCATTCAGGCAGCGGCTGTCTCTGTGTGTGTGTGTGTGTGTGTGTGTGCTGGATGCTGCATAAATGGAGCCAGGTCAGAGTTCCACACAATAGGCCCTACCATAATACACATGTGTGACGTAGTGGGGGTGCTGTCTCCTCTGTGATCCGGTGCCCCCCTGCGCTGTGATGGGAGATTCTCACTGACTCTCCCAAATGTGTATTGACCCAGACACCCAGGCTCAGCCTCCCAGGGATAGAGACAAAGGCAGGAAGGCGGAGACCAGCACCTGGCTGGGGGGCAGGGCTGGAAGAGATTTTTTTTTATTTCTGTCTGGTATGATGGAGGAAGGAACCTAAGCAACGGGCTGGGATTTACGGGCCCAGTCTCCCCCATCTCAAGGGGGCCTGAGGCATCCTAGGCCTGCCCTGTAACCAGATGACATCTGTGCTGTGCTGTATCCTGGAGAAGCAATAAACTCCCTCTATTCTACTGGCTGGTGGAGTCTGTTCGTGCCACTACGGGGGTGCAGGAGACGGGGAAACCCCAACGCGCTGTGACACCATGATAATAATAGTGATAGTACAAATAAAAATAACATCATAGATTCCTAGAACACTAGCATTGGAAGGGCTCTAGAGAGGTCATCATGTCCTATCCCCAGCCCAGTGGGGCGATTGGGGAGACACTTTGGATTTGTTCTTGTTGTTGCAGAACCAGGGCGCCGCCTCCCGGCCCTTCGGGGGGCAGGTTTGATCTCAGCTCAGACTGATCCCCTGCCCGGTGTGTGTCTGGGGCAGTAGCACCCGGTGGCGCCTTAGGTGCTCGGCAGCTGGTTTTCTGAGCGGATTGCAGGGCCGGGCAAGCAGGGAGTCTGTGAAGCTCCCTGCTGCGTTTGTGGGCCAGACCCAGTGGTTTGGGGGGGGGATTCCGCCCGCGAAGGGTGTTTTGCCCAGGCCTGTGTGAAATGCTCCACGTTTTTCTCTGGACCATAAAAATGAGGATGCAGGAGAGTAACTCTCCATTGCTGCCCGATCGGCAGATGTTGCGCTCTCAGGGCGTTGACGCCTCCAGGGCATCACAAGGGTGCGGGGCTCTGGGTCTCCTGTCCCAGGACTTGCAGTCAGAGGATCTGCCTTGTCAATGCCAGTCCCAGCAGCCTCCTCGCCAGCTCCAGGCTTCTGAGTTCATACTGCCCAATGCTCCTCTCAAATCTGTTTCCCCGCAGGTTATTGGAAAAGGTGAACGGAGAAGAGCGAAGGCCAGAGAAAGGCACCACTGGGAGTTGAAACCAGGATCTCCTGTTTACTAGACAGGCGCTTTGTCCAGCTGAGCCCTGGCGCCCTCCCCCAGAAGCGATTTTAAAATATTCTTCTTTATGGTGCCAGAGAAACCTCCAACTTCCGAAGTGCGGCCTTCCCCATCTCCCCCCACCCTTCCAGTGTCCAGGCCACAGAAAGCTGCAGGCCAGTGACAGAGGCTCTGACATGTGCATCTCCCGCAGCCACTGTGGCTTTAGAGGGGTGTGGCAGCATGTCGGGGTCCCCTGACTCCTGCACCCCCGTAGTGGCATGAACAGACTCCACCAGCCAGTAGAATAGAGGGAGTTTATTGCTTCTCCAGGATACAGCACAGCACAGATGTAATCTAGTTACAGGGGCAGGCCTAGGATGCCTCAGCTCCTCTTGGGATGGGGGAGACTGGGCCCCTAAATCCCAGCCACCCTTTGCTCAGGCTGCTTCCTCCATGATGCCAGACAGAAACTGCCCCCCTCTTCCAGCCCTGCCCCCCTTGCCAGGCCTGGCCTCGCCCCCTTCTTTTGTTTCTCTTCCTGGGAAGTAACTGGTCGGACAAGTTGAGAGACCCTTGCATAATGACTCATCCCCTGTCCTGCTGGGCCGTGCTTTGTACAAACAGCTGCCAGCGGGGGTCACTCACAGCCCACCGCCCAGCATAGCAACCAACAAGGTACCAGCACTATGTCACAGTTCTCCCCTGCCCCCCCCCCCGAGAGCGAACTGAGCGGGGCCACTCTGCCGGTGGCCTGGGGAAGTTCGGGCCCCTTGCTACGGGACAGTGGATCACTTCCATGTTGTAGTCCTGCAGTAGCAGGCTCCACCTCAGCAGCTTGGCGTTGGTCCCCTTCATCTGGTGCAGCCAGGTCAGGGGGCAGTAGTCGGTGTATACCGTGAAACGCTGTTTGTAGCATGGCCCAGCAGGGCAGGGGATGAGTCATTATGCAAGGGGGCTTCGAAACTCGTCAGACAGGTATCTCCCATGGAGCGGAACAATGGGAAGAAGGGGAGGGGAGCCCTGGCTGGGGGCAGGGCTGGAAGTGAGTTAGTTAGGTTTTCTGGCTGGGATCATGGAGGAAGCAGCCTAGGCAACGGGCTGGGATTTAGGGGCCCAGGCTCCCCCATCTCAAGGGGGGCTGAGACATCCTAGGCCTGCCCTATAACCAGATGACATCTGTGCTGTGCTGTATCCTGGAGAAGCAATAAACTCCCTCTATTCTACTGGCTGGTGGAGTCTGTCCGTGCCACTATGGGGGTGCAGGGGATGGGAAAACCCCAATGCGCCATCACAATTGGTATCCGTGCAAGGGGATTTAATATTCTACTGCCATTGTTCAGCAGAAGAAAATACCTTCTCAAGCCGCTACAGCGAAACATAGAAAAAGCAAAAATTTCATGTTCCCTGGCGCTGGCTGGGAAAGTTCTCCGAGGACTGGCTGGTCACTGCAAAGACTCAGGAGCTGCAGATTCTCTGTCTGGATGCAGCCTGGGTGGAGAGTCAGAGAGATGCAGGTATAAATTACACTTTCCCACCTCCATTTGCATAGCCCCTTCCTTATAAGAGAAGCCTGCTCCTTCCCTGAGTTTTGGGACGTGTATTTTGGGACTGAGACACAGACAGAGACAAAGGAACATAGTCAAACTGTCCTAAATGTTGTGCTGATGATAATTTCTCCCTAGGATACATTAGATTTAATGGGGAGCGTCCAGTGGAGAGTCATGGGGGTGGCAGAGAGCCGGAGAAGGAGGATGATTCGCTAGCCTGATGGTTAGGACACCAGTGGGAGAGGCTCAAAGACTGAGATGCCCCCACTTCACCCCCCTATCCCACGACTCAGCACTCAGCTTCCACTCTCCTGAGGGGCAGGAGACCCTCTGCTGAATCCCTTCCCCTTTATCCAGCAGAGGGGGTGGAACCCTGTTCCCCACCTCCCACGTTCGGGGCTTACCTGCTGGACTGGAAGTTGTGAGAGAGGTGCCCCCACATTCGGCGCCTCTGGGCCCTTCCGTGTGGTGCCAGGTGCCATTCTCTGAAGAGCCACCTGGGGCAGGGTAGGGGCCTGATCCCGAAGCGGGATTCACGTTCCTGCGGAGCAGAGACACCTGCACCCTGCGGGCCGGAGCAAAGCGCCGATCTTGGTGAGCGGGTTCGGGCCCGTCTGGCTTTTCCCCCTGGCTCGGTCTCCCGGCTCCCTGCCACTGCGCTGCCTTCGTGGAGCAGTTCGGAAGTGCCAGCCCGCCTCATGTTCCCGGTGGCATCGGGACACTCATGGCCGCTAACGTGAGGCCCTTTGTGAACCCGGCCCGGAGCGATACCCAGATATTGTCTTGTCCCCCCAGTGCCCGGAACGGGAGTGAATAGCCCCGCCCGCTTATGGAGCTGCCCCCGGGTCATTGTCCCTGGTGCTGGGGGGGAAAGTTCTCTGGGGACTGGCTGGTCCCTGCCCACACCCAGGGGCTGCGGATTGTCCCTGAGGGAGCAGCCTGGGCTGACACAGGGACAGATTTAAACAGGAAACTGTCCCCCCTCAGTCACATGTTCCCCCCTTTATCAGAGACACAAACTGCTCCTCGGACTGGCCTGGGCCTTTGTTCTGGGGCATCGAAGAGCAGGTCCAAGACCCTTTACTGGACTCGGTGACCTCGCCAGGTTTCTTCCTACTCCTTGGGCACCCGGGCAGGTGCCGCGGGCCGGCCGGGCTGGTGAGGGAACTGGGCTCGGCCTGGCCCTGGCTGGGCAGCTCCGCCCCAGCCTCCCTGATGCCTGGGCAGCCAGGAGCTCATTAGTGACCCCGGGGCAGAGCTAGGAGCCGAGCTGGGCTGGGGCGCTCGCTGCTGCAGCAGGGTGGGGTGGGGGGCTCAGGGGTTTCAGAGGAGCCGGGCAGAGTTCACGGCGGGAGGTTCCGCTCCGCACAGGCTGTGGCCAGGCAGCCCCGTGGCAGGAGCAGGGTTAACTCCTGGGGGCTACTGAGGCCAGAGGCAGGTTTGTGCAGCACGGGGAGGAAGCTAGATGCCCAGGAAGGGGACGGGGGACTTAAGTGGCACTTGGACTCCCAGGAGGGGAGGGTTAGGCGCCTGGTTCCCGCACAAGGGGGGACTGAAGTCAGGCCTAGGAGGGAAGAAACCTCTGGTTCAGGGCTTCCCCTGGGACCGGGGACCGGGGGCCGAGCTGTTCTGCGTAGGGCTGGGACCCAGAAGGCCCAGGGACAGAACCTGGAGACACGGTCTGGGACTTGCTCTTGCAGCCAGGAAGCGGCCACCAGAGGGGTGGGAGAGGAGTTGTCCCCTGAAGCTCCCCCTTTGGGCACGTGGGGCTGCCCTAGCGGTAGGGAGGCACATGTAGAGGAGAGTTAGGGGCTTGCTTGTGGGATCTGCAAAAGCCAGAGCACTGAGCGGGCAGCTTCGAGATGTATCCGCAGGGCAATGCTGAGGCGGGGTTGGAGCTGACCTTCCAGGCGTTACAGAGAGTTTGTTGCCAAGAAGGGCAAATGGGATTTGCAGCCCTCTCTTGTAGATAGCTGCTTGGGCTGGTATTTAATAACAGCCCCGAGCTCCTTGTGCTGAAGAAGGAGTGAGTGGTGCGTTCCATAGCTTTTACCTAGTGGTTAGAGCACTTGCCTAGGACAGGGTAAAGCCAGGCTCGCCAGGACAGGAATTTGAGCCCACATGTTCCACTGCCGAAGGAATTTGTGCTGCAGACACCGCGATTCTTTCAGCCCTAATGAGTCTTAATTTATTCATACAGCTTCAAGAAGGTACTTTGAAAGACCCGTCCTCCATATTCCCCATAGTCTGGTGCTTCAGGCATTTGCCCAGGACAGCTTTATGGCTGTGACAGGTGATTGGCACAGGAGTCTAATTCATACTTTGGAAAGTGACTTATAAGAAGGGGAGGGGGGAGGGAAACAATTTCCCATGAGGTTGCAGTGAGTCAGGAACCTAAGACATTTCGGGGGGAAACGAGAAAAGGTCTGTATACACAGGGGAATACTCTCTGGAGCTTCAGAAGGATTGAGAGACCTGGTGTGATGTAGTGTGGGTACCATACTGGTTGCTAGGCTTGAGCTGTGGGTGACCTCCGCTGGCTGCTGTCTGTAGCATGGCCCAGCAGGGCAGGGGATGAGTCATTATGCAAGGGGGCTTCAAACCTGTCGGACCAGTTACCTCCCAGTGAGCGGAACAAAGGAAAGAGGTGGAGTGGAGCCCTGGCTGGGGGGCAGGGTTGGAAGTTAGGGAGTTAGGTTTCTGTCTGGTATCATGGAGGAAGCAGCCTAGGCAACGGGCTGGGATTTAGGGGCCCAGGCTCCCCCATCTCAAGGGGGGCTGAGGCATCCTAGGCCTGCCCTGTAACCAGATTACATCTGTGCTGTGCTGTATCCTGGAGAAGCAATAAACTCCCTCTATTCTACTTGCTGGTGGAGTCTGCTCTGTCACTATGGGGGTGCAGGGGGCGGGCCCCGACGCGCCGCCACACCTGGGTTCTCTCACTGGGGTTTGTGAAGGTCTGTAGCTCTAGTTTGTGTCACTGTGTGCCGAGCACAGTAATACATCGTGGTGTCTTCGGCTCGCAAGCTGCCCGGCTGCAGCCAGGCCGTGCTCATGGAGGTGTCCTTGGTGATGGTGATTCGCCCCTGGAAGGCCGGGGCATAGTCCGTGCTACCGCTGTAGGGACTGATCCGTCCTATCTACTCCAGGCCTTTCACGGGAGTCTGCCGTGCCCAGGCAGTGGATGTAATTGCTGGTAAAGGAGTAGCCAGAGGTTTTACATGTCAGCTTCACAGACTCTCCGGGCTTCTTGGTTTCTGCCCCAGACTGGGTCAGCTGGACCTGGGAGCAGGCACCTGTGGAAAAATAATGAAAATGCCGTTAAATCCTTTCTATTGCACCTCTTCCCAAACTTATCCAAATGCTTGTCTTACCCCGTCTCTGATCTGCCTTTTTGTAGGAACGAATTTGTCCCCACCATATTCCTGTGCAGTAGGGCAGTGCAGTTACACCATTTTTCAGAGGGGAAAGTGAGGCATAAACTGGGCTGGATTTTTTTCAGAGCTGTGTATGGGATTCCTAATACAGAGTAATGAAACCAGGGCATCAAAATACTCAACTTGGCTTTAAAATTCAACCCCGTGCGATGGGCTCAGAGCTAGGATTTAGAATCCAGAGTTCCTGACCCATCTCCTGCGTCTTCACCTTCAAACCATCTTTGCTTTCCCAACCCACCTGTGCCCAGCAGACACCTGCATCCATCCCCTTACCTGAGACAGCCGCCAGAAGGAAACAGCACCCCAGGCCGATCATTGCCATTCTCCTCTCCCACCTTGTGCGCTGCAAAGCAGGAAACCCGCCGCCTGTTGAGGAGGCCCCCAGCTATTCTTTATCAGGCAGTTTGCCTACCTCATTTGCATGTGGACGGGGCTACATGGTTTGACAAAACCTTGGCTGTGCCCCTCTGTGCAAAAAAATGGCCTCAGAATCTGGAGGGGCACAGTCAGGGAGCAGGCAAGAGCAGATCTATGGAATTTGGACACCGATCTAGGACAACACTGAAGTTACTTTGACCTCAACTGGGCGTCCGTGTGAGCTAAGGGACAATTGGTGAAGCTGAATGTTAAGGTGCCCAGTGTCGGGCTGTCACAATGTCACACCCAATGGATGTGAAACTGACATAACACAGAATCCAGGGATGTGCAAACAGGAGGGGAAATCTGCCTGTGAGCGGTGATCTCCGATTTTCCAAGGGAACTACCTCCCTAGCTGGTAGGTAGGACCGTCTACCCCAGCCAGTCAGGGAGAACTGCCCAGTTGCGTTTCCTCCTGTTTTCATTTCCTTCTCATAGACAGGGAGGTTGGTTCAGGAAATCTCTTTGCTCTGAGCTGATCTGGCCTTGCTGCGCTGTTGGGAATCCACTTCCCCTTTTTTGTGCGAGTTGCTGCTGGGCTCTGTGTCACTGTGTGTCTGGCGCAGTAATAGGTGCCGCTGTCTCCGGCTTCCAGACCTCTCATTTCCAAATACACCTCGCCCTTGGAGCTGTCCCTGGAGATGCTCAAGCGGCTTTTCAGCGAGTCCTGATAAAACTTGTCCTCATCCCAATCCATACGGCACAACCACTCCAGGCCTTTCCCCGGGGTCTGTCGGATCCAGCTCATTATAATCCCGGTAGTTGTGAGAGAGAATCCGGACACGGAGCAGGTGAGGCTCAGGGTCTGCGAAGGCTTCACCTGGGCGGCTCCGGGCTGCCGCAGTGTCACCTGGGAGCGGCCACCTGCAAAGAGCCAGGAGACACCTCAGCCAGAGCGCGGGGCGCGGCGGGCTCCGGGGGGCAGAGACAGCTGGCGCCGAGGCACTTACCTGCCGCCAGGGCACAGAGCAGGAGAGACGGGAGCAGGAATTTCATCTCCCCGCTGGGCAGCCGGACAGACACAGGCACCGAGATCCGGAGGGAGCGACACGGGCTGGGCGTTGGGAGGGGCCACGGGACGAGAGGGCAGAAATAGTCTCTGCTGGAGGGGAAACAAACCCCTCGTTTGCATAGCGCGCGCGGCATGCAAAGCAGGGGCCAGTTCGTTCGCTCTTTGGTCCCCAGAGATGCGGCCCCGGCCTCACAGTCCCCAGCGAGCGGCTCGTGCGGCTCACACGCGTCCCCAGCGAGGTGTCCTCTCGAAACCGAACCCAAGTCCGCAGCCCCTTTGTGCTCGGCGCTGCACAGACCCGCAGTCACAGCGAGCCCGGCCCTTGGGAAGGGGCCACACTCTCACCCCTGTGAGGGGCCTGTGCATGTGGGTGAGCCACCGGCAGGGACACGATTTATTATTATTTTATTGTTTATTTATTGCTACCAGAAATTTCTGCTGGGATCCCCTAGTCTGAGCTGCAGCCCCGCACCGGTCACGCCGGTACTGCTGGGTACTAAGCAGGCTGGTCTGTGAGGAGGACAAAGCACCCAAGAGTCATGGAGGCAGTTCCTGGCTTTGCCCCGGCTGCTGGGTGACCGCGAGCAGGTCCCTTGTCCTCTCTGTACCTCAGTTTCCCCATCTGTGAAACAAGCGGCATAACAGGACTGACCTCTCCTTAGAAAAAGCTTCCAAGTCCGATGAGAAGCAGGTAGGAGGGCTGCCAGGAACACACAAGTGTGTGGGGTTTGTCCAGGGACAGGTACAGTAAATACACCCTGTGATGTTCTGTCGCTGGCAACTTGCTGCAGACCAGTGGTAGGCAAATAATGGCCCATGGGCCAGATTCGGTCTGCCAAGGTAAGCCCGTCGCGAGCCCCCCGCATCACTGTATTTACCTGAGCATCCTCAGATGGGGATCACAGCTCCTGCTGGCTGTGAGGAGAGCTAGGGTATTGGTAGGGGGCCTACAAAAGCCAGCACACTGAGAGGGGGGTTGTCAGCTTCTAGTTCTAGCAAATGCCGAGGAGAAGTTGGGTCCGACTTGTGAAAGGGAGTTAGGTACTGAACTCTGGTTGGGATTCACAGCCCTGGAGGTAGGTGCCTCAGTTGTTACTTAATACTGCCCCCAAATCCCTTGTGTGATGTAGTGCTGGTACCTTGCTGGTTGCTATGCTGGGCGGTGGGCTGTGAGTGGCCCCCGCTGGTGGCTGTTTGTAGCATGGCCCAGCAGGGCAGGGGATGAGTCATTATGCAAAGGGGGCTCTGAACTTGTCCAAGGAGTTATCCCCCAGGGAGCGGAACAATGGAGGGGAGTGGAGCCCTGGCTGGGGGCAGGGCTGGAAGTGAGTCAGGGAGTTTCTGTCTGGAATCGTGGAGGAAGCAGCCTGAGCAAAGGGGGGCTGGGATTTAGGGGCCCAGTCTCGCCCATCCCAAGAGGAGCTGAGGCTTCCTAGGCCTGGCCCTGTAACCAGATTACATCTATGCTGTGCTGTATCCTGGAGAAGCAATAAACTCCCTCTATTCTACTGGCTGGTGGAGTCTGTTCGTGCCACTAGGGGGGGTGCAGGAGGCGGGGGACCCCGACGCGCTGCCACACTGGTGTCAGCAGCGGGATGCACTGCACCCCATGGATGGCACTTCCAGCGGCGAGTGACAAGGCGCAGTCGAAGCAAGAACCGTGGAGCCAGGCTTGCTGGAGGCAGCACGAAGCGGTTCCTGGGAATCGTGGGGTGCTGCAGCACTAGACAGGTGAGTCTGCACCGAGGGGACCAGCGGGGAGATGGCCTATGCCCGACTCCTGAAGGCAGAGCTGGTGAAGCTGTGCAGAGAGAGGGGCTTGCCTCTTGGAAAAGCAACCAAGGCCCAGCTGATTGCCCGGCTGGAGGAGAATGACCAGTCACGGGGCCAGGATCTTGTCCCCGTGGGGAGCAGCCAGACCCCCCCTGGGAGTGTGTCAGGGTCTGAGAGGGGGCAGAGCACTGGAGCCCGCCGGAGAGATAGGACAGCTCCCCCGGGAAGCCCTGCAGGCCGTAGCCCATCAAGGGCAGGAGCCAGGCTAGTGGAGCTGCGGCAGCTGGAGATCCAGCTGCAGATGAAGGAATTGGAAGTCCAGGACCGTAGAGAGCAGCGACAGCATGAGCTGGCCATGGCAGAGCGGAGAAGCGTTAGGGCCCCAGCTGCGCCGAGTGCGGACGGCCCCCAAGGGCCCAGGGCTGCCAGATGCTTGGAGAAGCTTGTGGTGGCCCAATTGAAGGACGTGGGTGACATAGACG
The DNA here is from genome assembly GCA_032595735.1 of Pelochelys cantorii. Taxonomy (NCBI): domain Eukaryota; kingdom Metazoa; phylum Chordata; order Testudines; family Trionychidae; genus Pelochelys; species Pelochelys cantorii. The sequence continues at coordinate 19,999,684 of CM064351.1, read as the reverse complement.
GGTTCCTCAGCTCCTTTGAGAGGGCCTGTGGACTGCAACAGGTCCCCCCAGCTGACTGGCTACAGGAGCTCATCCCCACACTGAACCAGGAGGCTGCCGGGGTGCTCAATCAGCTAGAGAACCTACAGCCAGGGGATTACAACCGAGTCAAGGAGGCCCTGCTGCACAAGTTCGGGTTGACCCCCGAGATGTACAGGAAAAAGTTCCGGGGGGTGCAGAAGGGGCCACGGGAGACCTATGTGGATCTGGCCTCCCGCCTGGCGCAATACTGCCACAAGTGGGTGTCTGGAGTTGGAGCCCAGACTGCAGAGGACCTGCTCAAGCTGGTCGTGATGGAGCAGTTCTATGAAGCATGCACATCCAGCCTGAGGCTGTGGCTCAAGGACTGAAGTCTGGAGAATGCCCAGGAACCTGGGAGGCTGGCAGACGAGTTCACAGAGAGCTGGTCCGGGTATGAACGGGAGTTCCGGAGAGAAAGGGAATCACACACAGACCGGTTCTTGGATGAGCGACGGAGAGAGGCACCTCCGAGGCGAGCCCCAGGGACCAGGACCATTCAACGGTGCCCCAGAAAACCATCCAGGGCCCGGGCAGAGCCAACCCAAAAGGGCCCACAGAACCTAACCTGCCATCGCTGTGGGCAACGAGGCCACAAGAGGGCTCAGTGCACCAGGCACAAGAACAGATCCCATGACCTGTGACTTTCCAGGGTTAACTGGCTGGGGCTGGAGGAAGAGCAGGTTGCCCCAGAGGCAGGGGCTGGCAGGCAAACCTCAGCTCAGAGTGGGGAGAAGGATGCTCAGTGCACCTCCCAGGGGAGATCTGACCCTCGGGAGGCGGATTTCTCCATGTACCGGGTGGGAGCAGGGCGGCCCCTTCGGAGCGACTGCCTCGTACTCCTGGAGGTGGAGGGTAGGAAGGTGATGGGTTTCTGGGACACGGGGGTGGAGGTGACCCTGGCCCGACCTGACATAGTGGCCCCAGACCGTATGCTACCCACCACTCAGCTGACCCTGAGGGGCATAGACGGGACCCCATTTAAGGTACCTGCAGCCAGGGTGCATCTGAAATGGGAGTCTG